>JAJHSJ010000004.1:87341024-87941024 GCA_021015155.1 Magnolia officinalis
TAGGATACGGGCCTTACATCACATATATGGTCCACTCCTCAAACAGCTAAGACCATATTTAGGCCCCTACTAGAGATTTTGATGGGGTTTCTCCTTTTTCTACATCTCGATTAGATCTCAAAGAAACTTTCTCAGTTGGAGGATTGGCAGTGACACATTGATAAATTCATCAAGCACAAGTATAGCTTGTGATGAATTATTCATATTTAATTATGGAATATGGTCTAACCACAACCACGATCCATATAATTAATAAGTAAAATGAAGTTCGGAAAGTTTTATTCCCATGCATCTCATGAAAAACCCAATATATATAAGCATCCATTAATAAGATAACTGAGGTCACATTGGCTTTCCAAGGTAAGCAGAACCATCATCTCCCACGCGATGTACGGCCGGTCTATATCAGATGTTGCACTTTTCTACAACCCCGACCACCCATGTGTTAGTAGTTGATTGAATGGATGGAAGCATCCAATCAAAGTGAAGATTGATACTCATGGAAAACCAGGCTAGGCCCACATGATGGACAACCCAGATTGAGGAATAGAACTTTCACTATATAATTAATGTGGACCATATCCATTTTCCTAATTATTAATTAGATGGTTAGGTGGTTATTGTCCCCCACGATTGAAATTATTCTTAAGAGGCACATGCAATTAAAGGTGAACTCTACATTATGGATGGCCTAAAGATTAATGATCACACCTTTTTGCTAGTGTAATGAACATAGACTGTCCTTTTAACCAAGGCTTGGATTTTTAGGATCATTTACTCAAATTTGGTAAATCTCAAATTTAAATTCAGAAGAATTCCATGACATTTGCCAAACATAATACAACTCAGTTCAAGAAATAATAGAGTGGATATCTGGAAATTAGCTTGGTAATAACAAACTTCATCTATCAAACAAATGTCCCAGAATAACTTTTCTTTATAGATTGGACTTGAATCTAATGCCAAATTGCCCAACTTGGACCCAACTCTTCTAGCTATTTTATTGACCGTTGGACATCAACCTTCCTTAATACAAGCTATGGACATAGTTAGTGATGGATAATTCCAATGTCATCTAAAAGAGATTTTCTAATTTAATGTAGGATAATGATAGTCCCTGGAATCCTGAACCGTGGAGAGTATTTCTGAGACATGAATTCTCAGATAAAGAGATTTCGACTACCATGTTTAGGGGAGTGGATTAGGTGTTACTGTGGGGCTCACCTTAATGATGTATTATATATCCACACCGTCCATCAATTTTTTTCCAGCCCATTTTAGGAATTGTTCCCAAAAATTAAGTAGATCCAAATAATAGGTGGGCCACAACAAAGAAAACACTAGTGATGGAATGCCCACTATTAAAAACTTCCTAGGGCTTACAGTAATGCCCACATTAATTTTTCTTTTCCATCCAACTCATTGATAAGTTCAACCAGACCTGGATGAAGGGAAAATACAAAGATCAGCTTGATCCAGAATTTTTGTGGCCCACAAAAAAACTTTAATGGTCATCCAGTAGTGTGACCCATCTGAGATTTGGATCTACTTAATTTTTGGGTTCACATCCTATAATGATACGAGAAAACGGATGGATGGCGTGGATATACAAAAAATTCATCAAGTTGTGTCCCACACGGTACGAGTAACACCTAATCCACTCTCTGTCTAGCTGCCAAGCATAGCCATTTTAAACAATTTAGAAATTGTGTTTTGGGTAAGAGAGAGAGAGAGGTGTAATGAATATGGGTTAGGGCTTGCTTTCACTCCACTGTGGGCCCTACTTCTATGGAAGAGAATATTTCTGCCAACTCACAATCTGTGAGCAAATCTTTTTGAAGCATCATACGTGAAGGATGATAATTGTGTCCTCCTACCTGTTATTACAGAGCCCGTCCATCTCAAAACTCTGTGGGGCCTACGGCAATGTCTATTGGAAATCCACTCCGTACATGAGTTTCCCTTGCTGATGTTAAGATATGATTCCAAAAATGAGTCAGATCCAAAACTCATGTGAACCACTCCACAAAAAACAGTAGTTATTGAATTAGGATGATATGTGTATTTTCCTTTCATCCACGCGTTGGATGGCATGTGACCATCATGGTGGACCCCCGAAGTGTTTCAATGGGACCCCAACACAACATGAGCTGTAGAAACTGATGTACGGTGTGGATGTTTGAGGGCATCGTGATAGGCCCACCGAGTTTTATGATGTACGGGTCCGGCAGGTCACGGGATGCAATTCACGTCCATCCTTCAAAAAAATCGGTCAGATTTGAAAATAGTTGAAAGAGAGTAGAATCGAATCAGTTCCTTCACAGCTGCTTACGGAGACTTTTTTTTTTTTTTTTTTCTTCAACGGGCCTACGTTTTTTTTCTCCAACGGGCCTACGTTGCATGTTGGTACTTTCATCATGAGCTGTTAGGTTTGATTAAAATCGCATCTTGTCTTTTGGGTCTGCAAATTCACCTTTGCCGTAGGATTTCTACGGACATGGTTTGGCCAGTGGTCAGTGCTCTGTGAGCCCCACCATGATGTATGTGTTTCATCCACATTGCCTATTTATTTCTGTAGATGATTTTATGCTATGAACCCAAAAATGAAAGAGATTCATTTATCAAGTGGACTACATCACAGGAAACAGTGTTGATTGAACACCCTCAGTTAAAAACTTCTTGTGGGCCACAAAAGTTTTGGATCAAGCTGATATTTGTTTTTTCCTTCATCCAGGTCTTTATGACCTAATTAACAGGTTGGATGTGAGGTAAACATTACAGTGGGCCCTAGGATGTTTTTAATGGTGGACATTTAATCACTACTGTTTTCTATGGTGTGGTCCACCTGAGATTTATATCAGCCTCACTTTTTTAGATGCAGCCCTAAAAATGAACTGAAAAAATCGATGGACAATGTGGATGGAATACGTACATCATAGTGGGCCCACCTTGATGATGTATGTAATGTATGGAAGCGGATCATGCGTATAGTTGCTTTTACCTCATGTGTGACCTTATCAGCTGTTTGAATGGAAAATAAACGTGAAATTCCCTACTGTACGACCCATTTATGGCCCACGCACCTTTGTATGCACAGTTATTTTTAGCTCCGAAGAAGAAGCCTTGACTGTACGGTTAACTTTTCACATGTCCAAGCTTTTCTAGAAATATAAAGCTGGGTCTCCTATCACTAATGATTATAACTGCAGCTATAACCGTAGCCTCTACTCTTTTTTTTATGTCCTTTGATCGATATGTACTTCAATATGTATCAAAGGTCTTTCGATATAATCAAAAAAAGGTCCAGGACTGTCCAACAAGTTTGCCTAAAAATTCAGCAATTTTCGATACATATCGAAAGGTATTTGATATTATTGAAGGTGATTTTCTATGTGGCTACAGATCATAACCGTAGCCATAATTGTAGTGCCATTGCAGTCTATGCAATTATTTATTTATTTATTATTATTTTTATTTTTTACATGGAGAACTTTATTCTACCTATATTTTCTCTAATTTTCTCTAATTTTTCTCTAATACATATTTATTATAAATATGTATATATAAGCATAGATATTATATATATATATATATATATATATTATATATATATATAGTATATATTATATATATATATAATATATATATATATATATATATTAAAAAAAAAAATTCTCTTTTTTTTTTTATATCTTTCTTTATTCATTCAACAAGAATATCTTCTAAACTAAAATTAGTTACATGACGTACCATATATGATTTTAGGGTAGGAGAAGCTACTTTAGCCAACCAACCTAGTCATTTTCATAGATTTCATCAGGTCGATGGTTGAAAATCCATTTCATTCACTTCGCAGTCAATTTCAATCAGTTTCCGGTCAATTTCATTCACTTTGCGGTCAATTTCATTCATTTCATTCACTTCGCAGTCAATTTCAATCAGTTCACGGTGAATTTCATTCACTTCATAGTCAATTTCAATCACTTCACTGTCAATTCCCTTCATTTCATGGTCAATTCCATACATTTCACGGTCAATTCCGGCGATTCCCCTTCACTTCACGGTCAATGCAATTCATTTCACGGTCAATTCCCTTCACTTCACGATCAATTCAATTCATTTCAAGGTCAATTCCCTTCACTTCACGGTCAATTCCATGCATTTCACGGTCAATTCCGATAATTCCCCTTCACTTCACAGTCAATTCAATTCATTTCACGGTCAATTCCCTTCACTTCACGGTCAATTCCCTTCATTTCACGATTAATTCCATGCATTTCACAGTCAATTTCGACGATTTCCCTTCACTTCACGGTCAATTCAATTCATTTCACAGTCAATTCCATGCATTTCACGATCAATTCCCTTCACTTCACAGTCAATTCCATGCATTTCACGGTCAATTCTGACAATTTTCCTTCACTTCATGGTCAATTTCAATTCATTTCATGGTCAATTTTCTTCACTTCACGGTCAATTCCCTTCATTTCACTGTCAATTCCATGCATTTCATGGTCAATTCCGGCAATTTCCCTTCACTTCACAGTCAATTCAATTCATTTCACGGTCAATTCCCTTCACTTCATGGTCAATTCCATTGTAACACCCCGAAAAATCGAGGGTCGAGTAGTAACTCAACTCTCGAGTTTCCAGAACATCACTTATGCAACATAGATAATGATGATTGAATGTTGTCTGTATTAGTGCATTGAACATGAGTGAGATTAAGCCAAAACAGAATATCATACTCCAGAGACAGTTAAATTTCAAGCGGAAGACTGTGATAAATATATAAAATATATAAAAATAGTGGTGAGTCTCCAGAGTGTGATAATGTTACCAGGTTAAAGAATTACAAGTACAATTTCAAATTATACCAAATGTATAATGATATCTAGTCAACATCCCTATAATCCCGTCGATTAAAACACGGCTCACGTGAAGCCGTCAACATAGCATACACGAACAAGCATCATTGTCATCATAAAGGTCCGGCTCCGCCTCAAGAGTAGCGTCGCCATCTGCAATTAGACAAAGTCTGGTGGGTGTTTGGAACACCGTCCCGTAACGTGGGAGTGAGTAGCTAACTCAGTGGAACAATAAAGCAGAGGTTAACATGTTATCGACTCAGTCAAGCAGTAATGATAAAGCAGTATAATCAAACACTCCTAACTACTCTTATTAATGCAAGTATGAATGCAGTCATGATGGATACCCTCACCGACATACTCCCTCATGCGACACCATCTTCGTTCGCGGCATGCTTGCTTTCCTCAGTGCTCCACATCTTTCAGGCACATGCAATGCATGATGAGCATGATTACCGAGTTGTTATTAGTCCATTTCAAACAGCAGGATTGGGAAACTAAGGTACCTCCCTTGTATCATTCCCAAACATGATCCATTCTAGGGTCGTCAGTCCTAGACAATCTCATACGATGGTGTGTTTCTAGGTCGCTGCAAGGGCTGTCAGAGCTATTACACGGAATTGTTGCACCACTCCCCCATCACCTTATCAATACAGGCCTAGTTTATACTCTGTTACTACGGGAAGGCTCATCGCCTCACCACAGATTCAGAGTATGCTCGAGGTCACTACAAAGGACTGTCAGGGCTGTTACACGGAATCGTTGCACCACTCCCCCATCACCTTATCAATGTAGGCCGACAGCACGAATATAGTGTCCCATACCACCATAATCGGCTCACGAGTCTGGTTGCTCACTGGTCACTACGGGGAGACACGTGGCCCCAGCGTAGGCCGACAGCTTGACCACGGTGTCCCATACCACCATGCCCGGCTCATAAGTCTTAGCGGATCGAGGTACCATGGTTAAAAGGGATTTCACTGGTAAGTTTGGTATCCTAGGTTCAAGCAGTAGCATCCAAACATGGTGAACATACATAAGACAGATCGGGTTGCTTGACGAGCTCGGCTAGCTCGAGCGCATATCAAGTTGAACGATATGAAGCACATGAGCACTTCATGTGGCCAACCACTATCGCTAACCGAAGTACGACTCGGGTTCGTCGAACACATCTCACGTGACAACTGAATCTCAGCCACGAATTCAATCCCGTTACCGATTGCTTGGACTATAATCATAGCCCCAATCACATTCAATTGCAGATAGTTAAAGCAGTAATGGATCAAGGTTCAAATCATACAATCAAAGTCTGATATTATCCGTTTAGGGCTGCCAGGGCTGTTGCACGGAATTGTTACACCACTCCCCCATCACCCATGACGGATCATACAACGTAAACATGAATTTAAACATATGCATTACATAGATAAAATCATACAATCAGTTGAGCATGTTATGAAGCACAACACAAGTATGAATTTGTATATATTCAATTCCTAATCACACAGATATCTAAAGAGATCATACACATAGTTAAAGAAGTTGAGAATCATATCTCAACACCCTTAAACATTACAATTTACTAACTACTACTCATTCAGGCATTTCAACAAACACTTTAAGATACATACATCAATATACGCGACATATGTTGATCACATAGGCATTAGGCCAAATCCTTTCACTAGGGAGTTGCCCCAATCATAACACGTATACACCCACGACAGATAGTCATGGCAAGCAGGAATCCAAGTTTCATATTCATTCAGTCATTTCCACAAACACTTGGGCCATAAATTTTAGCATATATAGTGTGTTTTGGCCGTGGCGTGATTTAGGGCAAATCCTTTCGTCAAAGGGGTATCGCCAATACAACAATCATAAATCCAGGACAATTAGTCATGACGAGCACGAATGAGAATTCTATACTCATTCGGTCATTTTCACAAACACTTAGAATACACTATTTTAACATACATAGTGTATATTAGCAAAAACATGTATTAGGGCGAGTCCTTTCGCCAAACAAGTATTTTATCCATATATAATATATTCATACAGCAAATAATCATGTCAAACACAATTCCAAAATAATCATGTACTTGGATCTCGATCGGAGATTCCGAGTACATGGATATATGTATGAAATTTCTCCTGATCCGAGGGTGTAATTTGGTCTGATTCTGACGGTCTGGTTGTTTAAAATTGATCCGTAAGTGAGAGCTGCCAGATTACTATTTGAGATATTTTATTTTGAATTAATTTCACATTTCTCACACTCTTCACTCCGAGCTCAAGCGAATAGCGCTGGGACACTATCTGGATTTGATTTCCGAGATGGTTGTCAAGTCCAGCAAGGCGTTCCTAATTCCTTAACTTGGTATTATTCGGACTTCCGACGTGCGGTCCAGATCTGATACGGAGTTTCGAGATGCTTCCGAGAGCAGCCGGGTAATAAGATTGATCCAAGATTTTAGGGTAACCTAGCGTCAATGATTCTACAAGTTTTGGGTCTTGCAGATCATATTTAAAGTGATTGGTACTAATTTCACGGGTACTTTAGTTTCACACTAGCTAATTCTCGCCTAATTTTTAAAGGATTTAGTCCTGGGTGATTTCGGTCAGAGGTGATACCTGAGCCTTTGTAGTTTGTATATAAAGTGATCCAAGTTATACTACTTAGCTAGTTTAAGATAGTGTCTAGGATGAAAGTACTTAGAAAAATTGAAAGAACAAGGTGGTGAAGGGTGGGATTTGTGAAGGAAATAAGTTCAAAAGCGGTTTTAGACTTTGGGATTGAGTTCTGACAAGTTAATAAGGTGTTAGGATCGACCCATTGCCTAAGGACGTTTAATCCCAGGTTGGCAAAAATCCGGGATGTTACATCCATGCATTTCACGGTCAATTCTAGTGATTCCCCTTCACTTCACGGTCAATTCAATTCACTTCACGGTCAATTTCGTGCATTTCACGGTCAATTCCCTTCACTTTACGGTCAATTCCCTTCATTTCACGGTCAATTCCGGCGATTCCCCTTCATTTCACGGTCAATTCAGGCAATTCCCCTTCACTTCATGGTCAACTTAATTCATTTCACGCTCAATTCGCTTCACTTCACGGTCAACTCCATGCATTTCACGGTCAATTTTCTTCACTTGACGGTCAATTCAATGCATTTCATGGTCAATTCCCTTCACTTCACAGTCATTTTCATGCATTTCACGGTCAATTCCCTTCATTTCACGGTCAATTCCATGCATTTCACGGTCAATTTCAGTGATTCCCCTTCACTTCATGGTCAATTCAATTCATTTCACAATCAACTCCCTTCACTTCACGATCAATTCCATGCATTTCATGGTTAATTCCCTTCACTTCATGGTCAATTCCATGCATTTCACTCCATGCACTCCCTTACACTCAAATACACGTTCAAACTCATCTCTGTCATCCCTATGGAGATTTAATGAAGAAAATGGGTGAAAATAAGAAATAGGGATGGCAAAGATGAGTTCGGACGTGTGTTTGAGTGTAAGGGAGTGAATGGAGTGAAATTGATAAAGCACCGGCATTTTCGACCTGTGAAAAGTTGTTTAGGAGTGCATGCGTCATAGAGAAAGAAGGAAATGGAGTGAATGAAGTGAAGTGGACGCGTCGTGCTATAAATACATGCATTTCTTCGATATATCGAAGGGAGTCTAATGGTCAAGATAAAAGATTTGATAGTTTTTTGAGGTATTTGCAATCAAGTAAACTTCAAGTGATATCGAACTGTACTTTGATATATCGAAGGTCACTCGATATCATCGAAAATTCATTTTAAACGAACACAAGGTCTCTGGACAGTTTTGGGTCTTTTTCGATATATCGAATAACATTCGATATATCGAAGAATATCATATCGAAGAGGTTTCGATATATCATAAAATGCAGTGAATGGTTTAGTATAATAACATCGAATAAACTTCGATGTTATCAATAACTTAGGCTCGATATCATCGAATAGTCTTCGATAACATCGAAAAGCACTTGATAATTTTACCTTTGACATTATCAATAAATTCAAGGTCTTTGTAATCGAGTAAACTTCGAGTGATATCGAACTGTGCTTTGATATATCGAAGGTCACTCGATATCGTCAAAAATTCGTTTTAAATGAACAAAAACTCTCTGGACAGTTTTGGATCTTTTTCGATATATCGAAGAATAGCATATCGAAGTGGATTCGATATCGAAAAATTCAGTGAATTTTCCGTATATAAATTGTTGGGCGAAACTGATTTAGTTATGATAACATTCATTATTTAATAAAGAGACTCACTCACAATAACATCGAGTAGTTTTCGACGACATTGAAGAGCCCTTCAAAATTGTAGGTTTTGTTTTGAAGAAATTCAAGGTCCATGTAATCGACTAACATTCAATGATATCGAATTCAAGGTCCATGTAATTGACTGAAATTCTGGACAGTTTTTTCACTTATAAGATCATATCGAATTCCGTGAAATGCATGGAAATGACTGTGAAGTGAAGGGAATTGACCGTGAAGTGAAGGGAATTGACCGTGAAAGACATGGAATTGACCATGAAGTAAAGAGATTTGACCGTGAAATGCATGGAAATGACCATGAAGTAAAGGGAATTGACTGTGAAATGCATGAAAATGACTGTGAAGTGAAGGGAATTGACTGTGAAGTGAAGGGATTTAACCATGAAAGACATAAAATTAACCATGAAGTAAGGGGAATTGACCGTGAAATGCATGGAAATAACCATGAAGTAAATGGAATTGACCGTGAAATGCATGGAAATGACAGTGAAGTGAAGGGAATTAACCGTGAAATGAATAGAAATGACCGTGAAGTGAAGGGGAATCGCCGGAATTGACAGTAAAATGCATGGAATTGGCCGTGAAATGAAGGAAATTGACCGTGAAATGCACGGAATTGAGCATGAAGTGAAGGGAATTGACCATGAAATGCATGAAATTGACTATGAAGTGAAGGAGAATCACCGGGATTGACCGTGAAATGCATGGAATTGACCGTGAAGTGAAGGGAATTGACAGTGAAATGCACAGAATTGACCGTGAAGTGAAGGGAATTGACCGTGAAATGCATGGAATTGACTGTGAAGTGAAGGGGAATTGCCAAGATTGACCGTGAAATGCATGGAATTGACCGTGAAGTGAAGGGAATTGACTGTGAAATGCACGGAATTGACCGTGAAGTGAAGGGAATTGACCGTGAAATGCATGGAATTGACCGTGAAGTAAAGGGGAATCGTCGGAATTGACCGTAAAATGAATGAAAATGACTGTGAAGTGAAGGGAATTGACTGTGAAATGCATTGAATTGATCGTGAAGTGAAGAAAATTAACCATGAAATGCATGGAATTGACCGTGAAGTGAAGCGAATTGACTGTGAAATGCATGGAATTGACCATGATGGGAATTGACCTTGAAATGCATGGAATTGACCGCGAAGTGAAGTAAATTGACCGTGAAATGAATTGAATTGACCGTGAAGTGGAGGGGAATCGTCGGAATTGACCGTAAAATGCATGGAACTGACCGTGAAATGAAGGGAATTGACTGTGAAATGCACGGAATTGACCGTGAAGTGAAGGGAATTGACCGTGAAATGCATGGAATTGACAGTAAAATGATTGAAATTGACCACGAAGTGAATGAAATTCACCACAAAATGATTGAAATTGACCGCGAAGTGAATGAAATTGACCGTGAAGTGAATGAAATGGATTTTCAACCATCGACCTGATGGAATCTCCGAAAATAACCAGGTTGGTTAGCTAAAATAGCTTATCCTACCCCAAAATCGTATATGGTACATCAAGTAACTAATTTTGGTTTAGAAGATATTCTTGTTAAATGAATTAAGAAAGAAATGAAAAAAAAAAAAAAGAGAGAGAGAGAAAATTTTTTATATGCTTATATATACATATTTATATAAATATGTACTAGAGAAAAATGTATGTAGAATAAAGTTCTCCATGAGAAAAAAAAAAAAAAAAGAGAGAGAGAGAGAGAGAGAGAGAGAGAGAGAGAGAGAGAGAGAGAGAGAGAGAGAGAGAGAGAGAGAGGTGCATAGATTGCCGTGGCACTAGGGTTATGGCTACGGTTATAATCCGTAGCCATAGGGTCCTGGCTTTTTTTGTTGTACCCACCGCTTTTTGTGGGTCCTATTATGAGGTATGTGTTATATCCAAACCGTGAACTTGTATTAAGGCCTGAGATGTAAATAAGACAGATCTAGCTATCAAGTGGACCACACAATAAAAGGCAGTGGAGGATTGAACGTCTACCATTGAAACCCTTTTAGGGGTCACAGAAGTTTTGGATCATTATGAAATTTGTTTTTCCTCTTCATCCGGTTCTTTGTGACCTTATGAATATATTGGATGGAAAATAAATGTTATGGTGGGCCCTACAAAAATTTTAATGGTGAAAATCAATTTTCCCGTTGCTCTTTGTGGTGTGGTCCAGTTGACCTTTGGGTATGTTTTTTTCCTTTTTGATAATGCTTTGAAATGATATCGAAATATCGATGAACGTTGTGATAAATACATAACTGTGAGGCCATGTAACTTTGATCTCCTTTGAACTGTTCATATAACTTGGATTTCGAGGAGCGGTCAACGCTCATCTTCGACCACCAGGCGATCAGCTTCCGGAAGGAAAGCAGGGGCATTTTCGACCTGAGAAATGGGGCCATACAGCTGGAGCTTATTCTTGGGAGGTAAAAAGCAAGTGGGCTTAAAAAGGTTGGTAGACCATATATGGGTCGTACAGTAGGAAATTTCTCGAAAGTAAACATTAGGAAGCTTTTAATGGTAGGTGTTTAATCACCGCTATTTTATTTGGTGTGGTCAACCTGAGACTTAGATCTGATTTATTTTTGGGCTCATGTCCGTAGATGAGCTGGAAAAAAGGAAGGATGACGTAGATATACAATACATACATCAAGGTAGGCCCCACCATCAGGGCCGCACCTAATCGGCTCGGTTTTCTTTAGTTATGAGCTAGTAGAGCCTGAACATTCATATGAGTTCACACAGCCCCCATCACCATCAGATCACACATGTCAAAATTCAGAAGCTCCAATCCGTGGGCCCACTTTAGTTGTAAATTATCCCCAAAGCAAAATCTATCATCAATCCTAACCGTTGATTCTATGTTAAATCTATTGGAAATCCTGACCTCATTATTTGTTGAATTTGGACCATTTGGCTACTTTTATTTTAATGAGAAGGTCCCAAGCCCAACCAATAAAACCATAACTTACGGTCCAGCCAACGGCTAACTTCTATCTTTTTTATGGGCATGCGACATCCAACGATAACCTTATACAAAAAATCAAACACATCCTCTCATGAAGTGGACCCCAGATTTTATTAATTTATTATCATTATTTATATCTTTTGTTTTAACTGTCCATTAGGTGGCACCCATCAAAGAATTTTTCTATTATCATGCAAATATATTTTTTATCACACATCAAAGGTGGACCCCTCAATTTGACTATTTTGGATGGAGATAGCTGTATGCATGTAGAGTACATGTGCCAATCTTACTGGAATATAGTAAATTCCAAGAAAAGGGGTTTCCTCCACTCACATGCAGATAGGTGGACGATTGTACCATTGTCGAACGAGGGCCTAATGGTCTAGTTGCCATGATTGTATCATTTTCAACCAGTGCAACAATTTGATCTGAACCATGAAGATAGCCTAGCAGAAAAATCAATCTAATCCGTTCATCAGGTGGGCCATACATCCTTTAGGCTACATCTTTGTTTTTGTAAGGTATGGCCCATATGATCAGTAGATGAGTCTGATTTTCCAATCAAGTGTCATTCAAGGTGGAGCCAACCTTTAAGACGGGTTGGATGATGGATTTTGTATACTTGACAGTTGACACATAGCATCAGTTAGATGAAAACACTATGGTCCAGCTACTTGGGTGTGTGATCCTGACCTTTCAAAAGGGGCTACTTTGTTTATGAGCCGTAAATCACATGGTTAGAATCATCCAATCAAAATGCTATTTTAAAGTCATAAGAAATATAAAGTAGAATTAGTCTACTATATGTTTTTAAATGATGATTTAACTTGTTTTATTTCTTTGGTTAGTGAGCTTGACGGTTAATTTTCATGCATTGATCAAAAGCTTAGGATTATTCAATTGGTATGATTTTTGCACCATGGCTTGCTTTTAATTCTACAAATGAATGAATGGTTTATATCGACAATAGATTACCTCATGTGTCACTTAAATGGTTCGTAGCCTAACCTAGGATTAGATATTGCTAGCCCTTAAAATGTTTCAAGTTACCAACGGAGTGGATGACGCAAGGGTGAACGTGACGAGATTGATCACCGTATTCGTCAAGGATAACTACTTCAAATACATGAAGCTTCTTTAAACTTCTTACATAGATTTCTTAAATTCTAGGGAAAAAAGTAAGAAAATAAAAATAATATTCATGAAAATTTGTAAATTGATTGATTAATGGAATAAATGAATCTACAATCCTTTGCTTATAAATACCAAGCCTTGGAAGAAATTTCAAAATTAAACTATAATTAAAACTCCTTAAAATTCGTAACTTACTATAAAAAGTAAATTTACTATTTATAATAATGTTACAACATGGTTTAACCAATTTATTCTCTTACTTTTTCTAAACACTTTTCATGCTGGACACAACTACTAAGGCGATGAAGAGTTATAATCAAACTAAAACTTACCATAAATAGTAAAAATGGAAATAAATTTGATTTTCAACCGTCGATCTGATGGAATCTCGCAAATTTGGCGTGGGTAACCAGGTATAATCGGGTTGGTTGGCTAAAGTAGCTTCTCCTACCCCAAGATCATATAGGGCCTATTTGATTTTCTAATAACAGAGGTAATTCAAGGTAAATGGGTAATAATTATTTACCTCTGTATTTTCAGTTGGATTTCTAATGTGATTTGACCGCCACCTTTCATTTATAGCACTCCTCATGTCATCTGAGGAGAAAAAAGTTAAATTGTGGGGCCCACCTTAATGTTTGTATATTATCCACACCGTCCATCCCTTTAGCCAACTCATTTTAGGGCATGAGACAAAAAAAAAAAAAGAAGAGGCAGATCAAAAGATCAAGTGGACCACGCCACTGGAAACAATGGGAATTGAACTCCTACCATTGAAAGCTTCTTGAGGACTCCATAAGTTTTGGATCAAACTGATATTTTTGTTTCCACTTTATTTATGACTGTGTGACCTTATTAACAGGTTGGATGACAAATAAACATAACTGTGGGCCCTAGGGAGAAAACAACTTTCAACCATTGGCGTTTTAATGATTATTGTTTCCTAAGGTGTGGTCCACTTGAGCTTTTGATTTTCCTCGTTTTTGGGTTCATGCCTTAAAATGTATTTTATAAAAGGATGGATGGTGTGGATAACTCATATATATCATAGTGGGGCCCACATATTTAAATCAGTAATAACAACATTTGTATGGACCGATTTTCGAAACATAAATCTTGGTGACTTTCAAACAGGTGTAGTAAGTAATAATCAGGTTATTCCGTGTATTTACCAGGGAAATTAAAAATCAAATAGCCCCATATGGTACGTCGAGTAACTCATTTTGGTTTGCGTGATATGCATGTTTGAAGGTTCTGTTGGTCTTAATGACTACTACCTCCAATCGGGCCTTCTCTTATCCATCTTGGACATGAAAGTGTCCACAACCCGCTCCACATCAGTGGACCATAACTTATGGCCCACCGGTGCCATGAATGTTTGTTGAAGAGCTTATTATATATACAGCTCCATTCATAGGACACCATGGTTAGCATACAAAATCTAACCCATCTTGAAGGGATGCCCTACCTAGATAGTGGGACACCTCAGAAGTAAGGACAATCTAACTCCATCACACGAGTCACGTGAATTTAAAAGTTTTCCGGTGGATGTCCATTGATTTATAAGGTGTGGCCCACGAATTACTATGTACTCGTGATTTTTATGAAATCCCATCATCATGGTGGTACTCACATGATGCACAGGTTCAGATGGCATGTGGACACAGCCACCTCCATCCAACAGGTGAAAAAGTTTCACATTATATTATAAAGATAATTAAAAAATACCTACTTAACATAATATTTATATTTCAATACTTTTTTCAATAGTTTTTAAGTAAGTTATACCCCATTAATTTAAGTTAGCTTCTTCTTCTTCTTCTTCTTTTAATTTTTATTTTTTTTTTTAATTTTTAAAATTTTTTAAAATTTTTAAATTTTTAATTTTTTTTTTTAATTTTTAAATTTTTTTAAAATTTTAAATTTTTTTTTTTTTTATACGGAATGTATATGTGGGAGAAAAGGGGTCCATGTCAACAACTCAAATGGACCTCACTGTAATGTTTATATAAAATCCACTCCAACCATCAAGTGTGTTACCCCGTATTAGACTTAGGGTCCAAAATTTGACCCCATCAGTGATTTATATGAATTACACGATTGAAAGTAGTATGCAAGATAATGTTTATTCTCCAACTTATCTTACTTGGTGTAGCCCACCTTAATGTACTTAAATTTTAGCCTCGACTAGAGTGAATTTCATATAATCATCACGGTGAGCCTGTAAAAAAAAAAATAATAATAATAAATAAAAAATAAAAAAAATCAAGAGTGGATGTCTCTATCCCAACTCTTTCATCTGTAGTGTCTCACTTGAATCACAATTGACCTTGTTTTTTTAGTCTTAGTAGGATTAGGTATTACAAATCTACTAGTCAGCTCTCGCAGACGTATCAAGATGTTCCCGGTAAAAAAATAAAAATAGAGGTGGCCATTCCTCTTCGAACAGTTAAGAAAAGCTCTTTAAGATATGTATCAAATGTAAATTTTATAAAAAATGTAGGTGCTTTTTTGTATAAAAAAATCATATCATGAATAAAGAATGAAAAGCTGAAGATTTCTATTATGGGTTGGACACATAAAATATTAAGGGAGGAGTCTCTCTTCAATGTTAAGAAAAGCAATGCGAGAAAGGACTTTGAATTCTCTGCTAACTGCATACAAAATATTCATGTTTTTTTGGTTATAATTGGTCCATGTCATTAACAACTCCATCAATATTACTACATTAAATGTAGGGTGTGTTGATATGTTCCCATCACAAGAATTTTCAATCTGTGACAAGCAGAAGATCTTTATTTGGGATAAGTATCATAATGTAGATTTTCTAGCATTTAGGTTTTTTTTTTTTTTTTCCTTAAATATTCCCTCTCATATATAAAAGGTAAAAAGAAAAAGATTTTTATTCCTTAGTAAGAAAGAGAGAGAGCATATTGAATAATCCTATTCAAACTAAGACTAATCATTTAAGAATTATCCCTCCCATCATGACAGCCAGTCATTTTTCTTTACCGAGTTAGACTCCTACGGTAGTCCACCACCATTTAAAAAAATGGTGGTGACACATCCTCCCTACATAAGGCATCATGCATAGCTATCCAGCCATCCAAATGGTAGGTCCCATTTTGGATGGAGCCTATCTCTAAAATCATACTTATGAAACAATCCTACTTACCAAAGTAAAGCTGCTATCAGTCCTAATTAGAAGGCAGGAATCGGACGGCTATTGTCACCTTCTCAGATGATTCTTTTTTTATCTGTACTACATCTATAGTTGTTTCAGCCACTTAGTCGGTCTGGATTGTTGTGAAACCATGCCATGTGTACGGATGGAGATGCCATATCGACAGTTGAAGAGCTTCCACCATTTACTGGATAGTGCTAAACTAACATTGGTGTCTTTCACTTCGTTCGAAACCGTTTTGATTTTGAAAAAGGCAAAAAGAAAAAATAATAATAAAGGAAAAGCAATGAACGGCGCTACCATACCGTACGCTATGTACATGCAGTGGTTACTTTCGCAAACCGAGAGACACGTGAGTGGGACATAGATGAGATCCAAACCGTTCATCTGGTAGAATGAATCCTATTAACCAATTTAGAGAAAGATGATTAAAATTCATATCTCATATAATATAAAACAAAGAAAACAGTTGGAACGAAAGAACCACCATTATCTTTCCCTAGGGTTCATCATCGTATATATATCCCATCAAATCCATTCATCTGATATAAAACATTGGGATGAAATAATACTCCAAAAAACACACTATTTAAAACCTCAAATTGGCTACACCACTCGAATATAGATATTTTACATATAGTTTTTTTAGTGGCCCACTTGATTTTTCAATCAGTCTAATTTTTATTTTTAAAAAAAGGTAAATATTGAGGTTATATAGCTGATGAACGGTATGGATTTCATTTATGTGAATTCATTCCCCCAATTTGAGAAAGCAAACCAAAGTAGATAGTTGGCGCAAGGTACGCAAGCGTTTTCAGGAAAAGAAAACCAGAGAACCTTTCTCTGTAGCATCCACATTGCACATCTCCCGAAAATGTGTCGACCCATCTCTTTCCTGTCCTCCACTCACGCTCAGACACTGCTCTGCTCTCCTCTCTTCTTCTCTGTATAAACCAAACTCCCACGTTGCTCTACTCAAATTTCAAAACCCTTCAAAAACCCATTTCCTACTCTCCTCTCTCTTCCCAAAAAACCCAAAAAAAAAAAAAAAAAAAAAAGGAATTCCATCTACAATGAGAAACTCCTTCATTCCTCTTCTCATTTCTTTCCTTTTCATTCTGAAACACTCCCTCTCCAAAACCATTGTTGTGGATGGTCTCTCTAACTGGAACAGTTCCTCTGTTCATGTAGGAGACTCTATCAGTAAGTAGTACTGCTTGTTTCTTTTTATGGGTTATAGGCTGCTGTGATAGTTCATCACCATTTTAAAAATGGTGGTGACTCATCCTCCTTACATGTGATGTGATCTCATGTAACAGATATCAGACCATTCAAATAGTAGGTCACATTGTAGATTGGGTTATATCTCTGAAATTACAGTGGTCGAGCAATCTTAACCATCCAATTGATAGCTATCAAGTGAATGGTCAAAATTCAAAGGGAAAAATCAGGTGGTTGCTGTTTTCTTGTAAGTGTAATTTCTGAGTCATGATCCATCCACAGTTGGGTCAGAGGTTTAGATGGTCTGGATTGCAGTACAAGTATGCTATGTGTCGGGTTGCAGAGTCACCACCATTTTGTAAATGGTTCACACTTCTTCTTCTTGGGCTAGACTATTATGATAGTCTAGCACCATTTAAGATTGTTGTACGGAAATCCAGACCCTCCAAACTACTGACCCATTTGTGGATGAAGCATAACCGGAGGAAGATGATAGTAACTATCTGTTTTCTCCCTTCAAATCCAGACCACTCACTAATTTTACTTTAACCATCCATCTGATAGCTATCAAATGGATGGTGGATTGGTTATAGAGATATACTCCATCCACAAAGTGTCCCACAATTCGGATGGTCGAGATAGCTGCAAATGAGTCCCATATGGTGTGTCACCACCATATTAAAAATAGTGATGAACTATCATAGTAATGTAGGCCCTTCTTCTTCTTGACTGTATTTTTTGCAAGTAACACTAACACTGTCTTTGATAATCAGTATTCAAGTATAAGCAGAGTCTCTACAGTCTCTACATTTTCCGCAACCGAAGAGCGTTCGATCTCTGCAACTTCGCTCAAGCGACGCGTCTCGACAATGGCAGCTCCCAATCCTTCACGGTATTATAATTTAGCATTCTTCCTTTTATGCGTGTTTGTAATTTTCTGTTCATTATCTGATTATTTTCTTCTTCTTTTGGGAAATTACCAAATCCTACTTGTTCTTGATTTCATATCTAAAACCCAATTGAGAATTGAATATTCACTCAAAATCCTGCTTACTTTGGAATAATAGTTACCAAAATCTATTTCTTGACACTTATGGCGTGTTTGGGTGCCACCCATTTTTCATTTTTAATTAAATCTGCAAGTGACATGCAGATGTAGAGAAATATAAGATGTTTTTATTAAATCCAAACAGTTCATCAGACTCGCCGTCACAAAAACACGTGGGTGAAATTTCAGGTTGTTGGATAGTTAAGTAGGCTACATTTCATATTTTATAAAAGCCATTGGTATGTCAGCACCTGTCTAGATTAAAATGTATTAAAACAAAATTTTAATGGCATCCAAGCACATCCTTAGATATTTCTTTAGGTCTTTTTCTAACATCAAGCAAACATCATTTGTTTGTAGCATCAAGTAGCTGTTGATATTAATCAAAGTTTTAAACCTGGACTGTACTAGCCTATCCGACTGGTTTGGACTAGAACCGGTGGCCTGTCCTGCCCATACCCTGATAGAAACTGTTTCTCGATTTGAACCATCTGGGTCACACAGGTTTTAGGGTCCAACCTTCCAACAATTCAAATGGGCAGTTTGGATTGGAACCGTTAGCATTTTTCCTTTTAGATCTTATATGTTTTAACAAATTATAGCATCATGCTGATGCCACAGGTTGAACTGGTTTGATCATCGGTTGGACTAGTTTGGACCCGACCACGCGCAACATGGGTGGTTATCCAATCTAGTTTTTCAAACATTGATATTGATTCTTGTGTATGAGGTGCTTTTTTCCTGTACCCTATCTCAATGGTGCCCACTTTAATTCAAGTGGGACTTCATATGGAAATCACATTTCACATTCCACATTGAACAGAATACCAAGTCAACTTGAAATGGAAAAGTGAGCTTGTTCGAAGGAACGATTGAAACAAGAACAATGGGCATTTGGGGCCATTTGTAGCCCATCTAACTGGTTTGGATGCGGACTGTACTAGCCCATCGGTCTGGTTTGGACCGGAACCGGTGACCTGTCATGCCCAGATCCCTATAGAAACTGTTTCTCAATTTGAACCATCAGGGTCACACAGGTTTTAGGGTCCAACCTTCCAACAATTCAAACGTGCAGTTTGGATTGGAACCGTTAGCCTTTTTTTCTTTTAAATCTTATACATTTTAGCAATTTATAGAATCACAGTGATGCCACACGTTGAACCGGTTGGACCGTCGGTTCGACTAGCTTGGACCCGACCACCCACAACATGGGTGGATATCCAATCTAGATTTTTCAAACATTAATATTAATTCTTGTGTGTGAGGTGCTTTTTTCCTATACCCTATCTCAACGGTGCCTGCTTTAATTCAAAATGGCACTTCATATGGAAATCACATTCCACATTGAACAGAATGGAGAAAGTCTACCAAATCAACCCCAAATGGAAAAGTAAGCTTGTTCGAAAGATTGAAACAAGAACAATGGCCATTTGGGGCTATTTCTATCAATGGCCTAATGCAAACATAGTGAATTCCAAATGCATCCCTTCACATATTGTGAACATAGTACCTGAATGCTAGCCACAACAGATAATTCTGAGTATTTGAGAATTGAAGTAAAAATCAAGTGGGTTTTAATAATTCTTTATATTTCTTATTGCATTGGCTTCAGTGGCACCCATCACGCCCTGGCTTCTTTTATTTCTCTTCCAACAATGGATCTGCTGGAACGTCGTGTAAGCAAGGTGAGAAGGCTTCTATAAGGGTTCTCCAGAAAGAATTTGTGGAAGCGAATACAGCATTTCCGCCTTCCCCTGCTCCATCGCCGATTCCTGGTGGGGGCTTACCTTCCATTCCAACGTACCATTGGCCATTCCACTCTGCTTCGGTTAGTGCACCGAGCTCATCACCGCCGCCAAGTAATCCAGCAGTGTACTCAGATGGTGGAGGTGGGATGCCTTTCATAAATAGTAACCCAGCAGTGCCTCTTCCGACTGGGGAGACGGATTCAGCTACTATCCGGCCGTTGCCGATTTCGGGCAATGGAGACAAGGTAAGAGCATTTCTGATATTTCTACTATCATTCATATTTCTGCCTATTTCTTTGTTTGTTTTTCCTGAATTCAAATTTTATGAGAAAGAAGATGTGGACTCATGTTTGGTGTATCCTATGATGTGAGATGTCCGCACCATCTTCCTCAAGGGATAATTACTCCGAATCCACGAAGAGAGATAGAAAATAGAAATAAATTCTAATAAAATTGGAAATAAATTGATTGATGATAAAAACAAATTTACAATCCTTTAAATAGTGATACCAAACTTAGGAAGAGGTTTCAGAATCAAACTCCAATTCAAACTCCCTAAATTTTGTGACTTACTATTTATAGACAGTCATGATTTCCACTAGACTTCATGGTTTTTGGCCAAAAATAGTAAGTGTCATATTTGGCCTAACCACATTGTTCTCCTAAATTTTCTAAGTCTTTTTCATGTTGGACATAACTCCTAAAGCTCAAAGGATGAAGAGTTATAATCAAACTAAAACTTACTATAAATAGTAGAATGAAAATAAAATGGATTTTCGACCATCAATCTGATGGAATCTCGCAAATTTGGCGTGAGCAACCCGGCGTAGCGGGGTTGGGTGGCTAAAGTAGCTTCTCTTACCCCAAAATAATATATGGTATGTCGAATAACTCATTCCAGTTTGTGAGATATGCCTATTTTAGTGTTCTGACGGTCTTGATCACTTCCTCCTTTGGGCCTTTTCTGGTACATCCTGGACATGAAAGTGTCCGTGACCCACTTTACATCAGTCCTGGCCACTCATCATGTAAGGCACATTGTGAGAAAGTACTGACCCAAAGATCGTGTCCGTCCATTCATCTGGTGGGCCACCCATGTGCATTGAATATGGCCTACTGGTCTGCCCCCCATTACATTGTATTTTTCTCATAGAAAATTGGCCTTCCTGATGAAACCAGTCCAACTTTTGGGCTAAGGAATGATCATGGTCTGATCACTGGGCCATGTTGCCATGTGTCCCGCAAAACCCCCTATCGAGTCGAGTACTCGTTCCCTTTTTCATAAAACCAGTGACTAGATTTTAGGCCATTTTTCAAGTGGTTGAGATGTTTCCACAATCTGAAATCGATCAAAAACTTCGATTGCAATGTGGGATGAGCCCAAAAACCGGATGATGATCGAATGTGGAGTGATAACATTTTATTTTTATTTTATCATCCATGCAGTGGCCACAAACTTATGGCTAGCATTGTATAATCTGCTTTATTTGGGGTCTCTTGATTCCCATTCAGCATCGTGGTTTTGATGGTTTCGATTGATTCGCACCTATCCATGTGTATGGTTTTTGTCTCTCTTCTTCCTATTGCTGCTATCAAAGTTTGGTGAATGAAATTCAACAAATGGGTCAATGAAACATCACTACCATAGATGAGCAACTTCAGTATGGTGATTAAGAGTTTGGTGTGTGAGCCCCACATGGATGGCCCACAAAGAAAAAATGCAAGGAGATTGGAATGTGGAACCCTCTGATCGATGGTCTATAAAATCGACCATTCTTCAGTCAAGAACTTAGGGACCATGTGGGGCTAGACTATGGTGTTTGTCACTTTTCAATTAACCTATCTATGAGTGATTTGCATGTGGAAAATGCTTAGATCCAAACTAATCGCTAGGTAAAAATCACAACAATGCTGACTATTTTGGATGCCACAAAAAGGAAATACATGGTTATAGTGGAAAATAACAATTAGAAAATTCAAGTTTCTTTGGGGTTTCATTTTTTACTAGAAAATCCTCAAACATGAAACCTCCCGCTCTGATACCAATTTGATGCAGGATAATTAATCACTTGCTCTAAAAGCTCGAACTGATAGAGCATGGTGAATTAATCCCTTCATTTTATAGCCCAGGCCCCACATCCATGAATTAGGTCCTCGACCCAACCCTCCTTGTGGGCCCCAAATCCATGGGTTCCGCAGGCTGCCCACCCCGAGTGTGCCCCCTCTCATATGCCACCCCACTCGAGCCTGGGGTGAAAGTTCCCCTGCATTAGGCCCGCTTGGTAATTGTTTTGGATATTGTGTATGTTTGCTATGCCTACGAAAAGAGAAAACAACAAACATCCTAGCTGTCTCCATCCTCTTTGAAAACTTGTGACAATTTTACAGTGAGAGTCATCCATTCCACCTTACCAGATCAGCAGTTCTCCATCTTACAGAAAATTTTCATGGCTGTTGGGATGCTCATATATTTAGCACATTTTGATGGCACTTCATAAACTCTTGCTGCCGTCTTATCCAGAAAAGAAATGATAAATTTGATAATCTCCAACATCTCTATTAGTATACATGATGTGAATCCAGGGCAATTGGAACCATCAATCTTGCACAGGCGGCCACATAGGCAGGCCATGACCCAAAAAAGATAACTATGATATGAGCATCCTGGCAGTTGGGAGTGGATTAACTTCACCCAATATTGCTTTTTCTATTCAAACTTTTCCTGGCTGCTGAAGTGATGACTGATATAGTCAAACCATTATGATTTTTGAGCTATAGCCCTGTAACATGGTGGCCCACCAGGTCAATGGTTCTGATTACCTAAGAGATATTCTGTTTAATTGGTAGAGGTTTTGGAAATGGAGGATCACAAGCTGTCTAGGAGTTGACATATTCTGGTAGAGTGTTGTGGTCGATCACACACACACACACATCAACCATACACATGAAATGGGAAATCCCGGACTTGATTTTTCCTGGCCACGCTGGAGCCGTTAGAGGATGGTATATCAATGTATATCGAGGGACTTTAAAAACCATATCTATTTTCAACCGTCCATTTGATGGCCACTAATTGTTTGGATAGGACCTGCTAATTTTTGGGCCATGACCCATCTAGTTTGGGACCTACGACTTGGAAGATTGTGGATCAGATCCTTCAATCTAGTGGGCCATGTCATGTATATGCCCTGGCACAAACACAGGCCAGTCCACCATTCAGGTGGCCAGTGTAACTAAAAAATGTGGAAATAAGAAAGAGTTGGTGAATGGCCTATGATCAATCTGCATATTGGCCCACCTTATGACTGGCCCACTTGATTCTTGGGCTAGGGGAAAATACATTATAGATAGAGATAGAGGTGAGATCTAAGTGCATGTAGCACTATCAAACATCCAGCTAGCAAAAATGATTCATTCATGTCTTTCAATCGATTGTGTTTGAAAAGCAATAAAAGGTAATTTGATTGATGGGTTTTCTGATGATTGATGTGTGATGATGCAGGTGGTCTTGTGGTGGGCCCTTCAGATTCAAACGGTTCTCCTTTGCATGGATTGTGTGATATATCTCTGGTATATCTAAGCCTAGTTTGTCTTCATTTAGATATGTTTGTCTTCCCTGTATCTATGTAATTTTTGGGATGAATTGGGAAATGATATGGTAAAAGAGGGTAGAACAGGAGTATGGTACATCCATCTCTCTCGAAGTGAGTGTACGTGACAATCCGAACGGTCCATCTAGTCGGCCCTACTACTAGTGGTGCTTTATATCCGATCAGCACCATTGGAATCTATAGGAAAAAGCAATATAGTCAACAACAGTATTCAACTACTTGGCAGAAATGCAGAAAATTCAGGAAATGGATATCTCTTAGGTATGATTTTTTAATGGTTTACCATCCATGATGGGCCAGACTAGATGGACGGTGCTGATTGATATATTCCACTGCTAAGTGTACCAGGGAGAGGTGACTTTACTGCATGTTGTCACGACTGACTTATTGTATAATTTCTAATCTTGTGCATACTTCTATGTTTTTATTTGATACTCTGCCAAAGAGTAATAGCTGATACGCAGGCACTCGTAAATTGTTCATGTGTTATTCATTGACTGAAATTAAACCGCCCAATCTTGTGAAAAGTGCTAACAACTGATTGGTGCGCATTTGCTTTTTTGAATTCGGCCCGTTGATTATTTTTATTTTGATCGTTCATCAAGTGTCCATCAATCTACCATTCATGAAATCAAAACAGTGTAATTTTAGATGTAGGACCCATCTAATAGGTAACCATAATTTGGATGGTTTATTTTAAGTCAGTTATATGCCAAGCGTGGAATTTTGTAATGCCAGCGTATCAACCATCACCTCTGCCGGAGTATTAAAGTTTTTATCTGATAAATTACTTGTGGGCCTTTTATATATACTTTATTTTATTTTTTAATGGAATCCAGCTCAAGACCGTAGTTTATGCCTTCAAAAGGAGAGGTTTGCTAATGTGACACGCGTGTAGGAGCCCTGTCCATCCACACGCAACCATGCATAGGAATATGGAACGTGTGACTGATCAGATCTTTCCATAAGGTGGTCTGCACTATCTGGATCTCGTGACCCAAAAATTATACAATTTCAACACATCAGGTGGGCCACAGGCTACAGAACAAATGGACGGTCGGAAAAATAGTTTTCACCATTAATTTTTTACATTGTGGAGGGAGTGAAACGGCCTTAATTTTTTAGGCAGAAGATCTGAGCGTTGTTTCCATCCAGATGGAAAGCTCAGATCTCGCACACAATTTCTATATTGGCATACGTGCCTGCGTGTACATGGAACGGGATCCGCGCGTGTGGAATTAGCATGCCACATGCAGAATATATCGATTAATAGATTAGACCCATTAAAAAGCAATCAAATGCTTTCTCTCAATATTACTTTATGAGGTTTTGCCAGCTAGGCCCTTCCCTAGGTGGAATTGTAGGGTTCTGATCATAATCAGATAATCCAAGCCGTTGATTTAATTGTCCCTGCCATGGACAGGGGATGCCTAAAATATCTTCCATATTGGTACATTAAAACCCTTAATTTTACGGTGAAGGAGAAACATAGTGATGATTCGGATAAAACAAATTAGTTCAGTGATCAACGGGTTGAGACCTTCAAAGCTGCGTAATTTTTGGGTAATTCTCTGTCCAAATTAAAGCCCGTCAGATTAACGGCCGTGATCCATGAACTCTGGTCCCACGATCACAAAATCTTGGGTTTGTTAGATTAAAGCGAGTTTTAAAAATGATTTGAAAAATCTATAAAAATTAGATTTTGCATTTGTTAACTAATTTATCTTAATCATGTTTAGTTTTGTTCTACATTAGTAAGTTGTTAAGAAAACTAAGCATTTATATTAGAAGTCATCATTAATCATTTGAATTGGAAAACCGAGGTATATACCATGGGAGCAACTCCGTATGCACGTGCAGCCATGGTAAAGTAAAGCGTGGTATAATATCTTTGATTGGACACTTTTAGTTTTCTCGGTATATGTTTTGTACTCATGCATATGAAGATAGAGCCGTTGTACATGACCTACCTAAAATTAATGAGCCCGCATGCGCCGACATGCATTTATTAAGTCACTTGTATGCGCCTTGAGCCCCAATAGCTACATACATTTCATTTATAAAGACATCTTCTCTCAATTGCAAATCATTCGAAAAATCTTTGTTCTCTGGATTTTCCTTCGATGTTCTTTCTGGCAAATCAGTTCGAGTATTCTTGAATTCTTATAGTCGTGATCAAGAGTGCACTAGATCTAGTCTATTTATCTTAAAGGAGAGCTGTTGTATCCCAATCGCAAACTTGCCGGGACCTAGTGTATCAGGAATTGTCTTCCTATGCGAGCAAATTTGTCTTTAAGACATCAATAATAACATACCTCAACTCTTCAGATTCGTCCGTTATTATTCTAGTTTATTATTTCTTGAATTTTATGTTATATATCTGTATTTTAAAACCAACAATTTAGAGATATTTTCTCTTGAAAAAATATCGACACTATAGCTATAATTCTGAGACTCCTAGAATCGAGTTTTTTTTATGGGAAGAACTTCAACAGATGTCAGCAGAAAGTGGAGTTCTATCTGAGTACCCTCAAGTTGATTTATGTTATCAAATATTTTTCCCCATCACTTGAGGTGAATGAACCAGCGGCATCTTTTGAGCTATCGAAATGGAAGACCGAGAAATATGTGTGCCAGAATCATATTATGAATACAATGACCAACGAGAACTATGATATCTATTGTCATATCTCTTTTGCCAAAGAGTTGTGGAATCATTTTAAAAAGATTTTTAAAATGGATGACGTTAGAACAAAGAAGTATGTAGTTAGTCGTTATATTGATTTTAATATGTCTGTAGTAGATCAAGTGTATGATTTACAGAAAATAGCTCATGAAATCTCGTTTGAAAGTATGGTGATTGATGATACTTTCTAAGTTGTTGTAATAATCGAAAAACTTTCATCATCTTAAAAAGAGTATAAAAATTCTCTGAAACATAAGAGAAATGAAATGAGTTTAAATGACCCCATCATTCACATACTTATATAAAAGGAAGTTGGAAACTGTGAAAAACATTCTCTGGATTTAGAATTAATAACCAAGACTTGCCTTATTGAGAATAACCAGAAGGGGCAAGAAAATCGAAGGTTAGGACCACAAAAGAAAAAGCATCCATGTGGTAAATAAAAAAGACAAGAACAATAAGAATAATGAAGGATGCTATGTGAGTGGGAAAAATGGACACTTTATTAAGGAATGTAGATTCCGCAAAGGCAATAAGAAGGAAAAAGAATACGCACATATTGCTGAAGAGTTTGTGGGATTTATCACTGAAGCACTCATTATTTGTAGCTCGAATGAGTGGTGGATTGATTCAGGTGGCACTAAGTATCTTTTTTATGACTGTAGTGCTTTTTCCTCCTGCGAGAAGGTAGAGAATGTGAGGAACATTTTCATGAAAAATTTGTCCAAGGGAAATGTCGTTGGCAAGGGGAATGTGAGCCTAAAGTTTACTTCTGGAAAAGATTCATCTCTTCTTGATGTGATACATGAGTCGAACCTTTGGAAAAATCTTGTCTCTCGTTCTACTCTTGGCAAGAATAAGTTTAAGTTAGTATTTAAATCTGTAAAATGTGTTATCTCTAAGAATGGTACTTTTGTTGGGAAAGGCTATGTAACTGATAGATTGTTCAAACTGAGTGTTATGAATGATAATCGTGTTAGTTCTTCTGCTTCTTGATTGAGTCTCTTGATATGTGGCATGCTAGAGAAGGTCATATGAATTATCACTCTCTTAAAAGCATAACTAGTATATGGTTTATTCTTATAGTGGAAAGGGAAAAATAAAATAAATGTGAAATATGTGTACAATTAAAGCATTTCAGAAAACCATTCAAAAGAGTTGAAATGAATAATCAAGTCTTAGATTTGATTCACAATTACATATGTGACCTTTAAAATATTATAATTCGTGGAGGAAAGAAATATTTTATAACATTCATATATGATTATTCTAGATATGCAAATGTATATCTGATCAGGAGTAAAGATTAAGAAAATGATATATTCATAGCCTTTGTGAATGAGGTTGAAAATCAATTAAAAAGAAATGAAAAGGTTCTTAGATTTGATCGAGGTGGAGAATACCTTTCTCACAACTTCGCATTGTACTGTAAATAAAAATGGATTAAACATAAGGTAACTACACCATATTCACCTCAATAAAATAAAATAACTGAAAGGAAAAAAAAAATAGAACTTTGATGAATATGGTAAATGCTATGGTTTTCTAGTTCTGGTTTGCCCTTTAATATATAGAAAGAAGTCATCCTCACTACATGTCATATTCCTAATTGTGTACCTTATAAGCATTCTGATAAAACTCTTATGAAATGTGGAAGAACAAACCTTAAAATCTGAGATATTTGAAGGTGTAGGGGTGCCTAGATAAGATAGGGCTACCTCTACCCAAGAAAATAAAATTATGGGGTAAAACTCTTGATTGTGTATTCATAGGCTATAGACAAAATAATAAGGCTTATAGATTCTTAGTTTTGAGGTGTCATAATTATATTGATGTCGATTCCATTATTGAATCCTTATATGCTGATTTCTTTGAAAATATATTCTCAACTAAATCTAAGATTACTTCTTTCATAAAAGTAGTAGATTTGACCATAAGAATTGATATAGAGAATGACACAATAGAAGAGTCATTGAAACCTATAAAAAGTAAGGGAGTCAGAATTAAGACTAGTGTTGGACCTGACTTTTACACCTTTCTTACAGAGGATGATCCATCCTCGTATGCATAAGCTATGAGCTTTTCTAATGCAAAATTTTGAAATGAAGTTGTCACGCCCCAAACTCGAAAACCGGGCTCACAAAATTTCCTATCACCGAATCTAGTACTGACAGCCTTCGTAGTACCCCATTCTTGACTTCTAGCGCCCATACGCCAGATTCCGATCCTGGGATCCTACAAGGAGAAATTTTCAACGTACATTTATCTCGTAAAAAAAAAAAGCATAACCACAAGTTTACCCAAATCATAAAGGCAACATCATCATCACATATCCACTAATATAAACAGTTGAATACAGTGCTGAAAGGGAAATACATATATCGATAATCAAAGGTCTAGAAGACAACTGCACGCTCCAAGATCGACGCTACTGTGACCTAACGCCACCTGCACGCATCTATCGTGCATAAGCTTATAGAAAGCTTAAAGGGTGGTGTAAGTATGTGGCAAAGTAAGTGTCAAGTATACAATATCAGAGCAATGCGGAAACATGTTAGTAAATCCATAATTACCATCAGCCTTATCCAGGCTATGCGATGCAAAACATAATAAGCCAATATCATATACTGAGGAAACAATGTAGATCAGATATGCAATGCGGAGTCATGGTAAGCCAAATATCATATACTGAGGAAACAATGCAATATGCAAATCCTGACGGGTTTACGAATACCGTCAACCTTATCTAGGTCATATAAATGCAGAAACATAGCAACCCAAAATGTCATATGCTGCGGATGTAATGCAATATGCGGTGTAAATGAAATGATCAAGCTGGAGTGTGAAGTCGGGATGATAGTACGTAATATCGCAGGCTATTGGGTTCATCACAAGGGACTTCGATCCAAACTAGCCCATACCTAAATTTGGATACCCAAACTCAATGTGGTAAACTCCTGATCTCAGGTTAGTCGCGCGCCCCAACCGAAATCCCGGCTATTGAGAAGGTATACAACAATCAGTTGCGCGCCACCAGCCCGAGTGGATAGTGAATGAATGAATGAATCAAATGCTGAGTACGCAACTGCTGCTCAGTAAGTCCACATATCAATATCGTACATCTTTAAGATCATCATCGGGGTCTAGTACACTCCAAGCTGGCTACCGCCCCTACCGGCCACGCAGCCCAGCGAGTGGAAAGACCTCACTACTCGCCTGCCAATATCGGCACGACTCGTCGATAGCGGACCCATTTATGAGCTAGTCAAACTCAGCCTAACTTACAGCCCCCTCACTCGGGCGGATAAGCCCACACCCCCTCCCAACCAACCACGACACAGTGAGAAGCGCGGTCTCCTGGTATTCGGCACTCGGCGCTCATGTCTTTCACTCGGTCTAGACGTTGGAGCATCTCCTGGCCATGGGAGTTTAGGGACTTTCACCCATGGACATCCAAAGTGCTCATATGCTCAAACTAAACATTTTCGGTGTCCTATCTGCCATCCACGATATGCCTATAGAGGATGCAGCCCTGATGTAACATCCTGAAAAATCGGGGGTCGTGCATAAACTCAACTCCCGAGTTCCAACGCATCACTTATGCAACAAAACGAATGATGATTGAATGTTGTCGGTATTAGTGCATTGAACATGAGTGAGATTAAGCCAAAACAACATATCATACTCCAGTGACAGTTAAATTGCAAGCGGAAGACTATGATAGATAAATAACATATATAAACTATGGTGAGTCTCCAGAGTGTGTAATGTTACCAGGTTAAAGAATTACAAGTACAATTTCAAATTATACCAAATTGAGGAAGTGTAATGTCTTCTATCCCAAATACCATAGCTCCGTCAATACAATACCAGGTCTTCATAGACCTGTTAGAGAGTTACATGTAGGAGAACTCCTCAACATCATAGTAGTCCGGCTCTGCTTCATAAGTATCGCCATCACCTGAAACTCAACAAATCTGGTTGGTTTGTACAACACCGTCCCGTAACGTGGGAGTGAGTGATCAACTCAGTGGAACAATAAAGCATAGGTTAACATGTTATCAAAACAGTCAAGCAGTAATGATAAAGCAGTACACTCAAACAATCGTAAATACTCTTGTTAATGCAAGTATGGAATGCAGTCATGATGTATGCCCTTGCCAAACCACCCTCGTGCGACACCATCTTACATTCGCAGCATGCTTTCATCCCTCAGTGCTCCACATCTTCCAGGCACATGCAATGCGATGATGAGCATGTTTACCGAGTTGTTATTGGTCCATTTTAAACAACAGTATTGAGAAACTAAGGTACCTCCCTTATATCATTCTCAAACATGATCCATTCTAAGGTCATCAGTCCTAGTTAATCTCATATGATATTATGGTTTAAGAGACATAGCGAAGGCATCACAAAGGGCACGTCACCCGTCAGCACGGATACAGATCTCATCGTATGCGGTTCAGTTGCTGGCCATCAGCTCGAATACAGGTCTCACCGTACTCGGCTCAATCGCTGGCCGTCAGCTCGAATACAGGTCTCACCATACTCAGCTCAACTCATACTCTAGTTGCTGCGAAGGGCTCATCGCCAATCACAGACCTTAGAGTATACTCGAAGACACTACGGAGGGCTCGTCGCCCGTCAGCACGAATACAGGTCTTACCATATTCGGCTCTCGCCGTAGGTGTCGACAGCTCGAATATAGTGTCCCATACCACCATAATCGGCTCACGAGTCTGGTTGCTCACTGGTCACTACGGGGAGGCACGTGGCCAGCGCGTAGTCCGACAGCTCGATCACGGTGTCTCATACCACCATGCCCGACTCATGAGTCTTAGCGGATTGAGGTACCATGGTTAAAAGGGATTTCACTGGTAAGTTTGGTACCCTAGGTTCAAGCAGTAGCGTCCAAACATGGTGAACATACATAAGACAGATCAGGTTACTTGACGAGCTCGGCTAGCTCGAGCGCACAACAAGTTGAACGATATGAAGCACATAAGCACTTCGTGTGGCCAACCACTATCGCCAACCGAAATACGACTCGGGTTCGTCGAACACATCTCACATGGCAAATGAAACTCAGCCACGAATTCGATCTCATTACCGACTGCCTGGACTATACAATAGCCCCATTCACATTCAATTTCAGATATTTAAAGCAGTAATGAATCAAGATTCAAATCATACAACCAAAGTCTGATATTATCCGTTTAGGGCTGCCAGGGTTGTTGCACGGAATCGTTACACCACTCCCCCATCACCCATGACGGATCATACAACATAAACATGAACTTAAACATATGCATTACATAGATAAAATCATACAATCAGTTGAGCATGTTATGAAGCACAACACAAGCATGAGTTTGTACATATTCAATGCCTAATCACATAGCTATCCAAGGAAATCATACACATAGTTAAAGGAGTTGATAATCATATCTCAACACCCTTATACATTACAATTTACTAACTACTGCTCATTCAAACGTTTCAACAAACACTTAAACTACATACATCAACATACATGACATATGTTGATCACATAGGTATTAGGCCAAATCCTTTCACTAGGGAGTTGACCCAATTATAACATGCGAGCACCCACGATGGATAGTCATGGCAAGCAGGAATCCAAGTTCCATATTCATTCAGTCATTTCCACAAACACTTGGGCCACATATTTTAATATATATAGCGTATAGTGGCCGTGGCGTGATTCAGGGCAAATCCTTTCGTCAAAGGGGTATCGCCAATACAACAATCATAAATCCATGACAATTAGTCATGGCGAGCACGAATGAGAATTCGATACTCATTCGGTCATTTTCACAAACACTTAGAATACATTATTTTAACATACATAGTGTATATTAGCAAAAACATGTATTAGGGTGAACCCTTTCACCAAACAAGTATTTTATCCATATATGATATACTAATACAACAAATAATCATGGCAAACACATTTCCAAAATTTATACGTATACGATACTTTCTACAAATACCTAAAGTATGTAAAATTTCATATTCTTCATCTTTAATCGAAACAGAAATCAGACAGCACTTTGTACATGTGCAATTGCATGTAGATCATGAATCTATCATTATCTGACATTGAAAGCGTTGAAAACCATAACCTATACATCTAAAGTCTGCACCTTTTGTCGTAGAATCGTAACGGAGTCGGTAGATTCGTTAGGCTTTCGTATAGGGCTGTTTGGTAACCTATAAATCGAAATAGGTTAGCTATTTCATAACCTACAACCTATACACCTCAAAATAGATTAGGGTTAGGGTTTCTTACCTAGAGACGAAGTCGGAATCGCCGGAAAAGTGATGAGAATGGTGCGGTGCAGCTTGTGTAGCGGCAGGGAACGACAGTAGGGAGATTCTCCCACATCCCTCACACTTTCTCTCTCTTTTCTCTCTTCTCTCTTTAGGGTTTCTCTCAAATTCGTATGGCTGCAATGAGAGAGGGTTTAAGGTCCTTATATAGTATAAAAACTCACCAAAATAGACTTCTGGACAAGGTTTACTTAGGTTATAACCAAAGCGGATCTTTTCCAGCTCAACGGAGGACTTCTGGCGAGCTTCATTGAGCCAAAGGTCGGACTTAAGCTCACCGACACTGGATCTAGATTTAATTAAGTTTTCGTTTCAGTGGGATTCCCAGATCACGCGTGGCGGACTAGTTTCAGTTCAACGGTCAGTGGATCTCGATCGGAGATTCTGAGTACATGGATATGTGTATGAAATTTCTCCTGATCCGAGGGTATAATTTGGTCTGATTCTGACGGTCTGGTTACTTAAAACTGATCCGTAAGCGAGAGGTGCCAGATTACTATTTAAGATATTTTATTTTGAATTAATTTCACATTTCTCACACTCTTCACTCCGAGCTCAAGCGAATAGCGCTGAAACACTATCTGGATTTGATTTCCGAGATGGTTGTCAAGCCCAGCAAGGCGGTCCTAATTCCTTAACTTCGTGTTAATCGGACTTCCGACGTGCGGTCCAGATCTGATACAGAGTTTCGAGATGCTCCCGAGAGCGGTCGGGTAATGAAATTGATCCTAGATTTTAGGGTAACCTAGCGTCAATGATTTTACAAGTTTTGGGTCTTGCAGATCGTATTTAAAGTGATTGGTACTAATTTCATGGGTACTCTAGTTTCACACTAGTTAATTCTCGCCTAATTTCTAAAGGTTTTAGTCCTGAGTAATTTCTGTCTGAGGTGGTACCTGGGCCTTTATAGTTTGTATATAAAGTGATCCAAGTTATACTACTTAGCTAGTTTAAGATAGTATCTAGGGTGAAAGTACTTAGAAAATTTAAAGAACAAGGTGGTGAAAGGTGAGATTTGCGAAGGAAATGGTTTCAAAAGCGGTTTTAGACTTTGGGATTCAGTTCTGATAGGTTAATAAGGTGTTAGGAGCGACTCATCGCCTAAGGACGTCTAATCCCAGGTTGGCAAAAATTTGGGATGTTACACCTGATGTCGCTAGGGCGCCAAATGATCATGTCACAAAATACGAGACGCATGAGCCATACCATCCAGTCATGCATCAAACTTGCGCGTACCGCGCGCTCATGTGGGGCAACTCCGTCTCTCGGGGAGTCCCATAATCAATCAGTCCAATGGAACATGCTATGTTCAATCACTCCTCACAAAAAGCATGTGAATAATGCGTATGGGCATGTATCATGAAGTATACTAAGCATGATTATAATCACATACATCATGGTGGGCCTATATAAGGCGGCCCATGGCCCGTAATAATGAACGAGTGGTGTGCACACAATCACATACACATGGCGGGTCTCACACATCACAATTAGGCCTCACACATACAAGGGGCTTTACACAATCACAGTGGGTCTCATATAATCACAATGAGTCTTATATAATCGCAATGGGCCTCATATAATCACAATGGGCCTCATACAATCGCGATGGGCCTCACATAGTCATAACGGACCTCATACAATCACAATGTTATGCTAACACATACTCAATGTGTATATCAATCATAGTCGTAATCGATAATCGGCCTATATATATGGCGGGGTTCATAGAAAGACAACAGATCTAATCCATAACATGAGGATCGGTCCTCAACAGTGGATATACCAAACCTAATACTACCGATCTTTCCATCTACAATGACGATGTTCTCTCCTCATATCAAGGATGGGCCTAGATGGCCTACTCCTATCAAGAATGTGCCTAAGAACAAGGAGTGGGCTTCCTTGCCCGTTCTATCACGTAACAATTTGGGCTTCCTAAGGGCCCAATAAGCACAATGTGGACCACATTCCCTATGGAAGGCTCGATACGAACACAAGATGGGCTCCAAGGCTTGGGTGGTCCTACAAGGTATGGTGGAAAGCATCATTATCAAATGGGGGCCCAACGGATTGGGATAACCTAATCAAGGGAAAGATGGGTAATATAATCATCAATAGGGGCCCAACGGATTGGGGATAGCCCAATAAGGCGAGATGGATCATACTAATAATAATAGGGGCCCATCAATTTGGGTTAGCCCACTAAGGAAAATGAGAATGAGCTTAATACAATCACAATGAGCCTCATACCATCCCAATAGCTTGTATCAAGATGTTATACTAGCACGTACTCATAGTCGGCATTGATAATCGGCCTATACACAAGGTGGGGTTCATAGATGGACAGCAGATCCATGACATGAGGGTCAATCCTCGACTGTGGATATAATAAATCTAATAGCACAGATCCCTCCGTCTATGGTGATGATGAACTCTCCTTAAAATAAGGTTGGGCCTAGGTGGCCTACCTATAATCCTAAGGATCCGGAACGGGCTTCCTTCACCATACTATCATATGGCCTGCTAGATGCCCTGGGGGGGGGGGGGGGGGGGGGGCAAATAAGTCTTAGATGGACTCCAAGATTAAAATAACCTTACTAATAACCAATGGGGGGCCCAACAGCTTGAGTTAGCTCAATACAGATAGATGGATCATGCAAATATCAATGGGGCCCATTGATTAGGATCAACTTATTTAGAAAAGGATGAGAATGGGCCTAACAAGGCCTAAGGGAAGGTCACAATGTGGACATTTAACCATCATTGCCCATCAATGTCGACATTTAACCAACATTGCTCCCAAGGAGTGGCCCACGTAGAGCCTAATATATAATGGGCCCATGGCCTCACACAAAGGGCCTAATATACATCACGAGGGGCCTCACTCATAGGCTACATATGCATCACATTGAACTTCACTCATGGGCCACGTATACATCATAATGGGCCTTATCACGTGGGCCATATATACCTTACATCAGGCCTCATCATATGGGCCTCATACATCACGTTAGGCCTCATTTTAAGGGCCTTATATACTGCACATCGGGCCTCATATACATCAGATTGGGCCACATCCCAAGGGCCTCAAATATATCAATGGGCCACGTCCCATGGGCCTCGAATACATCACAATGGGCCACACTCATGGGCCTCTCATATACATCACATTGGGCCGCATCTCATGGGCCATAACAATGGGCCTCATATACATCAAGTGGGACCCATCGTCCTAGATGGGCTATCTACACCATTCATCTATTTTTAGAGATCATTATAGAGCATTACCCAAAAAATGAATCATATCGAAAGATCATATGGACCATACCACAAATAGCAGTGGAGATAATGATTTTCACTGTGAACAATTCACAGGGCCCACCTAACATTTATTTTCCATCCAATCTGTTCATACGGTCATAAGGACTTGAATTTAAGAGGAAAAACAAATTTCATATTGATCCAGAACTCCTGAGATCCCAAACGGGTTTCAATGGTAGGCGTTCAATCCTCCACTGATTGCAGTGTGGTCCACCTGATAGACAAATCCGTCTTAATTTTAGTCTCAAGCCTTAAAACGAGCTCACCATCGGGATGGACGGTTTGAATGTAACACATACATCATGGTCCACCGTCCAGAGGGACGGTCTGGATATATACATCGAAGGTGGGTCCCACCTGAAATTTAGATCTATCCCATTCTCTTTGCAGTGGCGCCATAAAATGATCTCTACGCATGGTTGGACGGTATAGATGAAACGCATACATGATGTGGGATCCTCAGACCTTGCTGACATTGATGCAGCAGCTACATGCTGATGGGGTCCCCACCGTCCAGAAGGACGGATGGGATATAACATATACCTCATGATCGGGGTCCACAGGACCTGCTAACGTTAATGCAGCAGCTACGCTGCTCGTCCAACAGGTGGATGGTGTGGGTGAAACAGATGAAGGGTTAGGATATAATACATACCCATGATCAGACTCACATCTTGCTGACGTCTGTACAATGGACAGTTTGGATATAGCACATACATCATGTGGGACCCACAGAACTTGCTGACATCAGTCCAGCAGCTATCTGCTGCTGGATGGACGATCTTGATAAAACACATATATCATGTGGGTCCCACACCACGTGTGAGGCTGGACGATCTGGATCACCACCGTCCCAGCCACTAGACAGTGGGATAAAACACATACATTATATCTGGCCCAACTGTCCCTGCTGTTTGGACGGTGGGTATACAACAGATATATCAGGGTGGGTCCACGTGGTGGCCCACTATGTCTTGGATAAGCTAAAATCTGTGATTTCTCTTCATCTCAGCCTGTCCAGACGGACGGGCAGCCGGCCTGTCAGCTAGACAGGCAGCGAGGTGGGTCTCACCAGCGGACGACGTGGATGACACGCATGCATACGGTGGGGTCCACGGAAGGGTGGCCCACACAGTTTTAGATCAGCTGATATTTGTGTCTTTCCTTCATCCAGGTTCGTCCAGGAATGACGGTGTGGATAATACATCATGGTGGGATCTTCACCGTCCATTGTGTGGATCTAATCCATTTATCAAGGTAGGCCACAATAGGAAAAAAAATAGGGCGAGAGAGAGAGAGAGAGAGAGAGAGAGAGAGAGAGAGAGAGAGAGAGAGAGAGAGAGAGAGAGAGAGAGAGAGACGGTGTGTGTGCGAGGGAGGAGCTCTGCCACTATGAGCTCCTCTCATTTACAACACGCACATCAAATGGGTCCCACCACAACTGGGCCCTCAAATAAAATCAACGGTGGAAATTCTAGGATCACCCACCGATTGTCTTCTTCTTTAGCTCCTTGGAATCCTTGGCTCCTAAGCTTAAAATTTGATGGAGGATGATGGAGATTGAAGGGCTAGGATGAGAGATGAGAGGAGTAGAAAGTGGGTCACACTTGGCTCTCTTGGGAAGCTTAGACAGTTCCTCTTTTTAGTAGAGTAAGGAATGAAAAGGCCGAGTTAAAGTCCTAGACCGGGGGGGGGGGGGGGGGGGGGGGGGGGGGGGTGAATAGGACTATGCCAAATTAAAAATTAAATGCGGAATTTAAATAAATATAAAGAAAGATAGCACTTAAAATAATTCCACAATGCAGAAATGTAAAGTAACCTCAAATGTATAAGTATTGAGAGGTTGATACAAATGTTATTTTAAGGACAATCTTACACTAAAACCAATGGCTTATGTAAGACAACCTGATTCCTAGAACGGTCTGTGTATCAAAATCTCAAACAGATACAGAGGAATAAAGAAAAGAATAGCAAAGAAAGAAACTAAGCTATTACAATATTCCCACACTTGCATAAAAAGGATTACAACATTCTCCATAAATGCGTAAAGAGAAATTACAACATCCACACAATGCAATAATTAACTAATTAATCAATCACCACAAAACCAGAAGTTATAGTGGTTTGCTTGTGTGTACACTAACTGTTTAGAAAAACAGTCACACAACTACTCCACTCTTATTATCCTCACACAGTAGATATTAGCATTCACTATGAAATAGGTTTTTCAAGGTTCACCTAAAACCTTCACAATTGTGTCTTTCAAGTGGGCTTACACAATTCAAAAAACCCCACACTCTGAGTTTTCTAGATCACCTCAGACAAACCAAAAGAAAGAGATTTTTCTGGCACAATCTCAAAGAAACCAATAAATTTACAAAAACTGTAAAATACTTATCTGGATATTCTCCTTTGTTGCAGCCCGGTAGAACCAATTCGAAGTAGATGTTCAATATTCACACCCACTTATGAAATGATTCTAAGTTCTAAATGGATTTTAGATTAAATCACCTTGGGCTAGCTTGATTTGATTTTGATTTTAAGAAATGGAAAAATTTCAATCCCTTCTTCAAATAAGATTGGAATATATAATACAAAATCAAATGCAAAAAGCTAATTAAAGAGAATATTAAATGAGCACTAAATAGCTAAAGAATATCACAAACTTATCTCTCAGAGTGGTGTCTTGAATTTGCTTGAATTGGATACCAAACTCTGAAAATCGTGCTCTATTTATAAGTGCAGAAATCGTTCCTTCGACTGGCCCAGAGGTCGACTCGACTGGTCGAAGGACCAACAAACATTTGAAATTTTAAGCGCGATAAGATCAGGCCGTTCCACGACTGGTCGAAGGACCTGCTCAACCGATCGGGTGGCCTCCACGACCGATCGAGTCTTGTCCACGACTGGTCATGTGGGACTCATTTTAGTTGTTGGACTTTGAGTCGAGCCTGCTGGACTAGTCGAGCACTGTTCACTCGACTGGTCGAGCAATCTCTAGGGCTGGTCGAGGCTTTAACAAAAAATTTCAAAAATTAGTAACAAACTTAGGACTGGTCGAGGAATTTCTTGGACTGGTCGAGCCAGTGCTAGGACTAGTCGAACATGGGTTAAGACTAGTCGAAAAACAGACTATGCACTTATAAAGTGACTCAATTAAATTATATATTCAAAATGACCTATCCTATGGTCAATATAGGGTCATTCATACCTTATAAGCGATATATGAACATTGAATCTTCTTTTGCATCGGTTGATTGTTGATCTTGACAAACATGAAGCTTGTTATCTTGATGAACATGAAGCTTGAATTTGAAACATTTTGAAGCTTCAACTTGAAGTGCTTTGAAACTTGAATTTGTAACCTTTTGAAGCTTGAACTTGAAATATCTTGAAGCTTGGTTTGAGGTACTTGAGTTGTATTTCACCTTGAACTTTGAGTACCAATGTAAAGACTATTGTCTTGACTTAGATGAAGCTTTAAAAACTTGAACTATCAGTTGATGTTGTACTTGAATTCTTATACTTGTGATGCTTGAATCTCAAAACAGAACACCTTGTAACGGATCATCTTGAGCTTATACAAGAATTGTATTGGACATGAAGATGAGCTACACAAGATACAAATTTCAAAAGGTTTTGACACTACAAGATTTGACAATCATAGGAGCTAGAAAACATAGCACTTACAAGGAATGAGAGAGAGATAGGAGTGGTATTGTAAGGAGAGATAGCATGGAGGGTATGGTGCTTATTGACTTTTGGGATGAGAGGAGTGGGCTAAGCATGAGTTGCTTTGACTTGGTGAAGAGAGAGGTATGGGTGAGTGATGGGTTGTGATGGGATAATATGCGCGGGCCCACAACTCCTGGCCTGGGTATGCATTGGTATGAAGATGTAGCATTCGAACCACGGCGACGGCGTGGTCGCAAGAGTACAAGTCTCGGATTGAGTCAACTTAGATTGACAGGGTGTGACTCAGGGTCGTGTGCAAACGCTGTTTACAAGTTATGGGTTGCTGGAAATCGTTAGGGAGGATCGCGGAAGTCTAAGGAATTGTACGGTCTAGGATACGGGCCATACATAAGCCATTAATTAATAGTGAAATGGGCTTAATATTGCACAATAGTATTTGGGAATTGGTAGACCTACCTCCGAGTAGCAAACACGTCGGTTGTAAATAGGTTTTTAAGACTAAGCTTAAACCAGATAGGTTTGTTAAGAAATTTAAGTTTAGGCTTGTCGCTGAGGGGTATAAGCAAAAAAAAAAAATTGAATGTTTTGACAAATATTCACCGGTCACCAAAATCACAAATATACGAGTATTAATAGTTATTGCCTCCATCCATAATCTTGTGATTCACCAAATAGATGTAAAAACCGCTTTCTTAAATAGAGAATTAGATGAAGAGATCTACATGGACCAACCAAATATGTTTGTGATTAAAGGTCATGAGAATAAGGTTTGCAAACTAATAAAGAGCTAAAATAAGTTCCAAAGCAATGTCATGAGAAATTTGACAAAGTGTTGTTGTCAAACGATTTTCAAATTAACGAGTCAGATAAATGTGTATATAACAAGTTGTTTGAAAATGTATGTATTATCATATATTTGTATGTGGATGACATGTTGATTTTTTGTTCTAACATTGATGTGATGAATGAAAATAACTTATTCCTTCACAATTCAACATGAAGTACTTAGGAGAAATGGCTGTGATTCTTGAAATCAAAATTGTGAAAGACTCCAATGGAATCACTTTATCCCAATTACACTGTAGAGAAAATTCTGAAAAAATATAATATTTTAGATTGTACATCAATAAGCACTTCTTTTTATCCACATGTAAAATTGTGTAAAAATGAATATGATAGTGTATCACAACTTGAGTACTCCAGCGTCATTGGGCATTTAATGTATCTAATGAATTATATTAGACGATATTGTATATGCAATTGGTAAGCTAAGTAATTACAGCAATAATCTTGGAGAAGATCATTGGAATATCGTAAATAGATTACTAAGATACTTGAAAAATATTTGCAACTATGATATCAGGTGTATCAGATATCTAGTCATAATAAAAGGGGTATAGTTATGCAAACTGGATATCAGATTCAATAGAATCCAAGTCCACCAGTGGTTATTTTTTTACTCTTAGAGTAGTTACAGTATCCTGGAAGTCTAAGAAGTAGGCTTGTATATCTCGATTTACGATGGAGTCCGAGTTTATTGCTCTTGTATATGTAGGAGAAAAGGTTGAATCGCTGAAAAATATACTTTAAGTTATGCCCTTGTGGGGTAAACTAGTGGCAACAATTGCGCTGCATTGTGATAGTCAAGTTGCGATAGCTAAGGCAAACAATAGAACCTATAATGAAAAGTCCAGACATATACGTCTGAGACATAACTTAGTTAAGTAATGGATTCAAGATGGAATAATTGTAATTAACTTTGTAAGATTTAAAAATAATGTAGTTAATGTGCTAAGTAAAGTGCTAGTTAGAAAGTTAGTGATGAGTACATTAAAGGGAATGGGGTTGGGTCCCATTTAGATAAATTACTTACATTGTGAACCCAACTTATATGATTGGAGATCCTAAGAAGTTCAATAAGTAACAAGTTGGTGTGATTTGGTATCGGCATTATATATGAAAATTGAGAACCCCATTCTTATAGTGTAGTAGTGTCATGACATGTAGTGAGGAAGGATAAACTATGTCCTTAATGAGTTCTATAGTTGTGATATAGTGGGATGTTAGCTGGAAGTATATTTTCGATGGACTCACCTATATGAGTGTAGAAGTGGAGCCACTTCCTATAAGAATTGAGATATTCTCTAAAGCACTCATGAAATTGGGATAAAACACATTATTATAATGTGTTGGCTTAAGAAATTCAAGTTGCTCTAAAATGTTATGCATGTGATGTGTTTGGGTTATTATTATTATTATTATTGTATGTGTGTGTGTGTGTGTGGGGGGGGGGGGGGGGGGGGATATTTATGCTAGGTAAGGTTCAAATCTTTTAGATACATTTATTAATGCACTTTGTTTCACTGATTTGCCCAATTAATTTTATATTCATTTTCTTGATTTTTCAAATTGTGGGGGGATTATTAGATAAAAATGAGCTTCAAAAATGATTTGAAAAAGGTAAGAAAATTGAATTTTGCCTTTTTTAACCAACTTGCCTTGATTGTATTTAGTTTTGTTCCACATTGAAATGTTGTTAAAAAAAACTAAGCGTTTATATTAAAACCCCTCAGTAATCCTTTGTATTAGAAAACAAAGGTATGCTATAAGAGCAACCTCGCTCGCATGTGGCCTCGGTCCTAGTCAAAGGCATGGTGCGGCGTGATGCGGTGTGGTATGGTGTTGTGTGGTGTCTTTGATCGAAGACTTTTGGTTTTCTCGGCATATGTTTTGTACTCATGCATATTAAGAAAAAAAAGTCGTTGTACACTGCCTAAAATTAGTGAGTCGGCATACGGTGACATGTATTTATTACACCGCTTGCATGCGCCTTGAGCCCCAATATCTACTTACCATTTTTTTTTAAATGTATAAAGACATCTCCTCTTCATTGCAAAATTATCCAAAATTTCTCTCTTCTTTGAATTATTCTTTTTTTTTTTTTTTTGTTCTTTCTCGGCAAATCAGTTTGAGTATTCTTTAGTTCATGTGGCTGTGATCAAGAGTGAACCAGATCTAAGACGTTCATCTTGGAGGAGAGTTGTTATATCCCAAAGGCAAACTTGCTGGGACTTAGTGCCTTGGGATCGTCTTCCTATGAGGGCAAATCTATCTTTAAGACAGCGACAATAATGTGCCTCAGCTCTGCATATTCTTAGGTTATTATTTTGGTTTATTATTTCATGGATTTTGTGTTATATATATGTATTTGAGAACGAAAAGGGTTATAGCTATTGTCAGGACTGATGTCCTCAAACTTCAAGGACGCTCGACTGGTCGAGTGGACTGCTCGACCGGTCGAGGGAGTTGCTCGACCAGTCAAGGCACGCTCGACTCAAAGTCCAGGGAGCTCAGTTTTTGGGTGTCCATGATGCTCGACCAGTCGAGAGTCAGGCTCGACCGATCGAGTGGGTTGCTCGACCAGTCGAGGCCCTCCTTCGACTAGTCAAGGTTACACAGATCCCGCGCGGACTGCGTAAATTTGATGCGGTTTTCGGACTTTTCCGGACTAGCTGCGTAAGTGGAGTTTCCTAAACTATAAATAGGGGTCCCTAGGGTTATTCTAAGGTATTCTAAGGCTTTCTAAAAGTTTTCCAAGGGCTCCTAAAAGGGTTTTAAGGTTATCAAAGGGTATAGCAAGGGTGAGATTTGAGGTTGTTCAAATCGGGTAAGTTCTCTCTCTTGTAATTTCTATTTCATAATGGATTTCTGTCGCTTTGTGCCGTGGTTTTTTCCCGCAAGGGTTTTCCACGTAAAATCTTTATGTTCTCTTGTGATTGCTTGACGTTATTGGATTGCTATCCTAGATCTAGATCTGTGTGATTTCGCAACTTAAATCCTCAACAAGTGGTATCAAAGCAATCATTGGGGCACAGATCTGAATTTGCAGGATTAGTAATAATGGGAAACGGCAAGTTTGATATTGAGAAGTACTCAAGCAAAAATAATTTTGAGTTATGGAAAGTTAAGATGATTAGCCTGTTAACTAAGTAAGGCGAGATTAAGGCTCTTGAGAAAAGGAAATCTACCATGAAAGATGATAAATGAGAAAACCTTGATAGTAATGCTTTAGCCTCTATCTGTTCATGTCTCATGAATGAGGTTCTCTACAATGTTTTGAGGAAGAAAACTGCGGTTAGTTTGTGGGCGAAGTTAGAGAACATCTATGCAAAGAAGTTCTCTGAAAATCGCCTACACTTGAAGCTACAATGTTATACCTTCAAGATGGCAGAGGGTGGAGATCTAGAAGCCCATATCAGTAACTTTAATAAATTGATGTGCAAATTGCTGGATATGGAGGAAGTGGTCAAAGATGAGGAACAAGCATGTATCTTGTTGAATTCTCTTCCTGCATCATATGAGTCTTTCAGGGACACGATGTGCACCATGAATAAAACCCTAAGTGTTGACACCGTTATCTCAGCCCTTTAAGGGAAGGCTATGAGAAAGCTAAACAGTGACATGGGGGCATCTTCCGATGCACTGATTATAAAGGGTAGAGATTCTAAGCGAGGTATAAGATCTTCTAGACCTAGATCCAAATCCAAGGGCAATGGCAAAGGAAAATTAAAGTGTTAGAATTGTGGGTTGTCTGGACACATGAAGAAGGATTGTAGAAATCCTAAAACGAAGAAAGAAAATTCGCGGCTTCTTCTAAGAAGGCCAATGTGGTCATATCTGATGAAAAATCAAGTGGTAGTGATGTTCTGTCTGTTTTCATGATTGGTCACTTGCACGACAATCATAAAGATGAGTGGATACTTGACACAGGAGCATCTTATCACATGACTTCTCATCGGAGTTGGTTTACCAATTAAAAGGAATGTGATGGTGGACAGATTTTTATGGGCAATGACAATGCCTGTAATGTTGCGGCTATCGGTACGGTGAGCATCAAGATGTTTGATGGGATGAAACATACCTTGACTGACGTCAGACACGTTCTTGATATGAAGAAAAGTCTAATTTCTCTCAGTGTACTTGAGGTTATAGGGTGCAAGTTCACCGGTATTGATGGTGTCCTTAAAGTTTCAAAACGGACACTCGTGGTTATGAGAGCACAGAGTCACGAAAATTTTTACAGGTTAATTGGGAGCACTTCCGCAGGTGGAGCGGCAGCAGCTATTGCAGACTCTACATCTCTACGTATGTAGCATGCTCGTCTGGGCCACATGAGCGAGTGGGGCATGAAGGTACTTTCTGATTAATGTTTAATTCCAGCTTTTAAAAATTTTGATTTAGATATATGTGAGCATTGTATATATGATAAATAATCTAGATTGTCTTTTAAATCTAGAAAATATATTTGTAAGGGAGTGCTTGATTATGTGCACTTTGATGTATGGGGGTCATCGCCAGAAGTTTTCATTGGGGGGTCGTCATGATTTGTTTCATTCATTGATGACTACTTCAGGAAAATTTGGGTGTACTTCATAAAATGTAAATCTGAAGTTTTCACCATATTCAAACAATGGAAGGCAATGGTGGAAAAATAATCAGGGCGGAAAATAAAGGTTTTAAGGACTAACAATGGTGGAGAATTTACTTCCACTAAGTTTAATGAGTATTGAAAGGATGAAGGGATCATCAGGCACAACACAGTGAGCCACATGCCCGAGCAAAACGGTGTGGCCGAGCGAATGAATCAGACTCTTCTGGAGAGGGCCAGATGCATGTTAAGTAATGCTGCGTTGGGTATGGACCTATGGACAGAGGCCATTAACACGGCTTGTTATTTGGTGAACCGATCTCCTTCAACGGCAATTGAATGTAATATTCCAAAGGAAGTATGGAGTGGTCAGAAAATCGACTACTCAGATCTATACATATTTGGTTGTGAAGCTTACTCTCATGTACCGTCAGTTGAGAGAGATAAGCTAGATCATAGAGCCAAAAAGTACATCTATATTGGCTATGACATTGGTGTGAAAGGCTATACGTTATTCGACAAGGTCACACGCAAGGTCATCACTAGCCGTGACGTCAGATTCGATAAAAGCTCCTTATTTTGCAAGAATGATCAAGAGGAGCAAGAGGAACGAGAAAGGTTGATCGTAGACGTCCAGATTGACTCAGATGATACTCAAGCAGACACAGAGCGTAGACAGAGGTACATGATCAGGTGGAGCAGCCACCTGTGAGAAGGAACCCACCACGTGATTGCAGGTTACCGGTAAGATACAGGGACGACTCTAATATTGCATATGCCCTCATTATAGATGAGGGAGACCCGTCTACTATTCAGGAGGCTCTTGATGAGCCTGATGCAGAAAAGTGGAAGGCAGCTATGGATGATGAGAGATGAACTCGTTGCACAAAATTACACATGGGAGTTGGTGGAACTTCCAATGGACCAAAAAGCGATCGGATGGAAGTGGTTATTCAAAAGGAAACAGGATAGATACAAAGCAAGGTTGGTAGCGAAGGGTTGTGATCAAAGAGAAGGAATCGACTTCACTGAGATATTCGCGTCAGTGGTTAAGCAGGTGTCTATCAGATTCGTGTTGGCATTGGTTGCCCAATACGATCTCGAGTTGGAACAGATGGATGTTAAGACTGCATTCCTGCACGGGGATTTGGAAGAGCAGATCTACATGAAGCAACCAGATGGCTACGAAGTTAAAGGGGCAGAGAAAAAAGTTTACAGGTTAATGAGGTCGTTGTACGGCCTGAAATAGTCGCTTAGGCAGTGTATAAAAAATTTGATTCTTTCATGGTGAGTTAGAAATTTACTCAGAGTGAATACGATCACTGTGTCTATTACAAGACACTGAGTGATGGAAAATTCATCATCCTAGTACTGTATGTTGATGATATGTTGATCACCTGTCATGATGTCTGAAATCAACGTACTGAAGACTCAGTCACCAGGGACATTCGAGATGAAACATCTGGGTGTTGCAAAAAGGGTTCTCGGCATAGATATTCATAAAGACTGGAAGAATAGCAGGATTTGGTTATCACAGACAGAATACCCTGAAAATGTATTGATCAAGTATGGGATGGACCAAGTAAAGCTGATGAGTGTTCCCCACATGGCTCACTTCAAGCTTTTCTCATAACAATGTCCTAAATCAAATGAGAAAAAACAAGTTATGTCTCATGTGTCTTATTCGAATGCGATTGACAGTTTAGTGTATGTCATGGTCTGTACAAGACCAGATATTTCACATGCAGTCAGTGTTGTGAGCAGATACATGTCAAACCCCGGCATGCAACATTGGGAAGCGGTGAAATAGCTACTTCGATACATTCGAGGTACGAAAGACTACGTCTTAACTTTTGAGAAAACAGGAACAAAGTTGGTAGGGTATGTGTATTCTGATTACGCATGCAGTATAAATTCCAGGAAGTCTACTTTAGGATACTCGTTTGTACTATCGGGTGGAGCAATCAGTTGGATGTCGAAGCTTCAGTCCGTGGTGGCTCTTTCCACGACCGAAGCAGAATATATGGCAGTGACGGAAGTGTTTAAAGGTGTTTGACTCAGAGGTATAATAAATCAGTTGAGACTTCAGCAGGAGGCCGTGCCGGTTAACTGTGATAGCGAGAGCGCTATTAATTTGGCTAAAAATTCTGTTTATCACTCATGTTCTAAACACATTGATGTTCGTCACCACTTTATCCGACAGGTGCTTGAGGAAGGAGGCGTCACACTGGAAAAGATTCACACCAGCATGCATCCAGTAGACATGCTCACCAAGGTCATTCCTACAGAGAAGTTCAAGTTCTGTACAACTTCTCTGGGCTTGGCGATGGCGTAAAAAAAAAGATGGAGTGTGCGCGAGTAGCGTTGATTGAAGTTATGATGCAATGAAAAGATAAGAGAAGAGGACAAAGAGCTACACGGTTGAAGATTGAAGACATAGTTGAGATTGTTGTCAAGACTGATATCCTCAAACTTCAAGGACGCTCGATCGGTCGAGTGGAGTGCTCGACCGGTCGAGGGAGCTCCTCAACCAGTCGAGGTACGCTCGACTCAAAGTCTAGCGAGCTCAATTTTTAGGTGTCTGTGATGCTCGACCAGTCGAGGGTCAGGCTCGATTGGTCGAGCGGGTAGCTCGACCAGTCAAGGCCCTCCTTCGACTAGTTGAGGTTACGCAGATCCTGCGCGGACTGCGTAAATTTGAGGCAGTTTTCGGACTTTTCCGGACTAAGTGCGTAAGTGGAGTTTCCTAAACTATAAATAGGGGTCCCTATGGCTATTCTAAGGTATTCTAAGGCATTCTAAAAGTTTTTCAAGGGTTCCTAAAAGGGTTTTAGGGTTATCAAAGGGTGTAGCAAGGGTGAGATTCAAGGTTGTTCGAATTGGGTAAGTTCTCTCTTGTAATTTCTATTTCATAGTGGATTTCTGTAGCTTTGTGCCGTGGTTTTTTCCCGCAAGGGTTTTCCACGTTAAATCTTTGTGTTCTCTTGTGATTGCTTGACATTATTGGATTGCTGTCCTTGATCTAGATCTGTGTGATTCTACAACTGAAATCCCCAACAATAGCATGTCTGTCATACATTAGATATGAATTTTTCCACATAGGTATGTTTCAAACATGCACACTTATTTGGTGGTGCAACCAGAACCAATTACACATCTACATAACAAAGTCCTAAAGATAGCAACCACCATCCTTGAACATCTAGAACATCCAGTTAAAAGCCCTAATGGCATATGGTCAACAATGAAAGAACCTAATCAAACACTATCTCCCCTCAACCAAAGGTGAGTTATCAAAAAGAAAGTTTCTATGAACAATTTTTAATCCTATGTGGGATGGTCTATGATGAGTGAGTGGTCTTACATGAACCATTTATATTGGAATTTCTTAATAAACGACATTACTCAACGGAGCTTTAAGAGTATAAGATTTCGAGCAACCTCTCTTTTTTCTGAAACCAATTTCAATTGAGACATACAAACACGAAAAGAAAAGAAAAGTAAAGAAAAAGTAATATTTATTTATGATTATTCCAAGAGTATGGATTCCTATGTATTTGATTTTTAAGAGGCTTGTTTGGATAAAAAGTGGGAATCTCATATTTCTCTCACCATGGTTACGTAGTTTCCTTTGCTAGAAATGCTAACTATCAAGAAGTTTAATGATTACATTGTAGAGGTGAATTCGGTGCATTGTGCCTCTGCATCTTGTATTGTAAACTTCAAAAGGCAGGTATGATGATAGACTTAGATGGAGTAGATGGAGCCAATGTTAAGCTATTCAAAAAGATAAAATAACAAAAAGACAATAAAAGTCTACTTTTTTTTACTAGGTCTAAGTCCAACTTGTTATAATATATGTTACGATCAACCTAGTGGATAACTTCCAACCTTTCCTGTGAGTGCAATATTCAAACCATCTAATAGGTTATCCTTATCACGAGGATCATCTTGTGTAGAAATTGGCCATATATACTAATCAAGTGGACCACACTTGTATTTTTCTATTTATCAATAGCTACATATGGTTTTTGTGGTGCAATTCACCTTATAAGTAAATTACTGGAACTGTGCACTGGAAAACCAATTGCACTCGATTCAATCAAATTGGACCACTCATGTGATGGAGGGTCTAGATTTAGCACATGTGTGTGTGACTAGGATACGCGAGCATGCAGAGTCTACTTGACTCAAAGGTTGATTGAATTGTTTGTGTACCCTTCTCTAAGATAGATAGATTGGATACTGGGATCGAAGATTCGGAGTCCTCACGGCAAGCGATTAGTGAAAGTAAATGAAGCTAATCCTTCGAAATGAATTCTTTTTTCCATGTGACAATAAATGTGAGTCTACGGACTTAAGGACATGTTCTTTCACCAACACTTTAAGTCCAAAACAATTCTCAAATGAACAAAGATACAGTTTTAAATTAAATAAGACAAAAATGTTGCCAATTTCATTAATATTTGGAATTGGTGTTCATTACAATTAACAAGTTGCAAGATAGCCAAATGAATAAACAATAAAAAGGATAAATACTTAATACGCCTATTGGAACAAAGGAATCAAGGTGGGTGTGATCAACCAAATCGGAACTTAGATGATCACGGTCTACAACTTAAGGTTGCAGGAAGACTATCTCTACTCGTAATGTATTATATGGTGTGAGACCCGTATCCTAGCTCGTACGGTTCTGTATGCCTCCATGGTCCTCTCAGTCGAATTCCGGCGACCAGCAATCTGTTATCAGCGTTTACACACGATCCTGAGTCGTGTCCCGTATATCAGAGTCGGCTCGACTCGAAACTTGTACTCTTGCGTCCGCGTCGTCGCCGCCGTTTCGACTCCACGTATTACGTGCCGAGGCGATACCTGGGCCAGGAGATGTGGGCCCGCGTTCAGTTCGAGGAAAAACGCCACGCGTTGCAATCCCAATAGAACATGTCCCATCAATCGAGTACACATCAAATCAATCACATAAAATGTCAAGTACCACATTCCATCTCCAAATACAACCACCCCTCCCTAAAAGTCAACTTTCCATCACTTCACTCATCCCTCTCCCCATCACTCACATCACCTCTCTCTCTCATCTCTCTCTCATTTTTCTCCCAAGCTCCAAGAGAGCAAACCACGTCTAAATAAGCTCCAAGGGAGCTTTGTGTGGCCCACTCCCTACCAAAGTATCCCTATTGGCTATATGTTCTTAACACTTCTCAAAAGCGAAGTAACAAACTTTTGGTTGTAAGTGGTTCGGCCAACACAGAAGGAAAGTTGTGTAGTGGGTCTGAGCCGGATACATAGACCTTCTGCCTAGCTAGGATAGAAAATTGTCGTATCAGTTCTTAATCTTCGTTGATCCCGATCTTCTGCTTAATCAGAGCAGTGAGTTCATTGGTAACTACCAGGATTGAGAATTCGAATCAAACCGCGGATACCTCGCTTATAGATAGTTCTCTACTTTGTGTTCTCAATTGTAATAAGCCCTTGAGAAGACAATCCTAGGGGGTGTGTTGTTTTGATCTAACGTTCAATCAGATGGATATATAACATTTCTCTAAGCGTGAATAGTTTCTAAGTTAAAACAATTTTTCTAAGAGTTATTAAATAAGCCTATCAGTATTAGGGGGATTCATCGAAGGAATGAGATCTCACTCCAACCTAATCAAGCCAACTAACTAAGTCTATCTTTCAATTGCCGTAGCATAATCAGTGTTTTACATTCCTTAGTATAACCAACCAATAGTTGTAATCCAAGGTCTATGCTTATACGCTAAATGATTTCATACCCTTTCTAATACAAGAAATTGTTTATCGCTTAGGGTCAAACGTTGTCTGATTGGAATTGAGTTGCTTGAACTTGAATTTAACTACAGTCGAGCACTACACACATGCTCATAATAGCTAAGAAGGTTCTAGAGTTCACGTTATTACTTTATTGGATTCCATATACTGTCAAAATTTTTAAAATCTAAGACTACCAACTTTAGGTCCAAATCTCTAAGGGCTTGTTAAATGAGATTACATTGCTAATCCCACCTCGGGATTGGGAGTGGCATGTTTGGTAGGAGGGTGGGATGGGATTAAAATTAATTTCATAGGCTTTGGAAAATGAGCCTTATGTTGGAAAGGAAAGTGTGAGATGGGATTTCCAAATCCCACGATGATGGTGTTGGAAACCATGGGATACACATACATTTATTGTTACTTTTACAATTCCATCCACCTTAATCTCACCGAATGGAGTTGGCCGAACAGGCCCTAAATGTCCCAACATTTGGAGGTTTGTGAAGAAGACGATGGAGACGGTTATGTAGAGAAGAAGAAGAAGGAGATATGAGAATGGAGGGGAGATTTGAGAGGGGAAAACCAAATTTTCAAGGAGAAAGGAGAGCTTGGAAGGGTGTGTGAGGGAAGAGGAGGGTATATGAGCAGGAAAAGGGGGTCCCCATGTGATTCGGTGGGCCCCACATGTGTCTAGGGGTCGGCCCAATGCCGGCCTGCAGTAGCTCGACAGGCCCGGCCGAACCCGACAGCGGTCCATCATGGTAGGCGCGGCGCCGCCGCGGTCCTCTGGACTGGGCATGGTACCGCCATGGTGGAGTGGTGACCACCCCCTCCCGGGGTGCCGATGGTTTACAGGGTCCACTATGGATCCTCCCGAAGTGCATCGATTTGGCCTCGACTCCGTTTTGAGTCGTTTCTAGCTCCCATTCGCGTATATTCATGTGTTTTCAATTTGCTGAGTGTGGGACCTGAAAGTGTCACCTAAACCCATCGATTGACAGTCTAGAATAGTATTGGGATCATTTCACGCGATCGGGAAAGCCTACGGGTACGATTCCTATAATCCGCTTCGGTTAATTTCACCGTTTGGCGAAATGGAAAATCCTAAGTCTGTCTCTACGTTCTGTCGCTCCCTCCTAAGTCAGAGTACGTCAGTGTGCGTCGTGTGACCATAACCCAGGTCCAGTTTAATCCAAATCATGCTCTGATACCATCTTGTAATGCCTTGAAAATCGGGGGTCGAGCAAAGCTCAGCTCCCGAGTTCCAACGCATCACTTATGCAACATAGATAATGCTGATTATGATGAGTGCATTGAAACATGAATGGAATTAGACCAAAACAGCATATCATACTCCAGAGATAGGTGAAATTTGCAAGTGGAAGTCTGTGATAGATATATAACAGATATAAACTGTGGTAAGTCTCTAGAGTGTGATAATGTTATCAGGTTAAATAATTACATGTACCATTTCAAAATATACAGAAGGTGTAATGTCATCTAGCCAACACCCTGTAGCCCCGTCGATCAGAAGATGGTCTACATAGACCCGCCTGATGTTGTATAAAGGAGAAACTCTCATCATCATAAAAGTCCGGCTCCGCTTTGCAAGCATCGCCATCATCTGAAACTCAAACAGGGTCTGGTTGGTGTGGACAACACCGTCCCATAACGTGGGAGTGAGTGATCAACTCAGTGGAACAATAAAGTAAAAGTTAACATGTTATCAATTCAATACAGCGGTAATGATAAAGCAGTAAATCACACATCCCTAAGTACTCTTATTAATGCAAGTATGGTATGTATGTATGATTGCATGCCCTCGCCTACGCTCCCTTAGCAACTCCTTGCGATCGCGGAATGCCACACTCCCTCAGTGCTTGACCATCAATGCCAAACACACACATAATACGGTGCATGAACGTGATTACCAAGTTCCTTATTAGTCATTTTCATACAGCTGGATTGGGAAACTAATGTACCTCCCTTATATCACTTCCCAAACAAGGATCCATTCTAGGATCGTCAGTCCTAGTAAATCTCATACGATATTGCGGTTCTAGGTTGCTGCAATGGGCTCGTTGCCAAATCAGTACAGGCCTAGTGTATACTCTGATTACTATGGAAAGGCTCGTCGCCTCTACGCAAGTTCAGAGTATGCTCGAGGTCACTACGAAGGGCTCGTCACCAAATCAGTGTAGGCCGACAGCTCGAATACAGTGTCCCATACCACCGTATTCGGCTCACGAGTCTGGGTTGCTCACTGGTCACTACGGAGAGGCTCGTTGCCCCAGCGTAGGCCGACAGCTCAACTACGGTGTCTTATACCACCATGTCCGGCTCATGAGTCTTAGCGGATCGAGGTACCAAGGTTAACGGGGTTTCACTGGTAAGTTTGGTACCTTAGGTTCAAACAGTAGCGTCCAAACATAGTGAACATACAATGGCCAATCAGGTTATTAGATAAGTTCGACTGGTACGAGCGTACGCTGAAGTAACCAATAAGGTACCACTGTCGACAATCATCGTATGACTCGGACTCATCGAACGTGTCTTTTGTGGTGAAATGACCTAGCCACAAAATCAAGGCCTGTTACCGATTGCCTGGACTATACAATAGTCCTAATCACATTCAATTACAACGAAATATCCTAGAAGATAGTTAAAGTAGTTATGAATCAAGATTGCAAATCATATAATCAAAGGTCCGATAATGTCCGCTTTAGGGCTGCTAGGGTTGTTGCACGGAATCGTTACACCACTCCCCCATCACCCTTCACGGCACAACTTGAACATGGATTTATACATAGGCATTACGTAGATAAACAGACACTATAATATACGATACATGGAGGAAGTCATACACATAGTTAAAGTATTTGAGAATCATATCTCAACACCCTTATACATTTCAATTCACTAACTACCTACTCATTCAGATAATTTTACAAACATTTAAACTACACTTTCCAACATACTTGTAATATGCTAGTTAAAACACCTGTCGTATCGAATCCTTTCATAAAGGATTTGCCACATGAACCATGATCATGCATTCACGACCAATAGTCATGGCAAGCATAAATCATAGTTCCATATTCATTTGAACATTTCTACAAACACTTAGGCTACACATTATAACATACACAACATATGTTGGGATAACATGTATTAGGCTAATCCGTTCACACAGAAGTTGATACACATGCATCTAGCATACATAGACAACAATTAATCATGGCAAGCACAAATCCGTATTTCATACGTATACAGTATTTTCTACAAATACGAGAAATGTAGTATATTCAACATAGTTAACGTATATCTGAAAAACGAAACAGACAGCACTTTGTACATGTGTAATAGCATCCACGTCAGTAATATATCATTAACTGACATTGAAAGCCTTGAAAACCATAATCTATACGTTTAAAGTCCGCACCTTATGCCGTAGACGCGAAACGAAATCAGTTTAGACACTAAGTCTTTGTCAACGGCACCACAACAACCTACAACAAGGAATAGATTAGCTATTCCACCATCTGTCCTATTTGAATCTCTACAACAGGTTAGGGTTAGGATTTCTTACCCAAATACGGCGTTGGAAACACTGGAAGAACTACACGGGAGTGGTGTTTCAGCAGGTGGATTAGCGGGGAAGAATTCCAAGAAGAATCCCCACTTCTCTCTCTCTCTTTCTCTCTCTTTTCTTTCTTCTTTCTCTTAGGGTTTTCCAAATTTGTATGGGATGAGAGAGTGAGGGCTTAAGGCCCTTATATAGGCCCAAAACTGATGGCCCCAGGGCCAAGGTATACTTAGGTTATGTCCAAAACCGGTTTGTTTCGACTCAACGGAGCATTTCTGGAGCCCCCCTTGAGCTAAAGGTTGGACTTAAGCTCACTGACCTTGGATCTAGGTCGAGTTAAATTTTCGTTCCAATCGGGTTCCCAGATCACACGTGGCGGACCAGTTTCAGTTCAACAGTCACCGAAACTCGATCAGGGCCATAAGTACATTGACCTGTGTATGAAATTTCTCCTAATCTGAGGGTGTATTTGGACCAGATTTTGACGGTCTGATTGCTTATATTCGGCCCACAAGCAACAAGTCTCAGATTCAAATTAATTTCTAAAGGAAACCACGTTTTCTCACACTCTTCGCTCCGGGTTCAAGCGAATAGCCTCGGGACACTATCTGGAGTTGATTTTTGAGATGGTTATCAAGTCCAGCAAGGCGGTCCTGAATATATAATTTCATAGTAATCGGACTTTCGACGTGCGGTCCAGATTCGATACGGAGTTTCAATTTGCTCCCGAGAGTAACTGGGTAATGAGATTGATCCTAGATTTTAGGGTATCCTAGCGTCACTGATTCTACAAGTTTTGGGTCTTGCAGATCGTATTAAAGTGGATCAAGCGGATTTCGTAGCTAATCTAGGTTAGCACTTGTTAATTTTGTCAAATTCCTAAAGGATTTGATCCTGAGTGGTTTCTGCCTGAGGTGATACTCGGGTTTTTGTACGAATTTTTAAAGTATTGTTCTTCATCACCTAAACTTTAGGATTCCTGCCTAATATGAAAGTACTTAAAAATATTTAAAGAACAAGGTGGTGAAAGGTGAAATGGGAGATTTGGAAGGAAATAGGTTAAAAAGGGATTTTAGCCTTTGGGATTGAGTTTTGAGAAATTAATAAGGTGTTAGGATCGACCCATTGCCTAAGGACGTCTAATTCTGAGTGGGAAAAATCCGAGGTGTTACAATGATGTATGTATTTCATCCACACCGTCCATTTGTAAGGACGGTTGACCCTGATGTGGTGGCCATTTGTGTGGGACGTGGCCCACCTTGATGTGAGATCCACACCTCCAGCAAATCTGGACGAGGAGACCCACCTGAGATGTGGATTTTATCCACGCCGTGCATCTACTCTGCTGCAGCAGCAACAGTTGCTACTGACATCAGCGATATGTGGGACCCACCTCTCTGGTGTGAGATCCACACCATCCACTGCTGAGAGGATCACCGAGATGTATGGTTTGATCCACACCGTCCCTGGTTGGGACGGTGGATCTCCACCATGATGTATGCATATATCCACACCTTCCGTCCATTTCCCTAGGACGTGGGGCCACCTCACACATGTGGCTCGTGTGAGGGTGGGGCACACCTATAGGTACGTATTTTATTTCCACGCCGTCCATCAACATTTTATCAAAACAGTCCATCCAAACGTCTAACGTCTAGACGCTAGACTGGACCTAATATTTTAATAATAATAAAAAATATTATATTAATATATTATATTATATATTTGGTGGACCCTACATGGGACCCACCAGTGTGGAAGCTAATTTGCTGACGTGCCTCATACCAGCTATATAGCTAGTGCATTGACATCACTAAGTTCTGTGGGTCCCATCTGGACCGTGAACACCACCCACAATGTTTTTGTTTCATCCACACCGTTTAGACAGTGCTGGACGGTGTTGGACAATGTTCGAGTGGTGTTGTGGCCACACCATGATGTATTTGTTTCATCCACACCATCCAGGCAGTGCTGGACGATGCTGGACAATGTTTGGGTGATGTTGTCGCCACACCGTGATGTATTTGTCTTATCCACACCGTCCAGATAGTGTTGGATGGTGCTGGACAATATTTGGACGGTGCTGATGAGCTGGATAGTGTCCAGATGGTGCTGTCCAATGTTTAGACAGTGCAGATTTACATGGATAATGTTTGGATGGTGTTGTCCAGTGTTTGGATAGTGTTGATTTATATGGACAGTGTTTAGACAGTGCTGATTTATATGGACAATGTTTAGACAATGCTGATGATCATTAGTGAGCCATATGCCCCATAGAATGATTGTGTACAGTGATGCACATGTTGCACCTGCAACTATTGAAATGATTTTAGATGTAATCCAAGCTCCCATCTATGAGGCCCACCTTGATGTATTTTTATGGCCCATTGATGCAGCCCATTTGATGTGTATGAGGCCCATGTGCAGTGCCCATCTGTGATGTACATTAGGCCCATGTGTAGGGCCCGCTTATTGTGCATTTGAAGCCCATGGGTTGTGGCCCATTGTGATATATTCGAGACCCATGAGCAAGGCCATGTTATGTGTTTATGGCCCATACGATGAGGCCCATGAGATGTATGTGTGGCCCATGTATTGTAGCCCATTGTGAGGTATTAGGCCCATTAGTGCGGCCCATTTGATGTATATGAGATCCATGTATTGTGGCCCATTATGATGTATGCGAGGCCCATATGACAAGGCCCGATGTGATGTAATCATGGCCCATGTGCCGAGGCCTATTGTGATGAGTATTTGGCCCATGAGTGAGACCCATAGTGATGTGTATTAGGTCCTTGTATGAGGCTATGAGCCTACGATACGTTTGGCTCTGTGGGCCACCCCTTGGGAGCATTGTTGGTTAAATGTCCATAATGATGGGCGATGATGATTAAATGTTCACATTGTAACCTACCCTTAGGACGATTTCGATTGTCGAGGCCGATTCCGATTATAGATTCCGATTGTCGAGCCCGATTTCGATTATCGAGGCCGATTCTGATTATCGAGACCGATTCTAATTATCAAGGCCGATTCCAATTGTCAAGGCCGATTCCGATTGTTGAAGCCGATTGTTGAGGCCCATTCCAATTATTGATGTCGATTTCGATGTCGATGTCGATTTCGATTGTCGAGGCCGATTCCAATTATCGAGACTGATTCCGATTATCGAAGTCGATTGTCTAAGTCTATTGTCGAGGCCGATTCCGATTGTTGAGGTCGATTCCGATTGTCGTGGCCGATTCTGATTGTTGAGGCCGATTCTGATTGTCAAGGCCAATTGTTGAGGTCGATTCTGATTGTCGAGGCCGATTCTGATTGTTAAGGCCGATTCCGATTGTCGAGGCCAATTCCGATTGTTGAGGCCGATTGTCGAGGCTGATTCTGATTGTTGAGGCCGATTCCGATTGTCGAGGCTGATTCCGATGTCGAGGCCAATTGTCGATACCGATTCTAATTGTCGAGGCCGATTCCGATTATCGAGGTTGATTCCGATTATCAAGGCCGATTGTTAAGGCCGATTCTGATTATCGAGACCGATTCCGATTATAAAGGCTGATTGTTGAGGTTGATTCCGATTCCAATTGTTGAAGCCGATTCTGATTATCGAGACCAATTCCGATTATCAAGGCCGATTGTCGAGGCCGATTGTTGAGGTTGATTCCGATTCCGATTGTCGAGGCTGATTGTTGAGGCCGATTCCGATTCTGATTATTGAGGCCGATTCCGATTCCGATTGTTGAGGCCGATTCCGATCCGGATTATCGAGGATGATTCCGATTGTCGATACCGATTTCGATTATCGAGGCCGATTCCGATTGTCGAAGACGATTGTTAAGGCCGATTCTGATTCTGATTATCGAGGCCGATTCCAATTGTCAATTCCGATTATCGAGGCCGATTCCGATTGTCGAGGCTAGATATCGAGGCCGATTGTCGAGGCCTAATGTGATGTATATGCGGCCCGTATTTGAGGCCCATTGTGATGTGCATTCGGCCCATGTTTGAGACTCAATGTGATATATATGCGGCCCGTATTTGAGGCCCATTGTGATGTGTATTCAGCCCGTGTTTAAGGCCCAATGTGATGTATATGAGGCCTATGTGATGAGGCCCATTGTGATGCATTTGAGGGCCAGGCGATGGAGCTCATTGTGATGTATATTAGGCCCATGTGAGAGGCCCATCGTGATGTGTATTAAGCTCTTGAGTGAGGCCCATGGGGTTGTATATTGGGCCCTTATGTGAGGTCATGGGTCCACTATATGTTAGGCTCTATGTGGGTCATTCCTTGGGGGCAATGTTGGTTAAACGTCCACATTGTCGAGGCCGATTATCGATGCCGGTTATTAATACCGATTATGAGTATGTGACAGCATAGCATCAGTCATAGTGACACCGAAAATCGTGGATGGCCATATGGGACACCGAAAATCTGTTATTAGCATTGGGCTACCATAGATGGCCTAACGTCTAGACCGAGTAGATATATATGAGCGTATGAGGGTCGTATACCAGTAGGTCACGTCTCCCACTGTGTCGTGGTCGGTTGGGAGGGGGTGTGGCCTTACCCACCTGATGGAGTAGGCATAGCTAGGCTGAGTCTGACCAGCTCTTAAATGGGTCCGCTATGGACGAGCCGGGCCAATATTGGTAGGCGGGTAGTGAGGTCTCTTCCACTTATCTAGTTGTATTGTGCGCTTGATGGTGCGGCAAATTGGCGTAGAGTGTACTAGACTCCGGTAATGATCCCAAAGATGTACAGTACTGATTTGTGAAGCAGGAGTTGCATACTCATTCATTCATTCATTCACTATCCACTCGGGCTAGCAATGCGCAATTGTTTGTTACGTGTACCTTTGTAATGGCCAAGATTTCGGTTGGGGGGCACTATTAACCTGAGATTAGGAGTTTACCACATTGAGTCTAACTATCCAAATTTAGGTATGGGACTGGTTTGGATAGAAGTCCCTTGTGGTGGGCCCCATAGCTTACGATACTACGTACTATCATCCCGACTTCACACTCCAGCATGGTCATTCCATTCGCACCGCGTATTACATTACATCCTCGGCATATGATATTTGGATCTTTATGACTCCTCATTTGCATAGCTAATCTGTATTACGTACTCTAATATTGTATAACTCATGGACTTGTCAGTATTTCTGCTTACTCTGATATCGTATGATTCATGATCTTGCCAGTATTTGCGATATTATATAATTATGGCATTGTATTGAATACTTGGCACTTACCTTGTGCACACACTTACACCACCCACTAAGCTTTCTATAAGCTTATACATGATAGATGTGTGCAGGTGATGTTAGGTTGCAGCAGCATTGAGCTTGGAGCGTGCAACGGACTTCTGGAGCTTTGATTTTCGATACATATGTATTTTCCTTTCAGCACTGTATTCAAATGTTTATATTAGTCGATATGTAATAATGATGTTGCCTTTGTGATTTGGGTAAACTTGTGGTTATGCTTGTTATGAAACAAATGTACGTTAAAAATCCTCCTTGTAGGATCCTAGAATCGGAATCTGGTGTATGGATGTTGGAAGCCAAGAATGGGGTACTACGGAGGTTGTTGGCACCGGATTCGGCGATCGAAAATTTTGTGAGCCCGGTTTCCAAGTTTGGGGCGTGACAAGTGGAGTTGCTAAGTAATAGTTGTAAACTAAGTCATGTTATTAAAAAAAAAATTTAAAAAAAAAAAAAAAAAAAAAAGATAACTAAAAGATAAATTAATGTGTATAGCGTAGGTCCCCGAGCTCTTCTTTGATTTCTCCTTTTATAGATCATCAAGGCAGTGAAACCCTCGCTATCCTTGTTTCTTCTGGATCCTTCGTGTTGAAGTTGTTATTCTGGATATGAGAATCCTTGATTAATCCAAAACTGTCAGGCTGCATTGGAAAGAAGCAGTTCTAATACAATTTAGAATTACTAACTTCCCGGATCTTCTTCTTGTAACTGGTCCTTTGCAGAGATCTTTATGGCCTACTAAAGATTAAGCCTAGGACCACCAAAGTTTCTTTGGATCTGGGCCACTGGATCGAGTTCCAGGAACCTCATGGGATGATCCGAAAAGAACCCCTCTAAAAATGAAGGTTACTCATCCGCAGGATCCTTTCACCTTGATGGTTTGGAATGCCGGAAGGAATAGATGGATAAGATCCATCACATCAAGGTCTCCCAGTTCTATAATTGGGGATTAGTCAAATTAGATTTTGGATCCACTTCTCCCATTCTCCTGATTTTGATTAATGTATAGGGCAAAGGGCCTGATCGGTCCGATGTGTCTATTTCCCCCCATTTGGCCCATGTCGTGACTAGGTTCGCTTGGACACCAATCCAATCTTTGAATCTTCAGAAACTTCTTGAACACTACAGTCTCTTCGAATGTCTCTAGTAAGATCTCCCATTTTGGAAGGATTATGAGAGACGACCTTATCGAGAATATCATAGCTTGATTCATGATAAGATCCGTTTTCTCAACGATTCTCTTATAGACATGGTAGGCACATTGCCTCATTAATGGGCACGATAATCATAGCCATGTGGCTTATGCTGATTTGCCCTCCAAAAGGCAGGAATAAGAGCTTGTGCCTTCTTATAACGGAATGTGTATCGCCGAAGGAAACGCGAACAATAATACTCTCAAGTGAGATTATGTTTCGCGCCAGTTATGGTTATGTGGTGTCAACACATGGTGACTTGTAATTGGCTCACATCAGTGTCACACCCGAGCATAAGCGCCCAGATCCTAAGGTTGGGGTGTGAATCTTAAATAAAAATGCACGTGGAGAGCATTGCCCCCATACCTTTATGGTTAGTTTAGCAACTAAATTCACAACTAGAAATTAAAGTCGCGTATATTAATAAAGTCTCTTGCTCTCGGCTCCCTGCTTGGTGCTAAACTATGATCCAAGCCTCCTCTACACATAAGATTCCCGCATATGTCAAATGGAAGGCGTTAAAGGCCTACATAGTGAAGAGATATCCCCAAGATTAACATGTGATATAATAGCCAAGTATGTATAGAAATAAAGTGAAACAAAACATATCGTATATAATTCTTATCTAACACTCATATATGAAGTGCAATGCAACATTGTAGCATATGAATCATGCAAGGTAAGTTCTATCTAACATATAGGGTGTAATAAAGTAATCACAAAGTTGAGGGTGTGCATCTAGCCGACATGTAACAGCCCTTAATGGCTAACCCACCACTAAAGTACGGAAAGACGTGGCCATACTGACTAGCCACTTGGTAAAATCCACAATAAAAAGGACGCTCACAATAAACTAGCCAGTCAGTAAAATGCTCAAAAGTATGTCCGTACATGTTAGACATTTGGTAAAATACATATACCTCAAATGCCTATCATCAACCACAAATCATATAAGCTATGGTAACCAACCCATTCTGACTCTAAGTTGGAGGTGCGCATCCCAATAGCATGTGACGCTCATAGTGGCCAACTAGCTGGTAAAATAGAAAGAAAAGTACGCCCATACTAGTTAAGTACTCGGTAAAATCTTCATACCCTTGATGCATTTCTCCAACCGACCTGCTCTAAGATACCCACATTTAGTCTACATGCAACCCATTCATAAGCAACAGATTCAGACAGCCCATCATGCAATAATTCATTACCCTATCCATATCGAGCTGGGGGCTCGCATTAAGTTGACATGCGGTGTCCACAATGGTTAACCAGTTGGTAAAATATAAAGAAAAGTACGCCTACACTTGTTAGGTGACTGGTAAAATCTTTATATCTCGGATGCCCGCCTACAACCGATACCAATCCTAATTACGAGCATCATAATCTACAACCAATACTAACCCTAACTACGATCATCCAATAATGCAAGAAATTCCTCAAACTTGCAATCCTTTTAACACAAAAGGGGATCAACCCAAAGGCAACTCAGGCCAAGAAAATCCCACAAGGACAACGATGGGTGTCCCAAAGAAAAACCATAAGGGGGCAAGATGCTAAATGGGAGCCCTCCAACCGAAAAAACAAGGCTACTAATCTAAGTCTTCCGCCTCATAAATCATAAGGGTAATGGTTAGATATGCATGAATAAATTTGTAAATACAATAGTAAATGATGGGGACATCTTGCGCACACCAGTTGATGGGGACATCATGCGCACACACACGCCCCCTACACACGTACGCAAGGAGGAGGGTGCCACCATCAATCTGGATCGATGACGACGTCTAGGGAGGGCCTCCTAGTTAGAGGACTGCATTTTGGTTCGTCAGAGTGGACCCGATAGTCATGTGAATCCCACCATGGGTTCTCATGATCGTGGCCTACTATTCTAATTAATATAGTACTTTGGGTTTTGTTTATTATTGTTATTAGGAATATCATGGACGGTTTAGATTGCTTTGATTAGTTGTTATTTTTTATTACTTCATCTCCAAGTAATAGGTTGTGTACATGGCGCGAGTTTTGGGTATGAGGTTTTATTATAAATAGGCACCCCTTGTAGTCTTTTTTTCTCAACGAAGATTAATAAAATCGTGCGTTTTTTCTTCTCCTCTAAATTTTTGAGTTCCGGAGATTCAATTGGGTGCGAAACCCTCCCTTCCTCAAAGGGTTGACTATTGTGGTATGAAGCCACACCTATCCCGATTTGTCCTCACCTTCTTCCATTCATATTTCTCTTCTCCTAAATGCATTCCATCTGCAAATCCATCAATATTTGCAGCCGTTTCCCCATCTACAACATATTTTCAGAATCCGGCCTAGTAGGAGGGCTGAAATTTTGACTGAGCACTACGCACAAATCGTACATCGGATAGAGAGATTTGGGGATTTTGGACTCCATCCTTTGCCGACCAGGGCCAAGGTGACCTTTTTCTGAATAGTGGGCCCCACACACGTGCATCTGGGATCATACGCACGTGCGTCTGGGCCATTGTTGCTGTCCACACATGCAGTACTTCTCTGGTTCATCTCTTTTCTCTCTTTCACTCCTCTTTCATCCAAAATTCTTAAACCTAACCCTAAATTACTCAAATCCCCAATTTTATGTCATTTCTTCAACCTTAGGGTTCCCCGAATTGAAATTTTTGAATCCCCACCATTGGAAAAATTATTTTTGTTCACGCATGGATGATTTACCCTCCTTTGATTCTTATTCGGTCTATAATTTTGATTGATCCGGCCCTAGCATGTGTAGGTCTGGATCCGTATAAGATTCTCCTTAATTGAGTGTTTGAACTTTTGTGTGGAATGTGGAATTTTGTGTAATTGTTTCTGAACTAGTGTGATCTAATGCCTAAAAAGTCTTGCACATCATACTTAAATTTCATGTCCCGCATTAGTGAACATGTGTGCAGAATTTATAAAAATAACCACCTAGTCCACATGCGTGTAGCTCTTAAAGATGACCATAGGGCATACAATTTATTTTGAAATGGCAGACAATTATATATGCATTCATAGTTCTCAATGGAAACAATTAGACCATATAACAATCCGTGGAATAGATTGTTGACTAATCAAATTAATTCCTAACAATCATAATTCATGATGCTTAGTTAACTTATCCAAGAAGAACAATTCACAACACATCACCATCAAAGATCATCAACAAAACATTTACACGCTCAACAAGAAACATACAACCTGTTACAAAGGAAATGAAGATTAGCTAGAACATCACGAGAAACTTGAAGGGTAGTTCTTCACCTTATTGTGGTCCAGGTTTTTAGGTTTGAGTGCTTCAATCTCAATCTTACTACTGAATGTGAATGACAATCCCTACAACTGAAAATTGGGGGTTTGGGGAAAACCAAACCCTAATTTTACGATCTCCGATTATAATCAAAATTCATCTATATTAAACCTAAATCCAATAGCTAACGAGGGGATTCTGCTTACCGATATCCTAGGTTACATTGATTCAATGTTATGGCCCCGAATCGGGCCCAAAAGGACAATCCATCATACAACGTTGACGATAAACTCAAGCATGCAGCTGGGCAGTGACTATAGACCGGTCCAGCTCCAAAACCCTCATATGCATGCACTAGATAGGATGCAAATAGCATGCATGTGCCGAAAAAAGCCAGGAGCACATAAGCACCTGCACCACTTCCCTCTCTCGATCTCGGTCTCTCTCCCTCTCGCAATCTCCATCTTTCATTCAGCTCCTCTCTCTCTCTCTCTCTCTCTCTCTCTCTCTCTCTCTCTCTCTCTCTCTCTCTCTCTCAAACTCCTTAAAAATGAAAGAAAAGAACGGATGGGTTATATATAGCCCCAGACAAAAGGTTGGTGGGTCGCAAGTGTATTGAAATTTGAGAGCTGCCGGTCGGACTGGCAAGGAACGTTGGTCGCACCAGCTCTAACCGATGGCTTTGTCAATTGAACCAACAGAGCTCCAATTCCATGGGTTCTCAGGCTATATAGGTCAGTTGGACCAACTTAACTAGGTTTTGGGCACAATCTGGGCTTCCTTATCAGCCTAAGGCTTTGGATCCTAACCCTAAGCTTTCATGAGTTACCTAGGGTTCTTAGGTTAGGTTTAACGTGATTTCGAATGTCACAAAGGTGGAAGGATAATGAAGTGGTTCGAGCGATCTATGCACGGGTTGGGTACTCGACGCGAAGCATTTCGGCGCGGGCTTTGCCTAATCGAACACTTGAGGATAAGTGGACAAGAGACCATGTGGTCTAAGTCCCGCAGGGCTTGACACAGTGAATCAAGAGGGGCAAGGAGTCCATCAAGTTTGGAGCTTTGAGACTAGGGCTTACTAGGTTATCTGGGTCCGTTTTTGCACGAAGTCGGATCACACCACGTGTTTCTATATTGAGGATTCTACTCCAAAGATCTAGGTTTCTAAGGGGAGGACATGTGCCCATGCACGTACGATCATGTAACCAGATGAAAATTTTCTTAGTGACGCCTAAGGACATCCGAACCCAAGTATTGGAGGGTAGGGCGTTACAGTCAGAGCAGCAAAAATAGGTGTAAGAAAACCAATGTGAACTTTGCCACTAGTGATGTGGATATGATATTGATGATCTTGGTCATAAATTAATCGTGATGACCATGGGTCCTAGGTGAACATGTGATTATATCATAGTTAATATGGAGTATCATAAACATACATAAACATGGTTAAAGGAGATCATGAATTCCGTAGTTGTCCTTAAAGACCTAAGATTGGACACAACGGTCATTAACCAAGAGATAATTGTGGTCAATAGATTTAGTACCCTAATATATTATGATCACCTAGCAGGTTATACGACAAACCTGTGATCATTAACGTCATTGTGATGATGGGTAAAGTCATCTTATGTGAGGGGATTGAGACAAGTAATGATGGAAAAGTCTCCACCATTGAGCATGATGATGAGTTGGTGTGCCTTCGCCCTACGTCGAATAAGAGTGTTAGTATGCTATAAATAAAAGACTCCTAGGTGGACCTATTGGGCATTTACATTGGTGGACTTGGGTCAAGTCTAATCGAAGAGGCCCAAATGCCAAGATTATGATCGATTCTTAGTCTTAAGGATGTATGAGGATTCAAAGTCATGATTATATGTGATTTGGCTCACTTTACTAGGTCATGATATATCTAATAAAAGTGAGTGAATAGGCATATCTATCGAGGCTTATTGAAACTCGCATGAGTTAATAAGGGATCCACTGATTTTCTAAAAACTTATTTATAATTTAGATCTTAAAGATTAAGTATCCATCAAATGGGTCCTTACTCTTGGTCCGGTGGTAGACTCTCACGAGTTTCAACACTCGGTCAAGGATTCGACTACCCATAGGTGGTGAAATTCCACTATGGCATGAGTGTGTGGGGGTGTGTGTGCATCCATAAAATAAAATAAAAAATAAAAAATAAAATAAAATAAGAAGAAGAAGAAGAAGAAGAAGAAGTATCCATCAAGTGATTTTTTTTTTTTTCTACTGGGCGTGCTTTGATTGTGCTGATGATGATCTAATGGTTTGAATCTAGGGATCTATTACTTGATTTGTATGGGCATTGGGTCTTTGGTGGATGGCCATGGTAATGGAATGATTTGATCATATATAAGTGTATCAAATAAGGTAGGATTAAAGAATTCTAATGTAGTGTGGCATTCGAAAGATTATAAGGTGGTAGCATACAATAACCGGTGATGCCTTTTCCTTGGGCGCCACCCAGAGAGAGAGTCATCTTTCATCTCCTTCCCTCATTTCTTCCATCACACATTTTACACATGTGGGTACACCTGTGTGGACAGGTCTCTAAGTCCCTGGCCCTACTTTGAGGGCTGACGTACAGGCTCTTACCTCTCCTCTATGTAAGATAGATTTGTACAAAGACTTCTTAAATTGGAAGAGCAGCCTCAACAAAAATGACGTAAATTCTATATGTTGGTTATTGAATTTTTCTTTTTTAAAAACTTGAATAAATCTAAACAAGAATTCATAAAGTTTAATCTTATAATTTGAACTTTTAAAAAGTTTTTATTTCTACTATCTTTTAAAAAACTTAAAATAAATAGGATTAATTTTTGCACCAGGTGATATTCATGAGGGGGCAAACCTAATGGAAGGGTTGGAGTTTACATGCACTTACCAGGTTGGAAGTTTTCCACTGGTTGAACAGTACCTAGTTGTCCAAAATTTTGGACTTGAGACCTTATTTACCCATGCAAAATCCTGGACCAGAGTCATCTATGACCCCTCTTTTATGCACCGTGTTAACACCCAATTTCTGTGGACCCATCACGTTGTATGGGTAAAATCTACTGCATCCATCAGCTAAAAAGCACCATGTGCATCGTGCGTACAAAAAGATCAACCTGATATAAAGCTCAGTGAACCACATCAATGAGAGTAATGTAAATTTTTCTTATAAAACCTCTAAATTCATATGGTGTGACCTGCTTGAGGTTTGGATCAAGCCAGTTTTTGTATAATTCTCTTCGTCCCAGAAAGTTACACTTAAGTAATGGTTTTGATGAAAGATACCATGGTTGCCCAACAAACAAACCTACGGTTGGCATCCCATTCCGTTGGTGGTAGACTCGCAAAAGTTTCAACATGAGGTCATGGGTTTGGGTACCCATCGTGGTGAAATTCCACTGTGGTGTGATTTGTAGGAAAAAACTATATATATATAAAATCAGTTGGCATCCCAAAGCCATTGTTATCTGTGGTGTGGTCCACCTTAGATCTGGATGATTTTTGGCCCTGCAGCCTTGTCACCAATGATAACATATGATGGATGGAGTGGATTTTACTAAATCTCTCTCTCTCTCTCTCTCTCTCTCTCATTGGTGCTAAGCTACCACAGATATTGGTGGGCCACCCTGTAGATGGACTTTGGGCCATTACTATTTAAGGTTCACACCTGAAATCAAGATTCTGGTTAACTCTTTGAAAAATCGAATCTTTTTAGGTGGGGTCACAAGCACCCATAAGGATGTAAGAGTAATTATTCTGGTAATCGTAATAAGATGTCAGATTCTCTTTAAAGGTTGCAAAAAGCTTTTCCTCCAACTCGTATTCTAGTATTCGCCTATGACCGTAATAAGAGGTCAGATTCTCTTTAAAGGGGCCGCAAATGAACTGAGAGTAAACGGAGGTAAATGCCTTTTTGGGCTCCTTAGAGAGTCCCGCGTGTAAACGAATGTGTCCATGTGTCAACCATACATGTGGGCACGATCTCGATACTCCCAAACAAGCCACTCATAACCAACATCACTAAATTCACATTAGTAGAATGATCCAAACCATCCAAACATTGGCCATCCAAATGTACAGTTAAAAATATTGACAAGTCACTTGTTTGTAATCCTTGCGTTTGTGGCTCACCTAAGGCTCTGAATTTCAATGGGCTTATTATAATTATCCTTTCAAATATCATATATGTACACTAATTTGAAATATTAAAGCTAATTAAAATATCACATGTGTTCACATGACTATGTTGAAAATTCAAATGCATTCAAAATGACTTACTTCCAATGCATTTACCTTCAATTCTATTTCTTATTTACCTTCATTTACAAGCTCTTACCACGATGATGAGTCACACTACCATGATGAAATGTCCAAAAATTAGGTCAACACAATCATTTTTAGTTCTATACAATCATTAAGTGGGTCACACAACCTGAAAACTTTCAAATTCACTTGGACCAGCTGGATTTTGTACCCTAAAACATATAAAATCACATGGTGTAACCCTCAGTTTCGGAATGGATTCCAACTATTTAGTATTGGTGGGGTGGATCTTATGAATAATGGATTGAATGGCATATACAAACATGGTGGTCCCCACACATTCTAGAAGGTTTTAATGGTGGGTGCCCCCATCCCAACTATTTCTTGTGGTGTGATCTACCTATGTTTTGGATTGGACTGAATTTTGGGACATAAGGATAACTTGAAGGGGTGTGATTGGATGTCAACCCTACATCACAGTGGGCCCCAGAATAAGCTTCTTCTACAACATTTGTAGAGAATCCGGCCTCTTTGATAATTTAAATACAGAAAAACACCCAGATCCATAGCTCAACTGGCAGACTGAGTGGAGATACCTCGTTTCAACACTTGAGGTCTTGGTATCGATCCCTAGCGGGGGTGGCTAACATGGAGTGTGTGTACTGACATGGGTGTTTACTAACAAGCTAAATCAAAAAATAATAATAATAATAAATAAATAAATAAATTTAAATACAGAAAATGTTGATGGATTCCAACCAAATATCGGCTATACATAAGGAAAGAAGTCAAGAATTAAAGGGCTTGCTTTGACAGTTAGGAGTAGGTAACCAGTTCGCTGTCTTTATTGAACGACGAAATTACAAGAATGCCTGTCTGATTAGTAATCACGAGCTGCTTTATTGAATGACGAAATTACAAGAATGCCTTCTTTCATTTTGTTTCTTTAAAAATAGTGAAAGTTAAGACTTGTCAGGCCCACATGGTACGTGGATAACATCCAAGCCATACAACATATACGCCCGAACAAGGCTATCACATGAACAAAAAATAAGGTATATCATGGCTACACATGAATTTGGATATTTAAAGTGGCGTATATTATTTTTATGAAATAGCCCACCTTATAATTAGATCAGTCATATTTTTAGTTCATCTAATAATTATCCTGGTGTGCATCTTTTGGACAGTTGGGATGTCAAAATACATGCCACGTTGGCCCCACAATTATGAAATCTATGCTTTGTAAAGGAAAAAAAAAAGAAGAGAGGACTGTAAAGTAATTTCTCCTCTAAAAAGCATTTTGTCAGAGGAATTTTGCTGTAAAAATCCCTAATCATTAAAGGACATAAAGGTTTAAAAGCAGGCTGGTTTGGGAGATCCTAAAATGATGGTATATGAGAAATGGAATTGAAGGTAAATGATTTGGGAGTAAATGACTCACTCCATACTGTTCGTATGGGAGTAAATGAAATGCATTTGAAATTCAAATATTTAGTTTGGAAGTGAATAAATCCAAGGAATTGAAAATTTTCAGTATATTCATAGCAACATATGTGATATTTTAAATTAGCTTTAATATAGTTAGTGTGCGTATGTGATATTTAATAGAATGATTGTAATAAGCCCATTGAAATATATACTCTAACTAAAAATTAGGAAATTTTGAGCCTTGGGTGGGCCACAAACGTAAGAATCACGAACAAACAACTTGTCAAGGTTTTTTAACTATCTTGTTAGATGGCTGACCTTTGGACGGTTTGGATTATTCTGTTAGTATGATTTTAGTGATATAGTTGATGATTGGATTGTTTGGGAATATCACCAACGTGCCATGCGTGGCAAACATGTGCATAACAGTACCTTTGTTTACTTGTGCGATTCTCCAAGGAGCTTAAAAAGACTTTCCACCTCTATTTACTCCTAAATGCACTCTTAAAGAGAGGATTTCATTTATAGGCATATTTACTCATATTTCATTTCATTTTCAAGCGTTCACTTCCATCCAAACATGCCTCAAATGCCATTTACCTCAGTTTACTACCAATTCCCCTTATTTACCTCTATTTACTCCCATCTAAAAAATGAGGATAATTTAGAGGTGAAGCAATCCAACTGGGAGATATACTTTTTACGTGCTGCTACGCTGCAGTTCACAAACATTATAAGATGGTAGTGACTCTTCAACTGTAGTTTCAAGGTCAGCAACTGGAGTTTAGGTCGGCAGCAAATTGGTTAGGGCAGCACCCATGGGTAAATGCCATTTCACCTATGACTCTTCAACTGTAGTTTCAACTCAAACACACGCACACACACCCCCACACACTCACGCTAGTGGAATTTCACCACCAATGGGTACTTTGACCGGGAGTTGAAACTCCTCAGAGTCTACCACCCGAGCAACAGTAAGGACCCAATTTGCTGCCCTACAAAGTATTATGGTCGGTGAGGTGTTGAAGCCACGGTCTTTAAATTTAGAAGTATCTTAGCCTCAGGCAATTTGGATTGGGGTGGATGACTTGGATATTTCAATAACTAGGTAATAGAATACCTAGAGTACTATGACAGGTAAGAATTACCATTTTCTGTGTTCCAATAAGACCTTAGGTGAGTGTGATCCCTAGAAGTTGTGATACCTCAAGTTTTGTGTACCAAGGTGATGATTTACTATCAAGGGATGTTTGGGAACAATGAAAACTTTGGAAAAGAAATTCATTTTGGACTTTTCTCCTGGTAGTGGAAATAAAATTGTAGGTACGGAAATTGTTGTCCATCTCCACAGTTTTATTAAAAAGAACGTGCATGCTAATGTCGTTCACACACACACACAAAAGGGGTCCAAGCATAGATATATGAGGTTTGAAGAGAATTCTGTTTCGATCGATGACCTTTTAACATTTTTATGAAAAAATCCACTCCAAACCAAACAATTGAGTTATTTTTGGATTATGGAGTTCCCCATTTCTTGATTTCAGGTGAATTTCCTGTTGACATTTCGAATTTTCTCTATCAAATGGTTTTAATATCTGAAAGAATCTTGTCAAGGAGTTCACCAATTGTATTTAATCCAACCAGTCGACCCCTAAATACAACACACATGTACATGGCTTTTACACTTGGTCATTTGGTAGCTTGTATTTGATATGTGTTGTATATATATGGGGCCCTGGCCGTGAGCTAATTTCTGAGAAAACTGGATGGAAACCACTCTAAAAACTTACTTGAATCAGAATATCCAACCACACTTCAACTGGACAGCAAAACACAGCAAAACAACTTCAACCACCCATCATCAAATCAGAATATCCAGCTACATGTCAGCCAGACCACCAAATCACATCAAATCAGTAGTGAGTAAAAAAACTCACGATTCTCAAACTGAGAGAAAAATATGAAAAGAAAGAAAAGTAGAGAAGAAAAGAAGATAAAGAAAGAGGAAGGAAGATCAAGAATGGAAGAAAGAAGAGGGGAAAAAAGGAAGAAGAAGGAAGATCAAGAATGGAAGAAGGAAGGGGATAAGAAAGGCAGAGGAAGGAAGATGAGAAGAAAAGAAGATCAAGAAAAAGGAAGATCAAGAACGGAAGAAGAAAGAGAGAAACCCTAGGAATAGCTTTTGCTCTAATCCCATGTAAAATAAGTACTAGGGTTGGACATCCAACCCTTGCTTATTTATAAGACTTACGTCCAAATTACATGAAATACCCCTAAGGCTCGTTTCGAAGCTTATATTTGGAATGCAATGGAATCCAAATCACAATTATACTAGAATCAAGGTGATCATGAATCCTCGGTTGTGCTTAACAGCTTGTAATTGGAATGCACCAGAATCCAAAAATTGTGTTTGGATGCCTGTAATTGGAATACATTGGAATTCTTTAGTATATTTGCAAGAATTGAATTTGATTAACTAAATCAGCTTTAATACCCCAAATTAGTCTCCATATGTAATTTTGATAGAATTGATCGTAATAAGCCCATTGAAATATACAATTTGGCCAAAAATGACAAAATTCCAAACCTTGGTGGGCCAAAAACGTAAGGATCACAAAGGACTCACCAACATTTTTAACTTTCCATTTAAATGGCCAACATTTGGACAGTTAGGATCATTCTACTGATGCGATTTTAGTGTTGTGGCCGATAATTGAATTGTTTTGGGGTATCATCAGTGTACCACAAGTATAGCAGACGGTAGCCTCGCGACACCGTTATTAACGTGCGACTCTCTTGCATTTGAAAAGAGACCCAAAAAAAAAGATCCAATTACATCTGAATCACAACAAAGAGGTGAGATTTCAAAACATACCAAAATTATGTATTTTAAATACCTCTGATTCCATTTACTTCTAAATACATCGGCACCAGAAGCAAAAAATAGTCATGAGGAATTCATTTATCCCTAAATACATTCAAAACGGGGCTACCAAATGACCTGTTAAGTTAAAGGGTAAAACAGGGAAAAAAAAAAAAAAAAGACTAAAAAATTAAGAAAGGAAAACAGGCCTAGAGGCCCACGGCCAAGCCCACATTATATACTACCACAATATGCATTGCCAATTACAATGGAATCTTTCTTAACTGAAATCACTAGTGTGTTTTGCAGCCTGCAATTGGAATCCGGCAATCTAGTTATCGGAATCCACCAAATTTGTGTTTGGCTCCTGTATTTGGAAGAGAGAGAGAGAGAGAGAGAGAGAGAGAGAGAGAGAGAGAGAGAGAGAGAGAGAGAGAGAGAAAGAGAGAGAGATGATTGTGACTTGCGAATTAGTGCTAATTGGAATTCATGTGAAATGGAATTACATATTGTTCTTGTGATTTCCAAAAAAAGTGCCTTTTTGTTTATTTGATGTGAATTGGATTCATCAATGTATATATGGATATATTACCTATCTTTGGAGTATTTGGGCATGATCGTCTTTAACATCCTGCTATACAACCTCCAAAAAAGGCCTTCAAAAGCACTCTTTTCAAATTCCCATAAGAGATGATTACAACACTGCCACAAAACATAATATGAGCTTTACTAATGGTGGTCTGCTTTATGTGTCGAATCAGACAATAATCAGTAAAAACAAAAACCCAAATGATAATACATACATGCAATGATTTTCATCTTCTAAAATTGCACAGGTAATTACTATTATCATACAACGGAAATGCTATTACAACGTGTCAGAAATACTATAAATTACCATCCCCACCATACACGACCAACATGATCATTGGGACCAATGATATGTTAGGACACCACATGGATTGTTACACTCAAAATCACAGCGAGTAGACAACTCCAACCATCAGAATGTGTGAGTTTTTCTGGTTGAATTTTGACTGTTGCTCATCTTTTGAGTTAATTGTCCCCTACTCAGGCCACTGATCAGATGGCTACAGTCCAATCACCTTGAATTAGCTTATCTACGCTGTGTTCAGCAAATTCAATGGTCTGATTCCTGAACACAAGTGCCTTGCATACAATAAAGATGTTTTGATGCACACATAATGAAACTCCATGAAGTTCACACCAAGATATTACTCAAAAAGTCTAATGATCAGTCTAAGCTAATGTAATACAGAACAGCCTGCAAATTAACCATCCATTTTCACTTAATGGAAGAATATTATCAAGAAATTGCAGCCTGCCACTCCGAATTTACTCAAATGTACGCATTGTGAAGCATATGGCGTTGATATGGGATAGAGTTCCCACTCAATATTGAAGCATCCACATGGATACAACATGGATTCATTGCCTATTTTGAAGTGTCTAGGGTGTCATGGACTCCAACAATCAAGATGCTTCTCTACATTCTTAAGAGGAGGTTTACCAAAATACATCCCAACATATTGCATTAGGTACCTCAGGGAATTAGCCATTGGATCGGGGTCCATTTCAATGAACCAAAATGTTTATATGACGAGCCTCACCATATATAGGGGATAACCAAAAAACAGAAAATTGTCGGATTTAAATATTTTCAATTCTTTGAATATACAGGGTTCATGTAGTCAGTCCATGTTCTAAGGAAATGAAGCAGAGGATCAAAGGGTTAAAAAAATTCCAAACTTAGAGATTTTATTTCTTGGATTTCCACCATCCAAGGTAAGGCCCATGATATAAAGAGTTTGAATAATTGGAAAATGATCCCAGATACAAAGGCTAAAGTCCTGACATATTCTAATGCAATACTGGGATTAATTCTAGCAAATGTGTTGCCATTCATCAACCATTGTTAGTCTTTCACATAGTTTACAACAACCACATGTGAAAGCCTAACAATTTAATGGAAAAAGATCAATTTAATATTAAATCAATGTGAGAGTACACAAAGATTGCCAAAAAGAATGCAATTCAAAAACAAGTGTGGTTTCAAGCATGAAGGTCCCATTGAAATAGAAAGTGACAGCTCTGCAACCCATAAAGTGGAAACAATACTCAATAGATCAAAATTTATTCACAATAGGAAACTGATCAGTGGACTAAATATTAAGATTTCCAACATCTCAAAACCAAACAGAAAAAACCTCATCATTTGCTAGCAAGGTATTCCATAACGGTAACGGTGGCCGTAACAGCCACCGCTGTTTACCATTACGATACTGGCCAAAACAACCGTTATAGCTTTTTCTTTTTGTCCTTTTTGAAAAACCCTATTTCATCCCCGTAAGCGATACGATCATTACAGAGGCATTACGGGTCTTCTTTTTATCCGAAACGGTCATTATGGCCATTTCAACCCTAAAATGCATAACAGTGACCACCATTACCGTTATGTAACGGCCATTACAGCCATTACATAACAGTTTTGGAATACCCTGGTTGCTAGTCAATATGAGAAACCTTCTTAAGTGAACAATGCATCTCTCTCTCTCTCTAACATAGGGATGTGTGGTATCTTTGCTTGATCGAAGTTGAAGCGGGATGCAGCTCACCAGCATCTAGGGACTGTTGACATTGCTTCCATTGGTTCAATGTGTTTGATAAGACCTCATTTGCTGCTCTAGTTGTTTTACTGTGCAAAAGCGCACAAATTTCCATAAAGTAGACAACATCCAAATTTTGGTTACACTTACACTGCTCAGATTCAACCAGAACCCATTTTGGGAAACTAAATATCCTTAGAAGGAGAAGAAAAGCTCAACAAAATGAAGTGACCATGCCCTAAAATAAATGCCAAATATTATCACAGATCTCTTAGATGTGGATGAATCATGAATACACTGCAATTGAATCCAATCAAATGATCATACTCATTCTAGAAGAGACATGGATATACATGCACAAGGGGAGTGATATATACATATGTGTGTGTGTGTGTGTGTGTGTGTGTGTGTGTGTGTGGGGGGGGGGGGGGCTCATGGGAACTTCTCATGAGGTCAAGCTGTGTGGGCCCCACCGTGATGTGTGTCGAACATCTACCCCATCAGTCAGATGCACCATTTCATGGTGGGCCACGGGCTTAAAAATCAAGTTAGGGGTTAGCCTCCCATTAAAACATTCATAATCATTTATTGGGCCCACCAAAATGTGGTTCACAAATCCAGCCCATTCATTGTGTGTGTCCCACTTAGATGAGGGGTCAGACCAAGTTTCAGCTGCATCCAAAACTCAAGTGAACCCCACCAAGTGCTTTTATATGTTTTAGGCATGTCTTCACATAGTTTTAGATGGTATGGCCCACCTGAGTTCCATATACGGCTGATTTTTGGGACATCCCATAATCTAAAGGGGACCCATCAAATGCACGGTGTTGATGTCCGACATACATCACAGTGGGGCCCACATAGCTCGACCTCATGGGAAGTTCCCATGAGGTCAACCTCATAGTACCATTTCCCTATATATATAAACCAGGAGATGACCTTTCTAACTTTTCACAGAAATACTGGAGCCTTGCTTCTTTCACCAATTAAAGAAAATGATTGATCTCCCTACTGGGATTTCAACCTGTTACAATTGATGCTTTAAGGTGCACTTCTCCAGTGAGACATCCCATTGATTTTTTCTTAGCCCCCATGAATAAGGCTAGTCCAGCTTAAGATGGACATCACAATATGTATACAAATCATGTTACATGAACAACCAATACAATATGTAAAGATTCAACTTCTAAAACTTTCAATAGGAAAATTTTCCAACATGTTAACTCCATGTTAGATAAACATGTGACTATAATAGAGATCCTTGATGGCTTTTTCACATGTTTTTTCAGCAACTCATTCTATTAAACTGCCATGTCATGAAACTACATAAAAAAGACTAAGGCAATTAAAACGAACACCTCATAAGCTCAAACTAATACTCCATATTCAATTAATTAAGCATATTTAACCTTAAAAGAGAAAACTAATGGCTCTTGCAAAGGCACAAACCTAAGTGGAAACTATATTATATTTACAACAAAATCATACCCAATAGAAAAAAGTAATTTGGAAGTTGGTCAGAGCTTTTGCATTGTTCATGTCACCTTTAATGTACTGATCTCGGACTTATCATCTTGAAGCTTATCTTCTTGCCCGAGTTTGAAGTTCTCCATATTCAAGATCTTCTAAAAGCTACAAAGAGGACATCTCTTCTTTTCTTTAAATGGAGGATTTTTTTAATGAGAAAAATCCACGCTTGGAATACAAAACTTTTCATAAATTCCCATAGTAACAAAAGAAATCCAAAAGGCCCCCTGCAAAAAATTTAACCAAATTTGATTTACTGTATACAAACTCACTTAGATGATAAATAAAAGCTCTAACTAGTTTAGGTTGGAAATTCTGTAATGCCAAAAAAAAAAAACTGATTCAAAGAGATATTAATAGAGGGTTTCAAATTCAATACAATAATTACAATGTGAATTAGTGCACCTCCAATAAGGTAATGCAACAATGATCACAAGAAGCATGTGATGAAGATGAGACCCCAAAAGCCAATTTGTGGGTAATACGGCCCGTCCGGTGAGCCCCACATGTCAAGTTACACTTACAGATTTTTAAGAGATTGGGATCCTTTGTGTGGTTCTAGCTTGATATGAAGAAGTCCTTATTTAGTAAAGATTTTGAATGGTCTTTAAAGGGGATATTAACTCATTAATGGTTTTCTATTTTGAGAAATTTGTGTCTTAGAAGATCTTTAAGGGCATGTTTGGATACACGGAATCCAAGGGAAAAGAAAAGGAAAATAATAATAATTATGCAATGATGATTTCCTTGAGAACTATTGAAACAAGGAATCCAGTTTTGAACTCTTGTTCGAATAGCAAGTAGAAATCTCATGTTCCATTCACAATACTCGCCTAGTTTCTTGTGCCAAGATTCCAAATTGTAGAAAAGTATAATGATTGTTTGGTGGATAGCCAGCATAAAAGAAGGGAACAAAAAGCCCAAAAAATCAAGAAACTCACTTCAATACATCAAATTTCACCCTTCTAAAGACTTCCAAAGATGACCCACTTCGGTTCTGAAAGCAACAGTTAGTCCTCTCCCGAAAGAGCCCAAAGACCAGCCAACATAGCTAACTTCACCACGCCCTTCCCTTCTTCCTTGGCCCACCTCCATGCCACACGAGGAAGAAAACCTCAATAGTCACAAGGACCGGCGAAAGAACCCCTCTTCTTTGCTATATGTTAATGCGTGAGAATGCAAACCATACAGCTGTATAGCCCACCTAATAGATGTGGATGGGGGTTGTCCGTTGTACGGCACACCTAGCTTCTTTCTCTTTTTATATTTAGTATTTATATTAGATTAGAACTTGTTTAGAATATGAACATTATTAATAAGGGTATTTTTTGTACTTTCTGGTTTTTATTATTAATAAAAAGGAGAAGAGTGGTGATGTCCAGCTCTAATTCTTTTTCAACTCTTTTCCCAACTTTCTCCTCTCTTTTCTTCTCCTCCTCTCTTTAATCTATGATTCTACATGGATTCAGAGCGTCCTTATTGTTGATCTAATCGATCTTTCTCCCTTCTACCCTATAATTCTTTTTCCTTTTTTTAATCTCTTTCATCCCTCTTGTTTTAAAATTATTTTAAGAAACCTAGAGTTTTTTTTCTTTTTGTAGTGATGGGCCTTTGTAATGGTTCATGCATGAGAAAGGGATGAAGTGTTCAAGATCATCACCTCTCATGTGCGGGACATGAAAACGTGTGGGTTGATTGCCATCGTCAGATTTCGTGTTCGTGATCATCAACCCTCAGGATTGGTTGGAATGTGTGGACATGTTGACTGGTTATTCTCTTTAAGTATGGTGTGCACACCATGTAAAGTGTACAAGTTGGGTGTTCGTTGGTCGCAAAAGGTCAGCCTATGTTCATATATGAAAGAGAAAAGTTATTCGAGATCTAGATTCATAAATCCATCTAAATTTTAGGGGTTCAAATAACCTCAATCAAATTAAATGGAACAAACAATCTTCAATTGTCCAAATCCATCCAAGTGTTTTTAATTGCCAACGGAAAATTAAAATACTTGATCACTGAAAAAGCCCGATGAGAGTGTGAGTACGTATGATCAATGGATTTGGGAGAATGCTCAAATTATGATGTAGTTGTTGAATAGTATAGAACCTTCCATTAGTATGAATATAATGCTTTTGGATATTGCAAATGAGGTGTGGGATGCATTACGAGAGATGTATTCATTCGATAAAAACATCTCTCGGACGTATCAGTTATTTGAGGAAATATTTGTGCTTTAACAAGGAGATAATACTAGGTGGATATTATTCAAAACAATATGGAAGGAGTTGAATGTGTATCAACCCCTTACTACTAATTTGGAGAAGTAACGTCAACAACAAGAAGAGTTCTAGGTGTGAAAGTTTTTACTTGGCTTAAAACATGAATATGAACCGGTTTGTGCACAAATTTTAGGCAACAAGGACATGTCATCTCTAAATGAAGTGTATGCTCGCCTTCAACATGTATCTCTTGGCTCTATAAGTGGAGCCAATAACAACTTTGCTTTAGCATCCTTTACTAATTGAGGCCAAGGTGTTGGTCATGGTAACAAAGGTAATTAAGGTGGTTATAGTGAAGAAAGAGGAGGTTGTAGACCTAAAAAGTGCAACCATTGTGGGGTTACGAATCATTATATGGAAAAATGTTTCGACCCTCATAGAAAGCCATCATGAGCTAATCAGGCATCTCAAATGGAGAGAGCGATGGGTCTTATACAACTAGTTATATGTCTATAACTCAACAACCATGTATGTCTGGAGAGACGGTTACGCTTACTCAAGAAAAGTATTCTAAATTGCTGGAAAAAAAAAATACAGAATCAGTCCATTCTTGCTACTTCTGCAACTACTTCCGCTCCTATGGCTACATTTGTGACCTCATGTATGGCCCGTTTAGGATCTAAGTTTCCTACTCCACGGATCATTGAGTCTAGAGCATCCGACCATATGACAAGTCCAGTGTGTTTTTTCTATTAATACAGTGCCAACAGGTTCATTTGTCACTTTGGCAGATGCTACCTAGTCCAAAGTACATGTAATATTCTTTCCTTTCATTATCATTTGTCCTTTTGTCCATAAATTCCCTTTAAGTGTTATATTTGTTCGCAAGCCCATCATCACTTAACTGCATTGTGACTTGTTATCCTTAACATTGTGTTTTCCAAGATCTAAAGGGGAAGAAAAAGATTTGTGAAGGACATGAACATGATGGGTTATACTATCTTAATCGTGACATTGTTGGTGCAACCACACCGAAGAACATTTCTCCATATCAGTGGTATTGCTGTCTCGGTCATCCATCGTTAAAGATTTTCAAAGGCGCTATTCCGTCTTTATTGTTTGTGTCAATTTTAGAGTATAAAGTGTGTGAGTTGAGTAAACATTATCTTGTTAGTTTTCCACCACATGTGGAAAAGAGTAGTTCAATTCCTTTTTCTTTAGGGCATGTTTAGTTTTCCAATTTCCTATGAAATGCAAAGTAAATGAGCCATCATTATCATTTTCAAGGGTTTGTTTAAACATGAATTATGGCTCGTAAACTAAGAGTCGAATACACTTGTAAAGGAAGTAGATAATGTAAATTGTAATCATCAAATTTTCACCTTGTAAAACTACCATTTTTGCAATGATTTAGGGATGAAACAAACGATGTAGCAAAATATCATTGTAGTCAAATGCAAGTCATGTCACCACACAATTACAAGAGTAAATAATCATTACTCGTTTACAGTCATTTACCATTGTAATTAGAAAACCAAATAGGCTCTTAGTCCATTCAGATGTTTAGGGACCAATTAAAATTTTTAGTAAATTAGGGTATAAGTATTTTGTTACATTTGTTGATGACTTTTCACGAACAACTTGAATTTATTTAATGAAAGACATATATGAATTACTCTATTTTGAAACTTTTTATATAAAAGTATAAAATCAATTTAACTCAAAAGTGTCTATGTTTCTTTCCGATAATGCCAAGGAATATATGTCCCAATCCTTTAATCAGTATCTTTTTAAACAAGTATCATACATTAAACATCATGTGCCCACACACTACAACAAAATGATGTCGCGGAATGAAAAAAACTATTACTTACTTGAAGTGACTCATGTTGTATTAATTCACATGAATGTTTCCAAAAGTTTTTAGAGCGATGAAATACTCACAGTGTGTTCTCTGATAATTGAATACTCTCAACTATTTTAATAGGTCAATCATCTCATGAAGTGATGGGGACATCCGCGCACACGCACACACACGCCGCCCCCCTACGCACGTACGCAAGGAGGGCCCCACCGTCGATCTTGCTTGATGACGACGTCCAGGGAGGGCCACCTAGTTAGAAGACTGAGTTTTGGTGCGTTGGAGTGGGCTCGATAGTCAAGTAAAGCCCATCATGGGTTCTCATGATCGTGGCCCACTAGTCTAATTAATCTCATATTTTAGGTTTTGCTTATTATTGTTATTTAGAATATCATGGATGGTTTATATTACTTTGATTAGTTATTATTTTTTATTACTTCATCGCCAAGTAATAGGTTGCGCACATGACGCAAGTTTTGGGGTATAGGGTTTTCTTATAAATAGGCACCCCTTGTAGCTTTTTTTTCTCATTGAAGATTAATAAAAATTCTTGCGTTTTTCTATTCTTATGAGTTCTTGAGTTGTGGAAATTCAATTGGGTGTGAAGCCCTCCCATCATCGAAGGGCTGACTACCGTGGTGCGAAGCCACATCTATCCTGATTCACCCCCATCCTCTACCATCCCTACTTCTCATCTCCTACAATCATTTACACTTTGAATCCGTTCTCTATTACAACAATTCTTCTCCGTACAGCAGAATTTCATAATCTGGCCCTGTAGGAAGGCTGAAACTTCGGCGGAGCACCATGCACAGACCGCACGTCCGATCGGCCCGAAAATCGGGAGTTGTGGAGTCCTCCCCTGGCCGACCAGACCCTAAAAGTCAGTTCTCGGAATCGGGGCTCGCTCACACGTGCGGCCAGGCCCCTGCACACGTGCGTCAGGCCTGGCCCGCTGTCCGCACACATGGACTGTCGACAGGTTCCAGATTTCCTATTTATTTCATCCATTTCATACCTGTTTTCCATAACCCTAACCCTAGATTGCATGATTTTCACTTTGTTTGTCCCTTTTCTTACCCTAGGGTTCTCTAAATTGAACTGGTGAATCCCTTGGATTAGGGACAGATTGCTATGCATGTGCGGATGAGTTTTACCTCCCTTTGAGTATCGTTTGGTTCATAATTTGTTATTGATCCAGCCCTAACATGTGTAGGCATGGACCCACACGGATTCCCCTTGCTTGAATGTTTGAACTTTTGTGTGGGATGTGAAAATTTTATGTGAATGTTTCTGAATTAGTTTGATCTAAAGCCTAAAATATTGCATATCATAGTTAATTTTCATGTCCTGCATCAAATTTGGTATCAGAGCTTAGGGTTCTTATAGGGGAATGCATTACATGTTTAGGGTTTAGTTTGTTTATGTCCATTATGCATCAAGTCCCATCATATGTAGCTGTTTAGAGGTCCCTAAATCCTGATATAAGCTGTTGAAATTTCTGTTATCAGAAAGTTAGCAATTCACATTGCTATAATTTTCTGTTATCCCTTAATTTTGTAACTATTGTGCTGAATTTTGGTGACGTTGTGTAATTTCCCTCATATAGAGTCTCATAGGATCATTTAGTCTCATTTAGACGCATGTAGTCGTAATATAAGGTCCTTAGTTTAGGTTAGTAGTTGTATGCTCACACGTACGGGTCGTAGTTTTGGCTTGCACCCTACACTAAACATGGAGCAATTGTAAGAATCAGTAAACAAGTTGACCTAGCAGGTTGAGTCTATGGGTAAGCGCTTGGAACAACGTATAGACCAACTCCTTGAGCAGTTTAATGTGCGTGTTACCCAACTAGAGACCTCCCTCGGGGCAAAACCCCACCATTGGGGAAGATGCCCAATCTCAGGCAGGTGGTCAGGAGGTTAGACCAAGGAATGGAAGTGGTCAAGGAATTGGTCATGGGCGTGCACCCATGCCCCCACCGCGCGAGGGACATCATGATCAATATGACCCAGATGCGCAACTCCTCAAGGGAGTTCGAGTAGATGCCCCTACGTTTGATGGCCACTTGGACCCTAAAGCCTTTTTAGATTGGTTGGTGGATATGGTCCATTATTTTGAGTGGTATGACATGTCGGATGCTCGTCAAGTCTGATTCGCCAAGATGAAGTTTATGGGCCAAGCAAAGAGGTTTTGGGCAACGGTAGAGCGAAAGAAAGAAACAGTGAGGGAACTCCCAATAGTCCATTGGGGGAAAATGAAAGAAACACTTAAGGAGCAGTATCTCTCTTTCTCTTATCACTTACGGTTGATTGAGGAATGACAGTCTCTTCGACAGGGTTCCATGAGCGTTGCTGAATATATTGAGAAGTTCGAAGAGTACTTGACCCATTGCGAGATTGATGAGGACCCCGTACTCAGTGTATAAAATATCGGCGATATTATCGAAATATCGCCGATAATATCGGTATCGCAGGCTATGCGATACCGAAACTCCCTTTTTTCGATTCGCTCCCAAAAATCGCCGAAAATATCGCCGGATTATCGGTATCTTCTAAAAAATCGTGATATGGCACTGTTCCCACCTACCACGAGTGGGAACTGTAGCCAACAACCCCCCTTTGTCGATAAAAGGGGTAGTTGTCGGCGATAACATGTAAAAAAAATCTAAAAAATACCTTCCTGGTGGCCGGATCTGGAGGAAGACGCGGATTGACAGCCTTGCGTGCAGATCTGCAAGTTTCGGTAAGATTCAACCCCGAACATTTACCTTTTTCCGTAAAAAAATCGGTGGGAAGGAGAGGAATTTTGAAAATTTGAGAGATTTTCGGATTCTGGGGCACAAGCGGGCGTAAATGGGGATCGGGCGGGCGTCATTTTTTTCGTACGTGGTGCCGTACGCTGTTAATGTAGCGATGACGTTCTGTTGGGCCCACCGAGAATGTATCTGGTCGATCCATGCCATCCATTCATTTTTCCATCTTCTTTTAAGCGTTGAGACCAAAATTTAAGCATACCCAAAGATCGAGTGTACCATACCATTAGAAACAGTTGGAATAATGATTTCCACCGTTAAAACCTTTCTAGGGGCCACAGTGATGTTTATTTCTCATCCAACCTGTTCATAAGATCACACGGACATGGATAAAGGGAAAACACAAATATTAGCGCGATCCAAAACTTCTGTGGCCCCCAAGAAATTTTCAATGGTAGATTTCAATTCATACTGTTTACTATGGTGTGGTCCACTTGAGGTTTGGATATACTTCGTTTTTAGGCTCAGTATCTAAAATTATCTGATAAAATAGATGGACGGAGTGGATAAAATACATAAATCATGGTGGACCCCGCAGTTGAAACCCTCCTGGTTGACGTTAACTGCTCAAGTGAGCCGTACTTAAGGAAAAACGTGGTTAGAGAAATTCCAACCGTTGAAACTTTCCTGGTTCAACAGTGATGTTTAGATGCCATCTGTACCATTAATAACGATATTACTATTTAGATGAACTGAAAACAAAAATATTGGCATGAATCAACACCTCTGTGGCCCCACGAATATTTCAACTGCGAACGTTTAATTATCACTTTTTAGGCTCATTTGAGCTTTAGATACGGTTCCTTTTTGGCATCATGTCATAAAATGAACTCACAAAATGGATGAACGGAGAGCATTTTTCACAAACATCACAGTGGAACCCACCTGAGATGCAGCGCGGGAAGAAAATCTCCATCCTGCGCTGCACGGGGGGAAAGGTTTCAAGTGTGGAAATCATTATTTCCACTGTTTCCTGTGGTGTGGTCCACTTGAGAATTGTATAAGCTTCAAGTTTGGGCTCAACGCCTAAAGTTATATGGAAAAACGGATGGAAGGTGTGGATAAACCACATAAATTAAAAATGGGCCCAACTTAGAGTGTACTGAGTGACTTAGGAGCTAATCCGATTTCTGGATTAGCTACAGACAAAAGCTGTAGCTAAAGACACCCAGAACTGTAGCTCAACTCGCGGACGGAGGGGAGATGCGTTGTTTCAAGGACGCGGATTGCGTTCGGGTCTGTGGAGCCCACCGTGATGTAACTGTTTCATCCCGCCGTCCAACCATTTTTTAGAAAATTTTAATATGTGATCCAAAAAATGAGGCAGGTCCAAGGCTTGAGTGGACCACACCAAAGGAACCTGCACTGATATGACACCCACCGTTGAAACCTTTCTAAGGGCCGACGTGATGTTTTTTTTAACCATAAAACCTATTCATAAGGTCACGTAGACGTGGATGAAGTGAAAACACAAATATCAGCTTGATCGAAACTTCTCTGGCTCCCAAGAAGCTTTTAATGGTGGACGTTCAATACCCACTTTGTGATCCACTCAAGCCTTGGACCTGCCTCATTTTTTGGTTCACATATTAAAATTGTCTGAAAAAATGGTTGGACGGCAGGATGAAACAGTTACATCACAGTGGGCTCCACAGAGCCTGCCCGGACGGATTACCGTCTGGGCGGGGGTAGGACGCAATCCGCGTCCCTTGTTTCAAGTAGAGCTTTCCTCAAAAAATGAGGCCCACTATACTGTTTAGTTGACATTCAATCTGTTAATTAGCTCATAAAGACTCAGATGAAGGGAAAAACAAAGATCAGGTGGTTCCAAAATCTTTATGGCCCCCAAAAAGTTTTTAATGCTCAAAGTTCATTCAACACTGTTTCTTTTAATGTGGTCTAATTGAGAATGGGATATACATCCTTTTTTTTTTCTTATCATAAAATAATTTATAAAAATAGATGGACGGCATGGATGAAATACATACCTCATGGTGGGGCCCACAGAGCACGGTAGGGGAAAAGTGGGCCCAACTTACAGTGTATTGATTAAATCAGCAGGTAAGCTGATTTCTAGATTGGCTACAGATAAAAGCTGTAGCCAAAGACACCCAGAACCACAGCTCAACTCGTAGACTGAGTGGAGATACTCGTTTCAACACATGGTGTCGATCCCTATGTGGACCCAACCATGATGCATGTGTTGTATCCATACCACCCATTAATTTGGAGAGATTTTTTTATGACATGAGAAAAAGAATGAGATAGATCTAAAGTTCAAGTGGACCCCACTATAGAAAATAGTGGGGACAGTGACGTCCAGCGTTCAAAACTTCTTAGGGGCCACTGAAGTTTCTGATCAAGCTGATATTTCTATTTTCACTTCATTTATCTCAATATTAACTTATGAATAGGTTGGATCTCAAAAATACATCATAGTGGACCCTATAAATATTTCAGGTTGTGATTGCTCCAACGATTTTCTGTGGTGGATCCACTTTAACTTTAGATCTTGCCATGTGCTACAAATACAAGCTTGATATAAAAATTTTGTGCGTCTTAAGAAGTTTTCAACGAAAGTCATTCAATCCCTTGTCGTCCACTTGAGATTTGGATTTACTGCATTTTTTACAATACCTTAAATTAAGGAAAAAAAAAAAAAAACAGATGGACTGCATGTATGTACATGAAGTGGACAGACTGGGCCAAGGGCTTTATGGGCCACCATTATGTTTGGGTTTTATCCATTTCATCCCTCCATTTTATGTTATTATTTCGTATAGCTAAAAAGACGAGGAAAATCCAAGGCTTAAGTAAAACTTATAATCAGATTTGAATGCCCACCGTTAAAACTTGTTAAAAGTTTCCGAAATTTTGATCAAAAGGTCTCAATGGTGAGAATCATTATCACTGCTGCCTTCTTGTGATTTAGACTACTTAAGCCACTTATCTACCTCAATTTTGGCTCATACCTAAGATGATCGTGAAAAATTGGATGGACAATGTGGATAAAACCCACAAATTAAGGTGGGTCCATAGAGTCAGTGGATCCTTGAGAATTTAGTTGATCCAATTCTCAGGTGGGCCACACCACCGGTATAAAAATAAAATAAAATAAATCAAAGCAAATGTTAGAGTCATAGTAAGTTGCACCATAAATCAGGCACATTCAAATTACACCTTGCACACACATTATTTATTTATTTTTATTTGTGCATTTAGTGTTAGTTTAAAAGTAGTGTTGACCTAATCAACAGATTGGATGTCAAGTAAACAGTACAACGGTCCTTAGGACCACTGTTATTTTAATGGTGGATATCCAATCACTATTATTTTCCTGTGGTGTGGTCCACCTGAGATTTATATTCCTATAATTTTTACACTGAATACAAGCCGATGCACTTTTTTTTGTCGATTATTGCAAATTTGTATACTACTAGGGAGCAAAATGTCGTCTGGATCGGAAAAAGGAGGAGCAAGGGACATTGGATGGAAACATGGACGACCAGTGGAGGGGAATAAATATGGAGCCATATGCAACTATTGTGGCCAAGTGATACGGAGTGGGGGAGTGTCTAGGCTAAAGGAACATTTGGCAGGGGGATACAAGAATGTAAAAGAGTGTCCAAGTGTAACAAGGCCAGTGAGAGAGGAAATGAGAAGAGTGATGAATGAAGCGAAGTCACGCAAGCTGCAGCAAAAGGATTGGGAGAGGGATATGAGGGAGGAGCTACGAGGCACTGGACGGGGCTTAGGTGCTATTGACGAGCACAATGATGACGACGATGAGGGGATTGTGTACCCCTATGATTGTGTTACGGCTCGAGAAAGGAGTGATTTTAGACAAGTGATTCGTGAGTCTCGGGCTTCAGAGTGGGAGGGGGAGCAAAGAAGACGAATTGATTAGAGTAGGCCGTCATTTAGGACATCCCAACATGAGGCTGGTGGGAGCAGCAGGCATGGCCTACAACGCACGCAAAGTGCTCGTGTCCCAGATGCACCCATCGTAGGCGTTAATCAAAAAAGATTAAAAAGTGTGTGGAACAAGGGGCTCAGGGAGAAAGTAGGTGGCGCTATATCTAGGTGGTTCATCTCAAGCCATGTACCAGCAAATGCAGCAGGCAGTCCTCACTTCAAAAATATGATTGAGGAGGTACAGCGTGCTGGGCCCAGCGTGAAGCCTCCCACGCCACAGGAGATTCTTGGCGTCTACCTCGATCGGGAGCACGAGGAGATGCAGGCTTGGGTACGTGGACTCCAGCCTAACTGAAAGCAGTATGGGGTAACAATCATGTGTGATGGGTGGACAGGACCCACGAAATTGTCCATTATCAATTTCATGGTGTACTGTAGAGGACAACCGGTTTTCCTCAAATCCATTGATGCATCGGCCAGAATAAAAGATCACGAATACATATATGCTCTCTTGAAAAGAGTAATTAAAGATGTTGGGTCCCAGAATATTGTCCAAGTTGTGACGGACAATGGCAATGCGTTCGTTAAGGCGGAGAAGAAATTAATGAAAAAGTTCAATATCTATTGGACCCCGTGTGCGGCACACTGCATTGATTTAATGCTCGAGGAGATAAGTCAGAAAGATTCTGTCAGGAAAACCATCCAGGATGCGAGGAAAGTGACAAACTTTATATACAATCACTCATGGTTGTTAGCTGCAATGCGTGAGTGTTGTAGATGGGACATCGTTAGACCAGGCGCGACACGATTCGCCACGAACTTCATTGCACTCGACAGCTTATACAGGCACCGCGTGGGTCTCAAAAATTTGTTCAGATCCGAGAGATACATGGAGTGGAATCAGAGGAAGACTGAGGGTGCAAAGACTTGTTTGAATATAGTGCTTTCCGATACCTTCTGGGATAAAGTTCACCACGTCGTTTCCTTCTTGCATCCTATCTACAAGGTCCTACGAGCCGTAGATAATGAGATGTGGCCTTCGATGGGGTCAATGTATGAGCTTATGAGAATCATGAGACAGGGGATAATGACTGCAATCCCCACTTCGTGTCAGTGGGTGATCAATATCATCGATCGTCGATGGACTGGGACTCTTGAGCATCCACTTCACCAAGCTGGTAAGTTTGTTGATACAACTAAGTACTTTAAGCATCACTTCTGTTTACATGTTAATACAATTAAGTAACTAATATTTGGGTTTCAGCATACTACCTGAATCCCAAATTTCATTATAAACGTCGGCTCCATGAGAATCAAGATTTGACATTGGCTGTCCACGAGGCGTTCGAACGATTGTTCCCAGAATCAACAGCGTAAGCAGATTTCGGTAACCAGGTAATGCAATAAAATTTCTTCCTTTTAGCCTCTAGAAATATGGGTGTTTAAAAATAATCGCCTGTGAATCCGTGTTTACAGTTGTTGCAGTTTAGGGATGTGAGGGGTACATTCTCATCCGCACTAGCAAAAGCATCGACTGAAACGATGATGCCATGTAAGTATGTTAACATAATTAAGTAATTGTATTTTTCATTTAAACTTCAAACTAAAATAAGCTCCTCATGGATATATAGGTGAGTGGTGGGCGATGTACAGAGTCGACACGCCCGCATTACAGTTATTGGCAGTCCGTATTCTCGCACAAACTGTATCCTCCTCACCGTGTGAGAGGAATTAGAGCACATGGTCACTCATACACACCAGCAAGAGGAACAGAATAGCATATGAGAAGCTGCAAAAGCTCGTTTACTGCCATTACAATATGAAGTTAAGAGAGAGACAGTTGCGGGTAGACCGAGACATGGAGGAAAATCAAGACCCGTTAGACTTGTTGTCTATAGGTAACATGGCACAGATAGGAGATGATGATGAGGACCCACTTTATGAGTGGGTCAAATCAGCTGATTTAGATGATGCGGATGGAGGCCCTGCTCCACAGGTAGCCGAGGGAGCAGCGGCTCTGGGTATTGATGTCGATCAAGTAATAGAGGAACAGAATACAGACTCATTTGATCCTTTGGTGAGGCGTTCAGCACGTTCCAATGAGGGTGAGGAAGCATCTTCACTGCTCCCTCCTTATCATCAAGTCATAGTGAGTAATGATGATGATGAGACTCAACCCCCATTTGACACTGGTCCTGGGGACGACGACGATGACGACGACGGTGATGAGGGACGGGACAGAGGCACCGGCACTAGTATAGGTGGTACTAGTGGGGGTGGCAGTGGTGTGGGGTACAGGACGGCTCAGAGCCAACGATCCGTTGGCCAGTTCACCGAGGAGCAGAACTTTGACCATGTCACTCAGGATGAGGATCATGGATCTTGTCCACCATCTAAGGTGAGAGCATCAGAGCCCAGATATATGTTCGAGCGTCGTTCGAAGAAGAAAACCGGACGCGCCGCGGCTGATGCTCTCACACGCAGCTTGTCATCTATGGACATAAGTTCAGATCAGGGGAGCTCCACCTCTGTCCCACCTTATGCTCATGGGGGATATCACGGGTATGGCCATGACAACTCTGACATTCAGTCACGCTCTTCTACCCATGGGTACAGGCAGCCGGAAGATAGTTCTTCAAGTCATGACCCTTTGACAGGAGGATATCCGAGGTACCCGTATGACTGGCAGCAATACTATCAAGGAGTCAGGGTTGGACTTGATCTGTTCCCTCAGTACCCTGCTCAGGAAATGCCGTCGATGTATGTCACGCAATTCCCAGGTCTGGGCGTACTCATACAGTTTGGGGAGGATGACTATCAGAGGTACATAAGAGAGTTCCTCAATTGGTACGAGCAGAGGATGACCTGGGAACAGTACTGCCAATATGTTGAGCAGCAGTACTACTCTCAACTGCCACGGGATCCAGACAATGATTACGAGCCACCTCGTCACTCTATGTGGGAATGAAACATGGGTAGAAATGTGTATTTTTTTTCAATTCATTTATTTTTGCATGTCTTAATTGTTGTAAGCTTGCATTTGTATTATATAAACTAATTTTGGTTACTATTTGAGTGATTTCTTACGACAACGCATACTTTTTTGGCCCCCATTAAATGGAAACTTCTAATTTAAAGCATTCTTTTTGCAAAATTTTCATTCCTGAATATATAACTATGTGTATTTAGGCATGACCTGAAGTTTCACTGAAAAATTCCACCATTTTCTCCATATTTTCCCCTTTTTCCCTGCATTTCCGGTTATCGGCGATAACGATATTATATCTTTATCTCCGGCCAGCGAAACTTATAGCGATACCGACAACTCGAACACTGCCCGTACTCACCCTTGCTCGTTTTAAAATGGGCCTCTATCCTGACATTAGGAGAGAATTGCTCCCCAAAGACATAGACACTATTGAACAGTTGTATCAAGTAGTGTTAGACGTCGAGCAATACCTCAAAGCATCTGTGGGAAGGCGGTTTGACTTTCGCGATTCTAGTGCTAAAGCCAACCCCTCTGGGGCTAAAACTAACATTGGGTACTAAAACAAACCTTTCAATAGTTTTCAGCCTACGCCCAAGGATGTTAAGGGTAAAGAAGTTACCAGATCTAGCTCGCGTGGAAGTAGGGCAACTAGGTGTTTTAGGTGTCAGGGATTTGGTCACTTTACCCACTAGTGCGGCACGAGAGAGGGCACCAAAGTATTCCTTATTGATGGACAAGCAGAAGTAGTGCCCCCAGAGAGTGACGGAGAAAAGGAAGAATATGAGTAAGTAGAAACCCCTAGTGATGAGGGAGAGGGAGCGCAAGAGTCTGTGACCCTCGCGATTGTGCGTTGCGCCTTGGCTCAAGCCAAGAACATTGATGATTGGCACCACAATATGATCTTCTATACTTTGCAAAATGTGGAAAAAAAAGCTGTAAGATGATCATGGATAGTGGTAGTTGTGCCAACGTGGCATCGACTAGCACTGTGAGCCGTTTGGGCTTGAAGCTTGAAGCCCATCCTCAACCCTATAGAGTGTCCTAGGTTGATAAAACTTTCATTCCAGTCTCGTACGGTTGTCTTGTTCCTATTCGGTTTGGATCATATGAAGACACTTTGGTGTCATGTTGTTCCCATGGATGTTGGTCATATCATTCTGGGTAGACCATGGCTCTATGACAGGGATGTTACCATATTTGGTCATTCGAATGTGTGTACATTCTGGTTCGAGGGCAAGGAGGTCAAGCTAAATCCACTGCCACCGAAGAACACAATTGGAAAGGAGTTCACCACACAGAGTGGTGCGAGCAGCTCAAAAGAATTGAAGGAATCGAAGTCCAAGTCCAAACCACTTCATATTATAAATGCCAAGGACTTTGAGCGTGAAACGAAGGTGGACTCGATGGTATACGCCCTTGTAGCTAGGGAGAGTGTACCAGAGGCTAGCGTAGAGTCGCCCACTGAGGCCGTTCAGGTAGTGCATGAGTTTCGTGATGTCTTTCCTGATGATCTACCGAATGAGATTCCTCCTATGAGGGATATACAGCATGTCATTGATTTAATCCCTGGGGCGACTCTACCGAACCTCCCGCATTACAGAATGAACCCAAAGGAGTACGCTGAGCTGAAGAGACAGATTGACGTACTCCTAGATAAGGGTTTCATTCAAGAGAGCATGAGCTCGTGTGTCGTGCCCGCCCGTCTTACGCCTAAGAAGGATGACACATGGAAGATGTTTGTTGATAGTAGAGTCATCAACAAAATTACAGTCAAGTATCGGTTTCCCATACTGCGTCTTGATGACATGTTGGATATGATGGTCAATGCTACTATCTTCTCAAAAATTGACCTCAAAAGTGGTTATCACCAAATCTGTGTACACCCTGGTGATGAGTGGAAGACGGCCATCAAGATGAAGGAGGGCTATATGAGTGGCTAGTTATGCCTTTTGGGTTAACTAACGCCCCAAGCACTTTCATGCGTGAAATGACCCAAGTGTCGGGGCCCTTCATGGGGAAGTTCTTGGTCGTGTACTTTAATGATATCTTGATTTATAGCATGACAAAGGAACAACACCTCAACCATTTGAGGCAAGTTTGTGGGGTCCTTAGAGCAGAGAAATTGTACGCCAACCTAAAGAAGTGTGCGTTTTTGTCAAGTAGTGTTATCTTCTTAGGTTTTATTGTTTCAGCTGGGGGCGTATCGGCGAATCCCGAGAAGGTCAAGGCCATCATCAATTGGCCTGAGCCCCGCAACATTCATGAGGTGCGTAGCTTTCACAGCTTAGCCACCTTCTATAAGCGGTTCATTTGAGGTTTCAATTCCATTATGGTTCCCATCACGGATTGCATAAAAAAAGGAGAGTTTTAAAGAACAAAGGCAGCCTCGAAGGCCTTCAAGGAACAACACCTTCAAGATGACCGAAGCTCCAGTCACGCGACTTCCAGATTTTTCAAAAGCTTTTGAAGTCGCATGTGACGCGTCAGGAATCGGCATAGGAGTACTTAGTCAGGAAGGGCATCCTGTCGCCTTTTTTAGTGAGAAACTGAACGAGGTGAAACAAAAATATTTCACCTATGACAAAAAGTTCTATGCGGTAGTGCAATCACTGCGCCATTGGCGTCATTACCTATTGCCGCAAGAATTAGTATTATTCTCAAATCACAAGGCCTTGAGATATCTAAACTCTCAAAAGAAATTAAACCCTAGGCACGCCAAGTGGGTTCAATTCCTTCAAGAGTACACTTTTGTACTTAAGCATAAGGCCGGTGTAGAGAATAAGTTTGCCGACGCATTGAGCCGTCGAGTCGCGTTACTCAATTCCATGAGCGTCGAAGTCACGAGCCTCGAGCTCATCAAAGAAGATTATCCTGAGTATCCAGATTTTGGAGTTGTGTACGCGTCGTTGTTAGAGAGTCCGTCAGGAGCTAACAGTGAGTACTTGATTTTAGACGGATATTTGTTTAGGAGTGACCGCTTGTGCATACCACGCACCTCCATCCGCAATTTTCTTGCCTGAGAGTTACATTCAAGAGGGGTTGCGGGTCATTTCGGTCGAGATGAGACCATTGCCCTAGTGGAGGATAGGTTTCATTGGCCAAGCCTCAAGCGAGACGTAGCCAAAATTATAGGGCAATGTCGTACTTGTCAACTGGCAAAGCAAAGGAAATAAAACACAGGATTATACACACCTTTGCCAGTTCCATTCATCCCTTGGCAGGACATCAGTATGGACTTCGTGCTTGGACTCCCCAAGACTATTCGGAAACATGATTTCATATTTGTTGTCGTGGACCGTTTTTCTAAAATGGCCCACTTCATTCCTTATTCTAAGACTTCCGACGCATCTCATGTTGCCAAGTTGTTCTTTAGTGAGGTCGTCAAACTGCATGTGTTACCAAAAACCATATTGTCTGACCATGACGTGCGATTCATGAGTTACTTTTGAAAGACATTATGGCATATGATGAATACTAGGCTCTAATGTTCTTCTCCCTACCACCCTCAGACCGATGGTCAGACTGACGTGGTCAATAGGAGCCTAGGGAGTTTGCTCAGATGTTTAGTGGGGAAGCACACCAGGACATGAGACACCGTACTACCTATAGCCGAGTTTGCATTTAATAGTTCTGTCAATAGGTCCACAGGACTAAGTCCTTTTGAAGTCATTACTAGTTATAAGCCTAGGAAGTCTATTGATCTTGTCCCTATGTCACTGTCCCATAGGTCGTCAGAGTCTGCAGTCTTTCGCGCATCACATTCATTCATTGCATCAAGAAATCAGGCGAAAGATCACTACTAGTAATGAACATTACAAATTTTCTGCAAACCAGCATAAACGTTTCAAGGAGTTCAATGTAGGGGACTCTGTGATGATCCGTATTAGGCTCGAGCGGTATCCTCAAGGGGTCGTTCGTAAATTACATGCGCGTAGCACTGGACCTTTTAAAATTGTAAAATGAAACGGTCTCAATGCGTATGCAGTAGATCTTCCACCTTCCATGGGAATTAGTTCCACATTCAATGTGGATGATCTAGTTACTTTCCAGGGGACCACTAATACTTTGTCCAACCTTTCACCCACCCATCCTAATTTCTCAGATCTGTCCCTTGACCTATGGCCTCTTCTCGACCTTTATTCTCAGCCTCTACCTCCCATACCTAACCTTCACACACCCAGAGAGGAAATAGAGGATATTATGGACCATCAGATAGTATCAACGTCGGACGGCGGGTTTCAAAAGTACCTGGTTAAATGGAAGTCACGCCCAACTTCAAACAGCACATGACTCACTAAGGAGGAGCTTCAGAGACTTGATCCTAACATTGTGGAGCGGTTCAGGAGTTTTGTTTCGCCAGTGGCGAAATCTTCGCAGCCGGAGAAAGTTGATGGGGACATCACGTGCACACGCACACGCACACGCACTCCGCCCCCTACGCACGTATGGAAGGAGGGCCCCACAGTTGATCTGGCTCGATGACGACATCAAGGGAGGGCCTCCTAGTTAGAAGACTGAGTTTTGGTAAGTTGGAGTGGGCTCGATAGTCAAGTAAAACCCATCATGGGTTCTCATGATCGTGGCCCACTAGTCTAATTAATATCATATTTTAGGTTTTGCTTATTATTGTTATTTAAAATATCATGGACGGTTTAGATTACTTTGAATAGTTATTATTTTTTATTACTTCATCGCCAAGTAATAGGTTGCGCACATGACGCGAGTTTTAGGGTATAGGGTTTTCTTATAAATAGGCACCCCTTGTAGCTTTTTTTCTCATTGAAGATTAATAAAAATTCCTGCGTTTTTCTACTCCTATGAGTTCTTAAGTTGTGGAAATCCAATTGGGTGTGAAGCCCTCCCTTTATCGAAGGGCTGACTACCATGGTGCGAAGCCACATCTATCCCGATACGCCCTATCCTCTACCATCCCTGCTTCTCATCTCCTACAATCATCTACACTTCAAATCCGTTCTCTATTGCAGCAATTCTTCTCCCTACAGCAGAATTTTAGAATCTGGCCCTACGGGAGGGCTGAAATTTCGGCGGAGCACCACGCACAAACCGCACGTTGGATCGGCCCAAAAATCGGGGGTTTTGGAGTCTTCCCCTGGCCGACCAAACCCTAGAAGTCAGTTCTCGGAATTAGGGCTCGATCACACATGCGGCCAGGCCCCCACGCACGTGCGTCAGGCCTAGCCCACTATCCGCACGCGTGGACTGTCGACAGGTTCAGATTTTCTATTTATTTCATCCCTCTCATACCTGTTATCCATAACCCTAACCCTAGATTACATGATTTTCACTTTGTTTGTCCCTTTTCTTACCATAGGGTTCTCTGAATTGAACTGGTAAATCCCTTGGATTTGGGATAGATTGTTGTGCATGTGTGGATGAGTTTTACCTCCCTTTAAGTATCGTTTGCTTCATAATTTTTTATTGATCCAGCCCTAACATATGTAGGCCTGGACCCGCACGGATTCTCCTTACTTGAATGTTTGAACTTTTGTGTGGGATATGAAAATTTTATGTGAATGTTTCTGAATTAGTTTGATCTAAAGCCTGAGATCTTGCATATCATAGTTGATTTTCATGTCCTGCATCATAAAGTTTTACTTCCACATACTCCATTGTTTTCTTTACCTCCCGAAGTTTTTGCATGTGTATGCTTTGTTCACCAATTAGAGTCGAGCCACGATAAGTTAGATCCTAGAGCCATTAAATATATTTTTCTTGGGTACTCTCGAGCACAAAGAGGTTATCATTGTTACAGTCCTTCACTTTGAAAATAATCGATTTGCAAATGTTACATTTTTTTAGTTCACTCCGTTCTTCTCAAAAGACAGTAAATCTCTTAATGTGGAAGTTGTGCCTATACCTATTGTCATTGAAGAAGACATAATCTAATCTCCTCTCGATATTGATTCCTCCATTCCCATTTTGCCTCCACAATAATTATATTCACGGCAAAACGGGAAGATAGTGCGGCCAATCGTGATATGTCATTCGCCATATCTTCTTCCAAACATAGTAATCTAGCGAGTTCTTTAAATAGGTCTAATGATCATATTGCCTTGAGAAAAAGTAAGCATGCATGTACTAATTATCTTATCTCTAAATATGTCTCTTTCCAATGCTTAAATCCTACTTTTTGTATATTTACCCTATCATTGTCCTCTCACTCCAATCTCCAATCATACCATGAAGCACTTTTAAATAAGAGGTGGAAGCAAGCAATGGACGAGGCAATGGCTACTCTGTATCAAAATAACACTTGGGAACTAACCAGTATACTAGCTAGTAAACATGTTATTAGTTGCAAATGCGTGTGCACCATTAAGCTTCATCTTAATGGTACAAGTGAACGTTTAAAGGCTCACTTGATTGTTAAGGGGCATACTTAGACCCATAGAGTTGATTATTCTGAGATTTTCTCTCCTATTGCCAAGTCGAACTCCATTTGTGTTATCCTCTTCGTGGCCATTAATCATTGTTGGCCCCTCTTCCAACTTAACATTTAAAAATTTAAAAAAAAAAAAAATGCATTTCTTCATGGTGATCTTACTGAGGGTGTCTATATGGAGCAACCACCCAAATTTTTTGCTCCGAGAGAGTCAGATAATGTGTGTAAATTGTGTAAGGCGATTTATGGGTTGAAGTAGTCACCACGTGCATGGTTCGATAAATTTAGTAAAGTTGTGTTGAACTATGGCTTTGTTCAAAGTCATGTTAATCATTTCGTCTTTGTACGGAAAGGAACCTCAGGTTGTATTGTGTTAGTGGTATATGTTGATATTGTTATTACAGGGAGTGACAACAAGAAATTGAGAATCTTAAGAAGCAACTACGAATGCATTTTCTCAAAAGATCTTCGTCATCTTCGATACTTTCTTGGTATAAAAGTTGTCAGATCCAAGGAAGGAATTAATTTGTCTTGGTGGAAATACATTTTAAATTTGCTCATGGAGACAAGTTTTCTTAATACTGAGCTAGTTGATACACCAATAGATCCAAATCACATATTTGTTGCCAAACAAGAAGATGTAGTCAAAGAGCTAGGGTGGTGTAGAAGATTAGTTGGGAAACTTATCTATTTAACTATCACTCGGCCAAACACATCTTATAATGTGAGTGTGGTGAGCCAGTTTATGAGCTCTACAAGAGTACCTCACATGGATATGGCCGTTCGAAATCTACAATATTTAAAGGAGAAATTCTATACAGACGAAACAATCATCTTCAGATGATAGGATAACCTTATGTAGATTGGGTAGGTTCTTTTACAAATAGTTGACCCGCTACTGAGTACCGCACATTAGTGGGAGGAAATCTAGTAATGTGAAAGAATAAGAAGCAGAGTGTTGTAGCCCATTCACGCATTGAAGCAGAATATAAAGCAATGGCTCATACTACTCGTGAGTTAATGTGAATCAAGAAATTGTTGCAGGTAATGAGGTTTATGGTGAGTCTGCCTATGCAGTTATTTGTGATAATTAGACAACGTCCCATATTGCAAACAATCCAATCTATCATGAAAGAGCTAAACATATTAAATTCAATCGTCACTTTATATGTGAGAAGGTTTCCAGTGGTAAAATCTCTACACCATATGTTTACTCTCAAGATCAACTTACTGATGTGTTTACCAAAGCCCTTCCTTACAATCAATCTGCATGCGTTACACTCCAAGTTTGGCATAGACAACATCCATGCTCTAGCTTAAGAGGGAGTTTTAATGCATGGGGATGTGGGTCGTACAATTGTATGACCCACTTAATGAATGTGAATGTGGGTCATCCCACTGTACAACCCACCTAGCTTCTTTCTCTTTTTATATTTAGTGTTTATATTGGATTATGACTTGTTTGGAATATGAATATTATTAGTGAGCGTATTTTTGTACTTAAAAGCGTATTTTTGGATTAATGCAGGGGCATTTTCACATCGATTTTCACATCGAGCTCAAGTGGGTGTGTGTCTTTGTTCTTTTCTTAGTTTAGAATAACTGAGTTTATATATCTTTGAATATGTGTGTCTTTGTAAATACCATATGGGAATATATAAAAATTTGCAAGGGAGAAACATTCTCTGCCAGAGGAAGATGGCCCTAAAAAAGCTTCTATTTTCTTTCTCATACATGATGCGCCAAATTGGTATCAAAGCAAGTTCAAACTTAGGCTCGTTTGAGATAAATGGAGAGCAACAAGAAGAGTGTCTTGGAAGAAATTGGCAGGAGATAAGATCGAATGGAAGAAGTTGTTCAAGAGATCCTAAAGAGATTTGATAGATTGATAGGGTCTACACATTGTCAGAGAGAGGCTTTTCGTACATGGTGAAGTGGCAACATAATGGAATCCAGAAGTAGTCATTCCAATGGTATTCCATTTGATCGTCCCCATGATAGGAGATTTGAGTTGCCCAAACTCTATGGAGATTTGTAGCCGAAGAGCTTCCATAGTTCGTTGGTTAAGAGCAATTTTTTTAATCAATGTATTCCGTAATGGTAACGGTGGCCATAACGGCCACCACCATTACCTTTACGATATAGGCTGTAATGGCCGTTACGCCCTCTTTTTTATTCAACCAAAAATCTAAAAAACCTATATCAGCCCCGTAATGGACTATTACGGGGCCATTACAGCCTTTACGAGATGCATAACGGGCCGTTGCAAGGACTGTAATGGCCAATACGGGTCATTTTTACCATAACGGCCGTTATGGCCTTTACAACCCCGTAACGTGTAACAATTGCCACTATTACCTTTACATAATGACCGTTATGGTACACCATGTATTTAATAGAATGACGTGCTAGAGAGAAGAAGGTTAAGCTCGTGGCAACCCAATTACAAAGTAATGTACTTTTGTGGTGGACTAAACTTCAGAAGACTTGTGAACACATTGGAAAGAAAAACTTATAAAGTTAGAAGATGAAGGTTATAATGTGACAAAAGTTTTTCCCCTTAAATTACAAGCACGAACTCTATTAGAAGTTCCATTACTCACGACAGAAAACCTGACTGTTAAAGCTCATCTAGAGTTATACCGCCTCAAAATCTAGAACCACCTCAATGAAATGGAGCAATCGATAGCAAAGTACATTATTTGGTTGGACTATTAGATCCAACAAAAGATTTCAATGACAAGGGTTTACTCCACGGATAGCTTACCAACTTGCATTGAAAGCCGAAGAAGAGAAGAAGACATAAGAGGGGGGGGGGGGGGGGAGGAGAGAGAGAGAGGAAATTGGTTGAGATAAGATCGAATGAAGAACTTGTTCAAGAGATCCTGAAGAGATGGGATAGATTGACAGTGTTTATACGGTGTCAAAGAGAGGCTTCTCATACATGGTTAAGTGGCAACATAATGGAATCCAGAAATAGTCATTCCGATGGTATTCCATTTGATCGTCCCCATGATTGGAGATTGAGTTGCCCAAATTCTATGGAGATTTGTAGCCGAGAGCTTCCATAGTTTGTTGGCTTATTAAGAGCAATTTTTTTAATAGAACGAGATGCTAGAGAAGAAGGTTAAGCTCCTAGCAACCCAATTATGGGGTAATGCACTTTTGTGGTGGACTCAACTCCAGAAGACTCGTGAGCACATTGAAAAGAAAAACGCGGAGAGTTAGAAGATGAAAGATGTGACGTGACAAAAGTTTTTGCCCTCGAATTATGAGCACGAACTCCATCAGAGGTTCCAAAAAAGATCTAACTGTTAAAGCTCATCTAGATACTGCCTCACAATCTAGAACGACCTCAATGAAATGGAGCAATCGATAGAAAAGTATGTTATTTGGTTGTACAATTAGATCCAACAAAAGATTTCAATGACACGGGTTTACTCCATGGATGAGGCTTACCAACTTGCATTGAAAGCCGAAGAACACATAAAACAATTGTGAGAGGGGGGGGGGGGGGGGGGGGTGTGGAGAGTGGTCCTCTTTTTCCTGTAAGTGGTGGGAGTGGTGATTTCAGGCTCTTTGGGATAGGCTTAATATTTGTTATGATGCAAGTTATCCTTCATCTTTCAGTAGAGAGTGATTTTATGTTTTAGAAGACCTGTGGAAAAAAAAAAAAAACAAAGAAAGTCCCATGGGAGCTATTGTATTGGTGGTTCAAGATTTAAGATCTGATATTGAGTATTCAGTTCACAGTTCATCATGTTTTTCGAGAATGTAACTCTATTGTGGATTCTTTGGTGAGTCATGATGATGCAGGATGGATGGTCTAACCTAGAATGATTTGCTGAAACTAAATAACAGATTAATTAAAGTAATCGAAACAAAAAATATAGCTACTCTATCACAAAGTTAAAGAATCCACGTAACAAAATATGTTCCAATTCAAAGCCGTAAACAATCCCACAATGCAGATCTAGCAAAATATGAATCAATTAGGATCTATGGAAGGTAGAACTTTCATCTAACACAGGGATTATTCTTAATTCAAAGGAATTCACTTAGTTTATGGTTTGGCTAAACTAGTTTAGGGTTTTAGATTTTGGAAAATGGGGATTTAGGTTTAGGAATTTGGAATTTAGGGTTATGAGAATTAAGGTTTGGGGAACTAGGTTTTTAGGGTTTGGGATTGAGGTAAAGGACAAGGAGTAGAGAGGAACAAGGGAGATGAATTGAGAGGGGGGGGGGGGGGGGGGGTTGTCCGTATGGACAGTCATACACGTGCATCCGTACGGCCGTATGGACAAAGATTTGGGTCGGCGTGCTCAAGGTAGGTTGGGTTGAGGTTTGGATGGGTTAGGATTTGATTGGGTTGTGGTTTGGATGGGTTAGGGTTTGATTGGGTTGAGAAAAGAAAAAAATAAGATGAAGAATACAAGACAAGATGGGAAAGAAGAAAGTGAAGAAAATACCTTAAAGCGAAGAATGAGAGAGAAGGATAGGTTGGAATCACCCCATGGCATCACATCAACTCCATTCACGGGAGGTTTTTTTTTTTTTTTTTTGCTCAAAAGTAAAAGAGATAAATTTCATTCTATGCATATTAACCCTAGAGCATTCACACGCCCAAGGCTTTATAGTCTTTTGAGGGTTTTTTAACAAAAACACCCTTATTACTCTAAAATATTCAAAATACCCCCTATTGCTAAAACATGTCTAAAATACCCTCTAAATCAACTAAAACATAAAACAACCAACAAAATAAATAAAATAACTAAGAAAACAACTAAACTAATGTCCCATGATGTCCACAGCCAAGATGGCCCAATGATCAAGATGGGCCAACGGTTCAGATGATCCAACACGCGAAATCCAATGGTCAGATGAAAGCGTGCGCTCAATGCAATGGTTTAGCTGTCTCATATATGTAGCCCACATGCATCTTCCCAATGTGGGGTCTTTAAAGATGCATAAACATGCATGTGAGGTCTTCCGACGTGACTAAGTACTCGATCCGGGCCTCATATAATGATCATCCAACCATAGATATGCTAGAATTGAGGCCAAAGATCTCTTCCTCCTCTGGTACACTTCGAATAGTGCTCGGATGTCCTCATCACATGATTGTTCAAATCTTTCTAGTTTCACATTTTATAATATGTGGGGTTTTTCTCATCCTTTAAGAGTTACTCTCCTCTCAGACAAGTTGAGTTTACCTTATATTTGAGTTTGGTGTGTGTTTATAGAAATAGTTTAAATGGAGGAGGTGTTCAGCCCATAGCCCAAAACACAGGCAGTTATAGGAAAATTCCCTAAAACTAAAGGGCCAAGTGTACATTGGGTCAACGGATCAAGTAAAACCAACTTGCAATAGAACATAAAATTGATAATCTAGTCATTTGGATTTGTAGTTTTGTTGTGAGAAAAGCCTAAGATAAAATAAAATTTAAAACACATATACTAAAGGAGAAATCCAAAAGGGCAAGTAAAAACGATTTACCAAATTTGATTTGCAACCAACTTGGAAACAAATCCAGGTTATATGCATGCAATGTCTAACTTAAAAGTTCAGTTCATGTTGAATTAATTGGGTGTGAGAGATATAGATATAGCCAATAGTGCAATTCCAAGAGAAGGAGAGGTAACGCTTTCAATCCTCAAGTTGCAATTGTAATGAAAAATAGCATGCCTCTTACAAGTGAATGTGATCCATTTCTCATAGATCAAGATATTCCAGAAACAGGGGGGGGGGGGGGGGGATAAAGGAGAAATGATGAGAATTCATTGAGAATACCTGTAGATGCAGTTCTTTGCTCTCCCAACATGCATCAAAAATCCTGTCAGTGCTGAGAAATCTTATCAAAATCGATCCGTATATCAGGGATGTGTGAAATCTTCGGCCAATATTCGCCTCCGTCCTTTTTGCACTGTTCCGTTAACATGGGACATCCAAACATAATAAGAGATTGAAGATTGGTCGGCAGCCCCTCCTCTGGCAAGGAAGAGAGTTGAGAGCAGGCGGCGATCTTCAAACGTTGGAGGGAGGTGAGACTTTGCAGCCCCTTTGGGAGTGACTTAAGATTACCACAATGGGAGATCTCAAGAGACATAAGAGTGATGGGCAGCCCCTCTTCTTGTAACCCGACCCCATTCAGCAAAGAGGCAAGCTTAAGACAAGAAGAAATCTCTAACTCCTTCAATTTGGTAAGGGGTTGTAGCAATCCCTTGGGTAGGGAAGTTAGTTCACAAAACCCACTCAGGCGCACAAAGGAAAGAGATGTAAGCTGAGGCACAGATCTCAATACCATCTCACCACATGCAAACAGTTCTAATTTACAAAGACAGGGGATCAACGGAAGGGCAGTCAGTCCCTTGTAGTCTGAAATCTCCAGCTCTGTGAGAGTGGGAGGGAGGTGAGGCAATGCCCTTAGACGAGAGCAATATTGAATTGAAAGTCGACGGAGGCAAGGGAAGTCCCCTTCCTCAACACTGCACCAGTCCTCCAAATTAGGCAAGCGTGTGAGTCGTAGTGCCTCTAATGACGGAAAACCCTTCACAATGCCATCGCCGCAGAACTCACGTCCAATGATTTTCAGTTCATCCATTCCATGGGCACAGAGATACTTAAGGAAACGTAGTTGTCCAAGAGATGGGAGGAGGCTACATCTCCTACAATTGTACATGTCAACACTCACTAGATTAGGGAGCAGGAGATCCCTCATCCAACTTGGAAAATTATTACCATTATAGTTTCCTACTGATAACTTCTGCAAGTTAGGATGAGGTTGGAAGCCTTCGAGCACCTCCTCTTCGACTCTTTCGTTTTGTAGGTTAATGCCAACAACATGACTCCATTCCAACTACAACTCATGAATGCACGGTTTATTCTTGAAATTAGCCTCATGAGCCACATTTACATTGACCACATTCTCAAGCTTGGAAATCTGAAGAGAGCCTCGAAGGCTCTTCATGTCCTTCAACTCTCCTATCCCTTGTCCCCTCTCTCTATTCACAATGAACATTGACAGTGTTTGCAGAGATGTTAACTTCCCAATTCCTGGAGGCGTGGATTTTAATTTATGGCAATTTTCAAGACTTAGATGTTGTAGGTTAATTAGGTTCCTTGTGTCATTTGGTAACTCAATCAGCTTCCTACAACCTTTGAGTTTCAGTGTCTACAGATTGTAGACGCTACATAAGGATTCAGGCAACCTTCTAATACGAGTCCAAGAGAGGTCAAGGTATCGGAGATATTTCAAATTGCCAATAGAATTTGACAACTCAGCAACGTTAGTAGAACTAAAATCCAAAACACGCAGGCATCTGAACTTCAGGAGCATATCTTGAAGGGCCTGCTCAATTTTGGCTCGATAACTGTGTATAAAAAGCAATGTACGCAAGCCCTTAGATTTAGTAAAGGCCTCAAAATCCATGGGTTCTGTATCATCTTCCCAAGTCAGTGACATATGACGACACTTTTCAGGAATACTACACACCTTACCACATTCAATTCTAAAACACTCACCACCAGATATTGATCGTGACAGATCATGGATCAGATCATGCATTCGGTAACAAGATTGACCTCCCCCGGTTTCATGCGAACACTGAAAGAAAGATCTAAACAACAGATCATCAAAGTATTCACAGACGGTATCTTCTATTTGATTCCCCTCCTTGTGCTGAACAAAGCCTTCTGCAATCCATAGCTGAACTAATTCTTCCTTCACGAATTTGTAACCTTTAGGATATATGGAGCAAAATGCAAAGCACTGCTTCAGATGTATTGGCAAATGTTGATAGCTCAATCTTAGAGCCGGTAAAATGTTGCTGTTTCTTTCGGGCAAGTCCCATATTTCACTTCTCAAGATATTTTCCCACTCTCTTGCACATCTCTTAGAAGACAAGAGACCTCCAAGTGCCTTTACTGCCAAAGGCAAACCTCGGCACTTGCCAACAATTTTCTTTGCAATTGCTACCAATTCAGGGTAAGAATCAATACTGTCATCTGCGAATGCTCGGCGTTCGAACAGGGACCAACAATCATCATCCGGTAAAACTCCCAAATGGTGGGTGAGGACCGTACTCATGACACTCGAAACTATTTCGCTTTGTGTAGTTACTAATATTTTACTTCCTTTCGCCCCAACTCTCAAGGGAACACATAGCTGCTCCCAATCGCTATACTTCTCATTCCACACATCGTCCAACACAAGTAAAAATCTCTTTTCACTCACGATCTCTTGAAGGCGTCGTTGCATAGGATCTAAGCCGGAGAAATCACACTTAATTCCAGTTGCAGATTCTATAATTTGTTTCGTAAGTGTTCCGACATCGAAATCTTCAGATGCACACGCCCATGCCCGTAGCTCAAAGTGCTTCTCTACTCGCTCGTCATTGTAAACAAGCTGAGAAAGGGTCGTCTTCCCGAGTCCACCCATACCAACTATAGAAATGACCTGAACATCTTTTCTACTAGACCCAGACGACACCAACGATTCTATTATCTGTTCTCGATCCCTTTCCCTACCGAAAACATCGGACTCATCAATCAAGGAGCTAGTCTGCGGACGCGGTCGGAATTCAAGCCTCTTGACACTGTCTCGTGCTCTAAGGTGGAGATCGAAACGATCCTTTGCGATCCTATCTAATTGCTCCCCAATCTCCTTTATCCTACGTGCCATGTCTCGTTGAAATGGATCTTGTCTTGAACTGAATAAAGATAAGATGGTGTCACATACCTTCCTTCTCTTGTAGGTTTGAATCCGGCCCTCTGATTTCGACCGCTGAGCTTCGGTCGCGAACTCGTCTAGCAAGTCGTCGGCATCGTAAGCAACATCTTTGAGCTTCCGAAGCCAGTCCTTGGTGGCCTTAGATTCCACATGCCTGTCCTCAGCGTCTTCGAGCACAGCTTGAATTGCAGATAAGGTGCTCGATAAATTGTCGAGCTCCTCATCGACGCTCCATGCTTGCCGAACCTCTTCGATTCCTGCCGATGCCAAGTTTCCAACGATTGCATCAAGAAGAGGGGATAGAATTGCTTCAGCCATGGTGAAATGAGACTCCCGGAAGTAGAGATTGCAGAGCTCTTCTCTGCAAGTGATGGATTCCTTCCACCCCGTTAGAGAAAAATTACAGTGTTTTACATGATACGATCACGGATTATGTGAGGTAGGGGCATCAGCTTAGTGGATGAGGCCCTGACCATGGGGCCCACCTCTATGTATGTGTTGTACATCTACGTCGTCCATCCGTTTTTTCGGCTCATTTTAGAGTATGGTCCCAAGAAAAGAGGCAGTTCCAAATCATAATATAAAAAATAGAAAATAATTCATGAGTAGAAATAGAAAATAGAAAATAATTCTAATAAAATTTGTAATAATTTAATTAATGATGAAAAACAAACTTATAGAACCTCTTAAATAATAACATAATAAGAAGAAGTTTCGAAATTAAAATATAAATAAAACTCCTATAAATTATGACTTACTATAAATAGTAAACTTATTATTTATATACAGTAATGAGTGATTCGTATTAGTGTGCCTGGTTTTGGGCTAAAACTAGTAAGTGTTCTGTTTGGCTCAACCACGTGATTCTCCTAGTTATTTTAATCACTTTCCACATTGGTCTCAAGTCCTAAAGCTCATTGGATGAAGAGATATATTCAAATTAAAACTTACTATAGATAGTAAAAATGAAATTAAAATAAGAATTCAACGGCTAATCTAATGGTATTTCGCAAATTTGGTGTGCGCAACCCCGCATAGCAAGTTGGGTGGCTAAAGTAACTTGTCTTATCCCAAAATCATATTGCCACGTTTGATAATTCATTTCGGTTTGCGAGATAAGTCCATTTTAGGTTCTGATGGTCCGAATCATTTCCGTCTCCAATCAGGTCTTTTTTGGTCCATCTTAGCCATGAAATTATCCGCGACCGCTCTACATCACTACCCATATAACATTTCCTTCCATATTAGAACTTCTAGTGGTCCTAGTTGCATTGGTACTCTTGGACAGTCTGATCCAATCCAATCCATTGATCTTACACGTTAGGTCTAATCCATGTTTCATGGGCTACGATGTAAACATTGTAACAATCCAATAAATATTAACCATTGATCAACAGCCTTTAATATGGTTGTCGAGAATGTTGACACAAAAATAGGTCCAATCAACAATCTGATCCATCTATTTGTTGGGCCAATCATGGATTGCTTATGATTCTTTCACTTTTGTTAGTTAATCATAGTCATTCCATCAATAGCTTAGGGGGGGGGGGGGGGGGAAGAAGGATGGATATCGAAAATAGGGCCAGATCAAGGATAGATTAGATAATTTGATTAGTGAAATTTTTCTGTGGTAGTCTATGAAATGTGTTCTGAACCTAATAGACGGTTCAGATTGATTGATAGAACTGTCAAATGACCCGATCCTACTAAAAGCAATATAAGTTATAGTCATGTGGGAGCTATTTGGCTGCAGCAGCCTAATGGATGGACTGTGTTGTATTCCCAGGAAAAGATTAGCACCGTAGACAAGTCCTATAACGCTCTTTTTTAATCACCGGCCGAAAACTTATTTGACCAAAGGTGATTTTTAGGGTACGGACGTTGGTTTTTTGACGAAAATACTCCTGCCTGTGAAGATAAAGTAGCAAAAAGCAGAGGTATTTTCATATTTCTGAGTTGGTAAGTACAACTACAGGTCTACTTTGGTGCTTAAGGTTTTTTTAGGTCCAATGAAAAAATGTGGGTAGTACGTTGGGTCTATATGACGCAAAATCCCTATTCATGGGTTCCCTGCTCAGGCCTTGGTGGGAAACCACTTGCCTGTAAGCCGACCCCAAGCTATGTGGGCCCACAGTGATGTTTATATTATCCACTCTGTTCATCTGTTTCTCCAGCTCTTTTTAGGACATGGGCCCAAACAAGAAGGAAATCCAAAACTCAAATGGGCCACATCACAGGGAAACAGAAGAAATGGAAACGCCCACTGTTGAAAACAAGGTAGGCACTAACTCAAATTTAAACGTCCATTCTGTGGGCCTTGAATTAAAGATTACATTGATTCAATATTTTAAATTGTTGATTGGTGGACGTTTACTGGATGGTTACATTTAAAAGTAGAAAATAATCCAAATTCAATAAGCAATGGATGTCCATTAAATGGGAGTTTACAGTCTTTCGATTGATCTGATTTTGGGATGACGACCGATCCACATAAGATCTAGCATTTTGAATGGTTCTGTTGGAGTAAATGTATGCCCCATGTAAACGGTTCAAAGTGCCTAAGTGTCAGCCATCATGCTCTGCGAGAGTATCAAATAACTACCCTTTTTTATTTCTCTTCTTAACCCTATACATGGGCATCATGGATTTCAAATCCCTTGATTGTCGGGGGCATAAAGTAACCGGGGGTTTCAAATCTAAGGGGCTTTAAATGTAAGGCCCGTATCTTAAACCGTATCGTTCCGTAGGCTTCCGCGGTCCTTCCGGTCGAATTCCGGCAACCCGCGACCTGTGGAGCTGAAAGTTGGGAGGGCTCAACTCGACCGACCCGTGACCGACCCGACATCGGGTTGGGCTCGGGCAGGATATATCGAGTCCGATCTCGGGCTTGGGCTATACAAACACCAACCCGATAAAACTTGGGTCGGGCTCGGGTTGAGGTCTTGGGTTGCCCGACCCAACCTGAACCTGATCAATATATAAGTTACTAATTAATTATAATTGAGTGTGGATCATTTGTGTTAAAGGCAGAGGAGTGTTGTTGGGTCTCATTGGTCCACATCATTTCCGATGACTCAAGCCAATAAGATATGCCAGATTTTTCTCTCCCAAATAGATTGCGTGCTACACAAAATGACTTTTAAAGAAATACTTGTCCTATATTTTAGCTCGTTTGTTTAGGAAAAAAAAATGAAGCTCTTTACTATAAATAACTACATATATAATTAATAGAACTATAGATACAAAAAATAAGACGTGTATTGAAATACAATAGACTAATGTAATAATGAAAATATTATCATGTATCCAACCGACCAACCCGACCGAGCCCGCTTGGGTTGGGCTTGGGTTGAGAATTCTCAACCCGAGGTTGGGTTGGGTTGGGTTGGGTTAGGGTTGAGGTACAGGAATCTTGGGTTGGGCTAGGGTTGAGCACCAACCTGACCCAACCCGTCCGACTTTCAGCCCTAGCGACCTGTATCCAACGTTTGTGCGCGAACCTAAATCGTGTCTTATATATCGGAGTCGGCTCGACTCGAAACTTGTACCCTAGCGACCGCGCCGTCGCCGTGGTTCCAATGCCGCGTCTCTCGTCGAGGGGATACCCAGGCCAGGAGATGTGGGCCCGCGTTCATTCCGAAGAAATGTCGCGCGTTACGAATTTCGAGAGAATATCTATGATCCATCACATCAATCAAGTCAAGTACATCCTCCATATCCCAATGCCACCTCACCCTATCCCAAGTACAAGCACTCATTCCCTCTTTTCCCCAAGTCAACTCTCTCTCTCTCCCAACCCATTCCTCCTTTACACAAAATTCAAACCAACCCATACCTCTCCATCCCCTTTCTTACAACACCCACTCCATCCACATCTTTTCATCCATCACTTCTCTCTCTCTCATTCTCTAATAACAACTCTCCAACTCCCAAGAGAAACACCTAACGTCCAAGCTCTCCAAGCTCTCCTAAAGCCAAGTGTGGCCTACTTTCCTACCCTCTCATCTCCCATCTCAACCTTCCAATCTTTATCATCCTTCATCAAGATTGAAGCTAAGGAGCATAGGAGTCCAAGGAGCTAAAGAAGGAGGCCAAACGTGGGTGATCCACCGTTAAATTTCGATTTTTAAGGGCCTACTTATTGTGGGACCCACTTGATGTACGCATTATGTAAGGGAGGGCCCAATGGTGGCGGGGTTCCTCCCCTTGTCACTCTCTCTTCTTCTTACTTTGATGATGGTGATGATGTGTGTGGCCCATTCGATGTGTCCAACGATCTAGACCGTCCAGATTTTCCTGGATGTCCAGCAGATGTGGCCCACTTGCTACTCATTTTCGGGCCAGCCCGGATGCAAGAAGACACGAATATCAGCTTGGTTAGTGGGGTAGTCCACTAATGCGGACCCTGCCATATGTGTTGCACCTTGGCAAAACACAAAATATCAATTTGATTTCAAATATCTGGTGGGCCATACCACGTGGACCCACCCTACTGGATGTGAAAATCCCAACCGCCCATCCAGCGTCCAAAGTCTTTGGACGCTGGAAGCCTTCAAGTTATAATATAATATTATAATATATTATGTTATATTATATTATATTATATTATATTATATATATATATATATCACTTATGTATATGGTGGGCTCCATGTGGGACCCACCTGCTGGACGCTAGACTGTGATGTATTATATAATATTTATATATATATATATATATATATATATATATATATATATATATATATATATATATATATATTATGCATTATATATTAATAATATAATATATACCTGGGTGGGCCACTCCTACGTGGGACCCACCTTTTCATATTTGGTAAGGGGAGGGGTTATGTACAGCAGCTAATAGCTGTTGTACTAACGTCATCAGGAAGTGATGGATGGACCTGATATGTGGTCATCTACACCGTCCATCCACACCGTCCACGTGGCTGGACGGTGGGACAGACATAATGCATGTGTTGTATCCAAACTGTCCATCCATTGGCTTGCCTGTCATGGAGGGCCACGCTCTTGGACCCCACCTTGATGCATGTGTTGTATCCATACCGTCCATCTAACTAGCGAGCTTGTCTCCAAGCTTGAGACTAAAAATAAAACCGATCTAGTATCAAGTGGACAACACTACAGAAAACAGTGGAGTTAAACGTCTACCATTGAAACCCCTTTGGGTTACAAAAGTTTTGAATCAATATAATATTTGTTTTTCCTCCCTGTTCAGGCCTTTGTGACCTTATGAACGGACTGGATGAGAAATAAATACTATGGTGGGGCCCACTGGAATTTAACAGTGGAAATCATTATCACCACTGTTAGATGTGGTATGGTCCAGTTGATCTTTTGCTATAATTCATTTTTTTATATATAATACTCTATATTGTTCTCTAAAAATAGATGAATTGTGTTGTGATCGGCCCATTTGATTCGGCCCACTTGATCAGCCCATTTGATTCGGCCCATTTGATGAATTGAGGCCATAATGATGTATATTATGCCCTTGTGCGAGGTGGCCCACTGTATGTTTAGCCCTATGTGGGCCACTCCTTGGGAGCAATGTTGGTTAAAGGACCACATTGATGAGCAATGATGGTTGAACGTCCACATTATGACCTTCCCTTAGGCCTTGTTAGGCCCATCCTCATCATTCTTTAGTGGGTTAACCCAAACGATTGGGCTCCATTGATATTACTTGATTCATCATCGGTCGTCCATCTATGGACCCCACCTTGCGACGAGGGCGATTCTGATTGTTGAGGCCGATCATCGAGGCCAATTCTGATTATCGAGGCTGATTCCGATTGTCGAGGCCGGTTTCAATTGTCGAGGCAGATTCCGATTATTGAGGCCGATTCTGATTATCGAGGCTGATTCCGATTGTCGAGGCTGATTCTGATTGTTGATGCCGATCATCGAGGCCGATTCTGATTATCAAGGTCGATTCCGATTGTTAAGGCCGATCATCGAGGCTGATTCCAATTGTCGAGGCCGATTTTGATTATCGAGGCTGATTCTAATTATCGAGGCTGATTCCGATTGTCGAGGCTGATTCTGATTGTTGAGGCCGATTCTGATTATCGAGATCGATTTTGATTACCAAGGCCGATTCCGATTGTCGAGGCCGATTCCTATTGTCGAGGCCGATCATCAAGGTCGATTCTGATTATCGAGGTCGATTCCAATTGTCGAGAGCGATTTCGATTGTTGAGGCCGATTATGATTATTGAGGCCGATTTTTATTATCAAGGCCGATTCCGATTATTGAGATCGATTCCGATTGTCGAGGCCGATTCCAATTGTTGAGGCCGATCATCGAGGTCGATTCTGATTGTCGAGGCCTAATGTAATGTATATGAGGCCTGTATTTGAGGCCCATTGTGATGTGTATTCAGCCCGTGTTTAGGACCCAATGTGATGTATATGAGACCTATGTGTGAGGCCCATTGTGGTGCATTTGAGGGCCAGGCGATGGAGCCCATTGTGATATATATTAGGCCCATGTGAGAGGCCCATCGTGATGTGTATTAAGCTTTTGAGTGAGGCCCATGGTGTTGTATATTAGGCCCTTGTGTGAAGCCATGGGTCCACTATATGTTAGGCTCTATGTGAGTCATTCCTTGGGGGCAATGTTGGTTAAATGTTCACATTGTCGAGGCCGATTGTCAATGCCGGTTATTGATACCGATTATGAGTATGTGACAGCATGGCATCATGATACATGCCCATACGCATCATCTGCATGTTTATTATGAGATGTGATTGACAATTGCATATGTTATAGTACAGATGGTTTATGGGACTCCTTGATAAGTGGAGTTATCCCACATGAGCACGAGTATGTGCAGGATTGATGTATGATTGGACTACATAACTCATGTGTCACGCCCCAAACTCGAAAAACGAGCTCACAAAATTTTCAATCACCGAATCCGCCGCCGACAGCCTCCGTAGTACCCCATTCTCGGCTTCCGGCACCCATTTGCCAGATTTCGATCCTGGGATTCTACAAGGAGAATTTTCAGTATGAATTTTATATATATATATATATATATATATATATATATATATATATATATATATATATATATATATAATGGAGCATAACCACAAGCATAACCAAGTCACAAAACAACATCACCACATATCCACTATATCAAAAACTTTAAATACAATGCGGAAAGGAAATACAAGGTGATCAAAAAGCTTCAAAATAATCTGATGCACACTCCTCCCTCAGCGTTGCTGCGATCCAACGACACCTGCACGCAATGGTTGTGCATAAGCTTATAAAAGCGTAGAGGGTGGTGTAAGTGTGTGCACAGGACAAGTGCCAAGTATGCAGTATCAGAGTAATGCGGAAATATGCGGTAAGTCTACGAATGCTATCAGCCGTACCAAGGTTATGCAAGTCATGAATGTTATCGGCCGTACCAAGGCCATGCGATGAGAGGCCTATGTAACCAAATGTCATATGCAAGATGCAAAGCAAGCATGTCAGTCCTCATCAAGTATACATATCAGTATAGTTCCTCTCTGAGATATCACCGGGGTCTAATACACTTCACACTGACTGCCGCCTCCCTAGTCGCACAGCCCAGTAAGTGGAAGAGACCACACTATCTGCCTGACAGTAGTCTGTCAATACCTACCCGGCTCATCGATAGCGGACTCATTTACAAGCTGGTCAAACTCAGCCTAGCTTACAACCCCCTCACTCGGGCGGATAAGGCCACACACCCTTCCAACCGACCACAACACAGTGGGAGACGCGGCCTATTGGTATTCGACACTCCTATGCTCGTGTATACACTCGGTCTAGACGTTGGAGCATCTCCTGGTACCAAAAAGGTTCTGGGACTTTCACCCAAAGACATCCTAAGTGCCCACAGTGCTAGAACCAAGTATTTTTGGTATCCGATATGGCCATCCACGATGTGCCTGTGGAGCCACGGCCCTGATGTCGCTAGGGCGTATAATGGTCATGTCACACATATGCGAAATGCATGAGTCACACCATCATTCATGCAGCAATCTCACGCGTACCACGCGCTCATGTGGGTAACTCCTGTCAGTGAGTCTCATAAATAATCTGCCCAATGGCATATATTATGATCAGTCATTACTCATATCAAGCATACATATGATGCGTATGACATGAGTCATGGAATTATACTAAGCATGTTATAAAGTGATGAACTATCAACAAGTATGAGCCAATCAATGGGCCCTAGGGAGAGTTACAATGCGGACATTTAACTAACATTGTACTTACAATGTGGGCGTTAAATCATCATTGCTCCCAAGGCATAGCCCGCCATAAACATCGTTACATAAACTATGGTAGAATCACACATTCCAATGGACTTGTGTACATCCCATTGGGCCTCAACCCATGGGCTTCCAATACATCGAATGGGCCTCATAATATGGGTCTCATATATATCAAGGTGGGCCTCAACGGATGGGCCACAACTACATCAAGATGGGCCTAATAACATGTGCCTTATATATATACCAAGGTGGGCCTCAATGGATGGCCACAAATACATCAAGATGGGCCTAATCACATGAGCCTCGTAAATTCCAAAAAAAAAAATGAGTTATATAGAAGGATCAGTTGGACCATACCCCAAGTAACAGTGAAAATAATAATTTTCACGGTTTAAACAATTCACAGGGGCCCATCATAAGGTTTATTTTCCACCCAATCTAATCATAAGGTCATAAAGACCTGGATTAAGAGGGGAAAACAAATATCATATAGGTCCAAACCCTGTAGCCCAAGGGTTTTAATGGTGGACATTCAAACCCGCTATTTCCTGTAATGTGGTCCACCTGATCAATGGCTGGATGGTGTGGCCCACCGTGATGTATTTTGAGATTCAACCTATTCATAAATTAATATAGTGATAGATGAAGTGGAAACAAATATCAGCTAATAGGAAACTACTCTGGCCCTTAGAAATTTGAATGGTGGAGATCACTGCCCACTACTTTAAATGGCGGAGTCCACTTGAACTTTAGATCTGCCTTATTTTTAGTCTTAAGCCTGTAAGACAAGCTTGCCAAATGGTTGGACAGTTTGGATGCAACACATGCATCATGGTGGGTCTCATAGATGGATGGCGTGGATTATAAGGGGTGACCCACAGAGCTTAGTGACGCCACTCCAGCAACTATAGCTGGAGGACGCGGATTTCCTACAAAAGCCTTTCACAGGAAGTTCCTGCACTGTAAACTTAGTTGGGGCCCACCGTGATGTTTGTCAGGAATCCACTCCGTCCATAAATTTTGTGAGTTCATTTTAGGAGAGATTTTTTTTTTTTTTTTTTTTGCAGGATCCAAGACTTAAGTGAGCCGTACTAAAGGAAAAGGTGGTTAGGGAAATTTCTACCGTTGAAACCTCCCTGGGTTCGACAGTGATGTTTACATGCCATCCATACCGTTAATAACGTCATTCCTACTGGGATGAACTGAAAACATAAATATTAGCATGATTCAAAACTTCTGTTGGCACACGAATATTTCAACTGTGGACGTTCAATTATTTCGTTTTCGACCCACTTGAGTATTAGATACGGTTCATTTTTGGTCTCATATCCTAAAATGCACTCACAAAATGGATGGACGGGGAGGATTTCTCACAAACATCACAGTGGGCCCCACCTGGGTTCACAGCGCAGGAACTTCCTGCAAAAGGCTTTCGCAGGAAATCCGCATCCATAACTGGAGTGAGGTACACCAGCCGTCCCACCCACACATGGGGACGATGTGGGATATAGTACATACATCAGTGGATCCCACGTGGGGCCCACCATAACATTTATATGCCATCCAATCTGTTGATAAGGTCATGCAGGCCCAGATGAAGAGGAAAAACAAATTTCAAAATGATCCAAAACTTCCGTGATACCCAAAAGGGTTTCAATGGCAGACATGCAATCAACACTGTTCCCTGTGACGTGGGCCACCTGAGCTCCACAGACGGCTGATTTTCGGGGTGGCCCACGGTCCACAGGGGGCCTACCAAATGCACGGTGTTGATATCAACACACATCACGGTGGGGCCCATAGCAGGGACCCACGTCCCTGGCCCCTTTCTCACCACGCGCAGCATCCTGCTGCTGCAGCAGTAGCAACAGCGTCAGCTGCTTTGTATATATATGTATATTGAAAACCGTTTTCTTGCGGTTTTTTACAGGTGGGGCCCGCATCAAGGGAATCCAACCCCGCCATTGGTCTCTATGGCTCAAGACAAGCTAAACAAGCCCAATATTTGGCATGTTTTGGGGTACAAAAATATCATGGTGGATTTCAACGGTAGAAAATACTGTTTTTTATGCTATGGCCCGCCAGAAAGTCGAATCAGCTTCATTTTTCGGCTCAACACCTAAAATGAGTTAGAAAATAGAATGGACAGCGTGGATTGGATCAATGCATAAAGGTGGGCCCTGTAGGAGTGGTCCACCCAAAAGCTTGTTGAATCAAGCTAATAGTTTTGTTTTCATTTCACGTCCAGCGTCTCTGGACGCTGGACGGTTGGCCATAACACATGCATTTAAGGTGGGCCTTGCTCATGTGGGCCACCAAATGCACGGATGGTGTGGATAAGACATACATGAAGGTGGGGTCCATTCGAGTGGGCCACACAACTACATCATCACATAAAAAGAAAAAGGGAGAGAGAGAGAGAGAGAGAGAGAGAGAGAGAGACGTGTGAAGGAGGGACCCCGACACTATGGACCCTCCCTTCCATACATTACAACATACATCAAGTGGGTCCTATTACATATGGGCCCATCGATCAAAATCAACGGTGGAGATCCTTTCTCCACTGAAATGCAAGGTCTAGATGACCCTATCCATGCAAGGAAAATAAACATCATGATGGGGTCCATGGAAAATGACCCCATCATGGAATGATCATGAGGATCAAAGTGGGCCATCGGCCACACCTAGGGTCCAAAGTGAGATCCATACCATCAATCAGTTGGCCCCACTTGGCCCATCATCAAAACCATGCAATTTAGGCCTATAGAAACACCCACCGTTCGATCTTCTCGGTCTGATGGAACGCCGAGCTCCTTGTGCCTCTCTTTGATGGAAGATGATGAGAAATGAAGGGCTAGATGGTGGATCTTGGGATGGGAATGGGCGACACACAACACACTCTTTTCTCTCACTTAGGAATGCTTGGACGTCCACCACATTTGGCTTGAGATTTGAGAAATGAGAGAGAGAGAGAGAGAGAGAGAGAGAGAGAGAGAGGGTTGTAAGGAGAGAAAGTGATGGGTGATGGATGTGAGGTGATAGTGTACTTGACATATATGGGTGTGTAAGAGAGAGGGTGAGAAAGAGTTGACTTGGTGGTTGCTTGACTTGGGGGAGAAAGAAAGCATTGATTGATTGATTGATTTAAGTGATTGATTGATGGGACATGTTGTAGAGATTCTCTTGGGATTACAAACGCGCGGTGTTTTTCCTCGAACTGAACGTGGTATCGGATCGGTATGTAAGACGCGACATTGGAACCGTGGTGATGGTGCGGTCATAATAGTACAAGTCTCGGATTGAGCCGACTCAAATCTACAGGATACTACTTAGGATCGTGCACAAATGTTGATTATACGTTGCACGTTGCCGAAATTCGATGGAAAGGATCGCGAGAGTCGATGGAATAGTACGGACTAGGATACAGGTCTTATATCATGCATCTTGCATCGTGTGATTGTGATTACTGTATGCCCTAGCGACATCAAGGCTGTGACCTCCACAGGCATGTCGTAGATGACCAAATGGGACACCGAAAATGTTTGGGTTCGAGCATCTGAGCACTTTGGATGTCCGTGGGTGAAAATTCCTAAACCTCCAAGGCCAGGAGACGCCCTAACATCGAGACCGAGTGAATACATGAGCGCCCGAGTGTCGAATACCAGGAGGCTGCGTCTCCCACTGCGTCATGGTCGGTTGGGGTGTGTGGCCTTATCCGCCCGAGGGTAGTGGGCATACCTAGGCGGAGTTTGACCAGTTCGTGAATGGGTCCGCTATCAACGTGCTGGGTAGGTATTGACTGACTATTGGCTAGGCAGATAGTGAGGTCTCTTCCACTTACATGGTTGCACGTCCAGGGGGCGGCGATTGCATGTAGAGTGTACTAGACCCGGGTGATGATCCTAGAGATGTACAGTACTGATATGTGGACTTATTGAGAAGGGGTTGCATACTCATTCATCATTCACTATCCACTCGGGCTGGTGGTGCGCAACCATTTGTTACGTGTACCTTTGCAATGGCCAAGATTTCGGTTGGAACGTGCGACTAACCTGAGATCAGGAGTTTACCACATTGAGTCTATCTATCCAAATTAAGGTATGAGACTGGTTTGGATAGAAGTCTTTTGTGATAGACCCCATAACCTGCGATACCACGTACTACCATTCCGACTTCACACTACAGCTTGGTCATTTCATTCGCACCACATACCGCATATTACATTACATCCACGGCATATGACATTTTGGGTTGTTATATTTTTGCATTTATATGACCTAGATAAGGTTGATGGTATTTGTAGTTCTTCCGAATTGCGTATTGTATTGCATCCTCGATATTTGATATTTGACTTACTATGTCTCCGCATTGCGTATCCGACTTACATTACTTTCTCAATATATGACATTGGCTTGCTACATTTTTTCATCGCATATCTTGGATGAGGTTGATGATATTTTATGAACTTGTTAGTATTTCTGCTTACTATGATATTGTATGGTTCGTGGACTTACCAATATTTTCGTTTACTCTGATATTACATTCTGAGCACGCATATACTGCTCACACACTTTCACCACCCTCTAAGCTTTTTATAAGCTTATACACGATAGATGCGTGCAGGTGACAATAGGATGCAGCCGAGCTGAGGCAGGAGCGTGCGGTTGAGCTTCTAGAGTTTTCTTTGATTTTCGATATATGTATATTTCCCTTTCAGTACTGTACTTAAATGATTATATTAGTTGATATGTGGTAATGATGTTGTTCTTGTGATTTGGGTATACTTGTGGTTATACTTCTTACGAGATAATTCATATTGAAAATCCTCCTTGTAGGATCCTAGGATCGAAAACTGGCGTATAGGCATTGGGAGCCGAGAATGGGGTGTTACAGAGGCTGTAGGCACCGGATTCGGCGATTGAAAATTTTGTGAGCCTGGTTTCTGAGTTTAGGGTGTGACATCAAATCCCCTAGAAAGTGGATTTGAAATTCACATTGAAAGTTTAGATTACACCTAAAATCCTTTCAATAGTTTGCATGTGTTTCTATTGGGGCACATGACCCACTAATGATATCTAAAAATAATTAGATTATCAATTGCATCACTATAATTACTTTGAGTACCGTCCAAACATTGTCCATGTAAATCAATGGATAAAAATCGTTGGTTAATCATTCGGACATGATCTTATGCTTGTGGCCCATTCGAAACTTGAAATTTCATTATTTTCAAGCAAAACATGTTTCAGCAGACTTGTTATAACCATTGTGTCAAACATTACATACGTTACTAATTAGAGATATTAAAACTGATTTAGTAATTAAATTCAAACCCTTATAAATTTAACATGCATAAGTACTTTTAGATTAACGTGGATTCCCAATGCAGGGTGCCCAACACAATAGGAGGAAGCCTTGAGATCCAGAGGAGTTTTGAGACATACTTCATCCATGATTGGACAGAACAAACCAGTGGTCTGGATTACCGGAAAATGGGCCCAACTTGCCAGAAATGGGAACCTGCGAATATCATGCAAGGATGCCCGCCACGTGTCATAAATTCCTAGGGTCGATGCCCGACAAGTGGACCGTCCTTGTTATCCAACCATACGATCAAGGAAAAGTCAGATTTGAAGTTTTGAAAAGTAATATCACGGCTGATTGTGTTACTGGGAAAGCACCCCTGATGACGTACGACCTACGAAAATTAAAGTAACTACTTTAACGGCCGTCCGAATGAAGAAAGAATGGGTGGTCCCCAACATTGGATCATATACGTTTGCGCTATGATGGACCCACATTGATTTTGATGTACCATCCAAACCGTCCATCAGATTCACCCTCTTATCTTAGGCCCAAAACCAAAAATTTCACGTCACCCAAATCATAAGTAGGCCAAAACATGGGGAAAATGAGGAGCATGGGAAGAGGGATACCCACCGTAGAAACTTCCAGATTGTGTGAATGGCCCAAAAGTGCTGTGTATTTGCTATCCGATCCATTATCAGACGCATCTTCTCAGGATGAAGAAGAGCTCTAAAATTCAGGATATTCCATCTTTCAGGTGTGCCATACCGCATGCATTTACATGTTTCAGGGGTGATTTTAGATTGTTCTCTGTCTTGTGGCCCACCTGAATTTTAGATCAGCCTGGTTTCTGTACTGTGTGGTGAACATGATGTGACACAAATGATTCACGGTTTGGATTCCATATGCATCACATCAGACCCCACGTGGCATATGGGAACTTTGTAGTATGTGATCATGGCCCATGGAGAAAGCAACGTATACGTGCTTGAGAGGTCAAAGACCCTTCTTTCATTATTTATTTATTTTTTTCCTTCTTCCAATCTCCTTCTCTTCTTAAACTAGAAATGGCAGCCTCATTGCTATGAGAAAGAAAGGAAAAGGAGGCCATGGAGTTGGAGTTGGAGGTGGGCCTTAAAATAACACAACCAAGGGAAGATCTGACCACTCGCTTCTTCTTCTCTACAGATGAAGGCAACAATCCTCTCTTCAAATCCACCGAAACCAACATCATGTTCCTACTCATAGCCAATCTCCCAGGTACGTCTCGAATTTGTCATAATGCTTATGAGATTTGCCATTTTGGACCGATCATTTTTCGCCCCAATAAATCATAACCGTTCATTTGGGGGCCAGTGGAAGTCTCCCCAGCTGGATGGTCCTAACTGTCCAATTGGGCATTTGTTAAATGCTAACAACTAGCTGCAATGGTACATTTGAAAGACAATGATCAAGTGGCCAGGAATCTGATGAGGGAGATATTGGGACCATGGCCCATTCCATCATCAGGCCCACCAGATGAACGGTTCAAATGATCTAAGTTTAGTCCTCAGTTTGTATCCCTACCACCCAATCCAACACTACATGAAGCTCACCAAAACATCTCTACGCAGCTCCATGATCAAATCTATTGACTGGGTGGGCCATTACTGAGTCATGGTCTGAAAACATGACAATCTAACTACTGAGGGAGGCATCTGATTGGTAGCCTTCAAATGGGCGGTTAACACAAGTTCAGCCCATCACAAATAGTCACAAGACAATTACCCATAGGTTAAGTCCTCAACTAAGAGGACCGAACCCTCCTCGTGGGCCCCAAATCACATGGGTTCCACCTCACATGAGCCACCCGCCTCATATGGGTTGTGCGGGCCATCCATCCCGAGTGTGCCCCTGCATCTCACGGGCCACCCCACTCGAGGCCGGTGTGAAAATGCCCCCGCATTATCTGTCCACCCACCAAAATTTTTGGTTCCATCTACTAGTAGGCTGGGCTAGTAAGCTCAAGCTTTTGGTTTTTGCAAATCAGTCCAATGCTTCAGTGATAGGGACCATTGCTATGTCCAAACCTGTTGCAGATGGGCCATGCCTGTATAGATCTCCCAGATGAAAAGATCCTAGCCATCAATAATGTCCCTTTCTTCTATATTTCGCTTCTTAACTGCTTATTTTTCGGCCAAATGGACCATCCACAGCGGGACCTAATATACCAAATTTCAGATCATTGGAATATAATGTGCTGAGGATCCAATGATTCGTGGCACTCAGTGGGCATTGGACCGACGGTCCTGATTACCCCTCACATTCTGTTATGTGTATGGTATTAGGAGGCGACGGGATTTCTGCATTTCACCCAACCTCCATCAAATAAAATTGCCTCCCACTCATGGTTCTGAGACTCGGCAGATTGGACCAACTTGTTGGGTCCTTGACGCGGGGAGGGACATGATGAGGTTGATCACCATCTTCCTCAGGGGATAATTACTCCAAATTCATGGAGCTTTCCGGAATCCTCAGAGAGCTTCCTCGAATGTACGAGGTATAGAACCAGAAATAATTCCTAATAAATTCGAAATAACTTGATTGATGATAAAAATATAACTTACTATAAATGGTAAACTTACTATTTATAGACAATTTCTATTCCTACTGGACTTCATGGTTTTCGGCCAAAAATAATAAGTGTGCCCAACCACGTTATTCTCCTAACTTTTCTAAGCCATTTTCATGGTTGGGCATGGCTTCTACAAGTCAAAAGATAAAAAGTTATACTCAAACTAAAACTTAGTATTTATAGTAAAAATGAAATTAAATGGGACTTTTGGCTGTCAATCTAGTGAAATCTTGCGAATCTGGTGTGGGCAACCTAGCATAGCAGAGTTGGTTGGCTTAAGTAGGTTCTCCTACCCCAAAATCATATATAATATGTCGAAAAACTCATCCCGGTTTGCGAGATACAACTGATTTAAGGTCATGATGGTCAGAATCGTTTCCACCTCCGATTAGGCCTTCTCTAGTCCATCTTTGCCATGAAAGTGTGTGCGACACGCTCTACATCAGTCCTGAGCTGAGTCATGACTCAACTGAGTCATGGGTGCAGTGTCGAACCAGATCAGGTCGAACCGAGTCCAATTCGACTCGCACAAGTTGCATGGGATACATCTGTGTCTTAAATCCTTGATTCTACTCATCACAGCAACAAAATTCATCCATGCAGGTTTCAAGAACAATCAAATCGATATACAGATCGACAGAACCGGGACTATAATCTCAGTAAGTGGAGAAAAATGGGTTCAGGAGATGGTGATGGTAAGATGGCAGATGTGTAAGAAGGACCCAAGGATCGAAAGCTTCCGACGGGTCTTCCGAATCCCCGACGGCATTGTCTTGGATCACATCCAGGCAAAGTTCGATGAACTGGACTCGATCTTAACAATTTTCATGCCCAAATCAAAGAAAGGAATTTGGGGGATCGAAATCGAAGAGATTTTGGAAAAGGATGAAGAAAAAGAGCAAGAAATCAATGGCACAAGCATTGAAAGAGAGACAATTGCAGACAATGTTGATAAAGATATACCAAAATGTCCTGAAGGAGACGGTTTTAACGACCGCGAGATTGTGGAGGAATTGAAAGAGCTGAAAATGGAAAACAGAGAAGAAACAGATTCGCTCAGACAAATCCAAGAAATGTCTGAAACCAAACGTGAAAAGGAACCAGAAGAAAGGCTGGATCAAGAAGTTTCTCCACTTCGAATAGCCCCGCCAACAACACCAGATATCGCACCTCGAACAGAAACACCAAAAATCCAAGACTCAAATGAAGTAGACAAAAACCATCAAATGAAGAAATCTGAAGAGATTCAAGATGTAAATCTTCCTGAATTGAAAATTCGAGAAGATTTTGATTCTGCAGCGGAATCAGACGCGAAACTTCCTGAAGTGGAAACACCGGAAAAAGTAGAAACTGGAAAAATAGTGGAGGAACACAAATCAGAAGAACATGAAGGTGTTCATGTTCCCCAATTATCAGAACCAGCTCCAGAAACCTTGGATTCCATGGAAGCTGAATCAAACATTAAAGAAACAACAAATGCAGCTTCGTCTGGACGAAAGCTAGAAATTCCGAAAGCTGAAATGGAAATTGAAGAAGTAGGCGATGATCGAGGACGCAATGTAGGTGAAGATATGGGAATTCCACAACAAGAAGCAGAAATTAAAGAAAGAAGCGATCAGGGAGCGGAATTGGAAGAAGGCAAAGAAGAGAAGCTGGATCATCAGACTAAAGAAATTTCAAATAATCGAGAGAGGAAGGGGAGGCGCTACAGCAACAGATTTTGCAAACCCTGTTGCTTGTTTGCAGGATCGACCTTCGTCATCTCTCTTGTAGTGATTGTGATTCATCTGATAAAAGATAAGCGAAGTAATCAGCCAATCCATGATAAGAGAGATTGATGGGAGACGATCGCAGCCGTATATTCCGGCATGGGACGCATATGTGAGATCCAGGACACTCATTAGGTGGACCCCATAGTAATCATTCTCTAGACTGAAATCAGGCCAGTTCACTTGGTGGATGTTTCTTTAGAAATCTATCATGAGTAAGTCTAGAAATTAGTTTCAGAAAAGTCCATTTTATGGAAATGTGTTTTTCAAAATTCTGTTTCTGGAAACTCATTTATCTGGAAATGTTGTTTGAATGAAAGTCTGTTTTTAATCTTTTTCTCTATGTTCTTTGGATGCTAATGTCTGAAAATCATTTTATGATAACTCTATTAAGTATAATGTAGTTATCAACATTCCGATGTCTTTTGAGCCATATGATAATACAGTATATGTCATGGAATCGCCTTGTTAGGACTAAATTTTTGCTAGATGATATGCTAGGATCTTCCAATTTGAAAGATATTTCTGTCACGGAAAATTGATGAAGAACACATTACGAATGACTTAGTGAACTAAGACGTTCCACAATGGTAACGGTGGACGTAATGGTGGACGTAACGGCCACCACCGTTACCATTATGATTAGGGTCATAACAGCTATTACAGGGCCGTAATGGCCATTACGACCCCCGGATTAACTATTATGGCTTTTAAGAAAAATAAAATAAAATTTGTTACAGAACCGTTTTAAGGCTGTTACGACCTATTTTTTCTGTAACAGCTATTATGGCCGTTTAGGCCCTGCATGAATGTTACCATTATGTAACTGGTTTTGAATATCTTGTCATGGACAGCCAAAATCAAAAGAAATCATGTTAGAAAGTTCAATCTAAACAAAAAGGGCCTAAACACACATGATCATCACTTTGTGACCTATTATCGGATTCATGTCTATGATACATAACTTTTGAGCGATTTCTCGGAAAAAGATTGTTTGCAGGGTAACGTTCACATTTTTGCTTAATATTTGCTATTTTTAATCAGTTTCATATTTTCTATTTATTGAGTTTGGCTCGATTTTTACCTCTTTACTATTTTTAGTAAATTTTACTATTTCAGACTAAAGTTTCATATTTTGAGTCCAAACGTCTTTACTTATATAAGCATATAGTAATAGAATTTTTTTTTTCAATATGTAAGTATTATCCTTGTCTAGAAAATTTTCTTTCCTTATGGATTGAAGGACTATTGTAAAGAAGACAATGACCTCTTCCCTTTATTCCATGCATCCGCTACACTACAAATCAACTTCCACTTGCTATAGTTGGAGAGTTAGGAAAAGAAGTACCACAATATTCCATATTCAACTGAAAGATTGCTTGCTCGGCGTGAATCCTCTCCCAGTCGCACTTCACAAGCAACACATTAACTAATCTAGCATATGTGTGGGACATCAGAGAGGTGACCATGCAAATGACATGGAGTTTAGGCCAATCCAATACTAGCAACATGTTCTTCAAAACCATCCATTGCTTTCATAGGTAAACTGATAAGAGTACAAAAGATATACATGTCATTTACCGATACAATCTTCAGAGACACACAGTTATACATAGCTGAATATAGAGCTGTACATGAACTGAGTTAGCTCGGTTAACTCGCTCGACTCAGCTCGGAAAAGCTTGACGACTCGGCTCGAAACTCGGTTTGAGCTGAGTCGAGCTGATTTTTTGAGCTCGAAAAGTTTTCGAGCCAAGTACGAGATAGACTGACTCGAAACTGGGTTTGAGCCGAGTCGAGCTGATTTTTTGAGCTCGAAAAATTTTTGAGCCAAGTATGAGCTAGACTGACTCGACTCAGCTCGGAACTTGACTCGGATCGAATATATTTGACTCATATCAGGTTCACTTAATATAAAGATTTTGTAAATATTTACATATTTAAATCCTACAGTGCAGTCATGGTTTTAAGACACAGACAAGTCCGGTGCAATTCATCCTATTTAACTTAGACTCAGTCAACTGATTTGGTTGGATAGCCTAACTCAACTATACTTACGATTCACCCGTGACTTGGGATTCAACTCAATACAAAACAAGTGTAGTGAGTATTTCAAAATTACAAAGAAAGAATATTTTCAAAAGATAAAAACTTGTGTTGCTTTTTGTTGATGCAGAAAACTAGTGAGCTTTCCCTGGACCTTCGATTGCCTGCACAAGAAACGTACAAAGGAGACCCTAACTTAAACAGATGACCCTCCGATGCCAAAGTCAGGCCAAGGAATCTGGGTCTAGTTGAAGATTGAATTTTTAGGCTGAGAGTTGTGTGTACCTTTCTTTGTAGAAGGGACATGTATATATAGAGTTCTTGGAGGCGGTGTTGTATATAGTAATGAATCTGCCACCCGATGTCGTATCATGCCAAGAAGCTGATTTGGAGGGGGCGCGATCGTTCTCCCGGGATTCTTGGAGAAAATCCAAGGGATATCCTGGTAGATTTCAGGCAATGGACGGTCCGCTAGGTCAGGGTGTAGGGCCGAGCTCGTCCCTGAACTTAGGCGAATCGAAGATGAGATCGAGCTTGAGATCGAACGAGCTGAGCTCGAGGCCAATTAGACTAAGCTCAAGGTTGGTCAAACTGAGTTCGAGGTTGGTCTCGAATTAGGGTTGTAGTTGATGATGGCTGGATCCAGTTTGACTTTGAGGTCAAATAGGCCATGGCTTAGCAATCCTTTTGATGGAAGTTGTCCTCCCATCCTAAGTCATCATGGTCGGTCCATTTTTACCCATAACACTTTTCATGTTTTCATAGTCGGAACGAGGAAGTGGAGAAAAAGGTGTTTATAAAATTTTATTTTTATAAGACTCTTATGTAAGGTGTTATACTATGCCCAAGCTCATATGTGCACACAAGCTCCGCCTAATGAAGAAACCTAGTCCAGAAACTTTTAACTGGACATGTACCATATTCATCTAAATTATTTACTTACCATAGAATCCAATTAACCAGAGAAACCGATCGAGCACATAAACTAGCCTAGAAGCCGAGCACATAAATCTTTTAACTTCATTTACTTACTATAGAATCCGATTAGCTGGGGAAATCTGGCCTAAAAGCCTTTTAACTGAGTATGTATTCATTTAGAATATTCATTATTCGATTATTTCCTGCATCTGTTTACTACGAAGTCTGATTAAGTGTAGAGTTCCAAATTATTTGCTATTCTCATTAATGGGCACTTTGGATTGAGTTCCTGTAGATGTATGACTTTGGAACATTCAATTACACCTTGTGAATAGCAAGGCCTACTATTTTCTGGTGGTGGACAACCCATGCTTTTTCGGCCCATTACTGGCATAGAATGATTAGGTAACTTTATTTATTCATGGGTTCTATTAGACATATATAACCGTAAAAATCCACACAGCGCAAGGTTTTATATTAATCTATAGGCTTGCAGCCCAATATCATTCACGGCAGGACCCGGCAATACACATACCTTGGCATAGATACACTAATTAGAAACATCTTTTAAGAATTCATAAGGGAGAGGATTTCCGGGCCTTCTACAGCATTGATCACATTAATCACATCACCTTAAGAATCAGTTTCATTGAGGTTCTTTAAAAAAAAAAAAAAAAAAAAAAACCGTACAATCAGTTACCAGGAAAGCCATTATTGATTGGACTGGAAAAGGACCAGTCATTTATTGGACAGTCCATGTGGGCTCCACATCTTGTCATGCTCACAGAATCGGTTTGGTCAGACATCCTAACAATTTGATAGATGTCCAAGAAAATGGACGGTCCATAAAGCTTAGTGGAAGAGAACCCATCATCTATGACCGTAGAGTTTCGATCGTCAATCTAGAGCGTCCATCATGTGGGTCCATGTTTAATTAGCGATACCTCTCAAGGATCACTTTGATTGGATTCATTCAATCAATGGAGGAAAATGGACTCTCAAGAATATTACTGTGTGAATTATCTTAATCACCCAATGGCCACAAAATGAACGGCTAGATTTACTATATTAGAGAAATTCTGATATCAAGCTGTCCCCAACTTTGATTGATGTTGACAATCAAGAATCACTCACACTAACTGATCCTAGGCGTTCATTAATGGCAATAAAAATTGATGGCCCACATTCACTATACTTGAAAATAGCAAACGGATGTCGATCAGGTGGGGCCCACGTATGATTGCTAGTTCATCCTAACCATCTTATCAATGACCAAGAAATCGAATGGTCGAATTATATTTAGGTTGGATAATCCATCAACTAATAATGGCAAGAAAATGTGTGGTCCATATTCACAGGACATGGGACAATCATTCATCTAGATTGCCTATCATCTTGTACCCACCTTGGATATGCCACAGGCTCTCTCTCTCTCTCTCTCTCTCTCTCTCTCTCTAATCATTTTAACCCGTCCAATCAATGGCCAGAAAGATGAGCTGATTGATGTTGAATGTATTGGAAGAAGGTTCGACACCATGGATATGGACGGTTGCGATTCCCTGCGTAAGCCTTTTGCATGAAGTTCCTGCGGCTGGGATGCAAGGTGGGGTCTACTGTGATGTTAATGAGAAACCCACCCCGTTCATCTATTTTTTGACCTCATTTTAGGACATGATAAAAAAAAAAAAAAATGAAGAGGATCCAAAATGCAAGTGGGCCATGCGAGAGGAAATAGTGGGAATTCAATAACCACCGTTGAAATATTTGTATGGCCACGAAAGTTTTGTATTCGCCTATGTTTTTGTTTTTTTCACTTCATCCCAGTTAAAATGATCTTATAAACGGTTTGGATGGCACATAAACATCAAGGTGGAGCCTAGGAAGGTTTCAACAGTAGGCATTCCTTTCCCCACTGTTTCATCTCGTATGGCCCACTTGAGTTTTGGATCCTCCTTATTTTTTTGTCACATGTATTAAAATGAGCTCGAAAATCGGATGGACGGTTTAGATTTCTCACAAACATCAGGGTGGACCCTACCTTGAATCCAGCGCAGGAATTTCCTGCTAAAGGCTTTCTCAGGAAATCCGCGTACGACACGGAGTATCCATGTAGGCCCACCTTTGATTGAGAATGATTCTCGAAGAATCACTTTAATCTTATGGAGCTGCACTAACTGTCCATCGTGCTAGGTACATCGCACACTGAGAGCCACGTGGGTGGAATTTTCATGAGATCCACTCCATCCATTAGGTACGCTGCCTCGTACGGATCAAAAATCATGACCATCCATAACTCAGTGTACCACACAAGGAAAAAATTGAGATGGACGCTCACCAATAGTTTTTGGGTGGGGCCAAATGTCAAGAAAGAATTACCCAAAAATCAGTATACCAAAACTCAGGGGGTCATAAACATGGAGAGGAACACACATGATGGACGGATGAATTTTATGCATGCTCAGTTGTTTCCAATATGCTAGAGAGATTGACCCTGGTAGGTACCTATGCAAGGTACGCAAGCATTTCTCCAAAGGAATGGTCAGATCCATCTGATCAATGGGCCATCAAAATTGATTATATGTTATCTCAAAAGGACTAAAAAATGAAAAGAAAAGGATAGTGGTGGTGGTGTCAGTGTGTATCTGCAAACCTCTTTGGCTTTATTTGAGCAATAGCACAGAGAAAGGGACCAATACAATCAGGTCACTCTCTTTAGAATTAATTTCACCACATACTTGTATTGGATTCATAGTAGAAAAGTCCCCAGAATTTTAATTGCCCACCTCATATGTATACTCAGCTCTTATTGCATCACCAAATCGAGCAAGAAAATTACTAAATAATGGCATTTCAAGAATTGGAAAAATGTTGCAAAAGAGACAGGTGGTAGTTGTCTCTCCTCCTTGTTTGGACTCTGATAGGAGATGTCTTAAATCTGGAAAATATTTACATGCACGACCGGTCGTGAGAATGGCTCGACCGGTCGTGGGTACGGCTCGACTAGTCGAGCGCTGTACGACTCAAAGTCCAGCGAGCTCCTGTTTTTGGGGTCTGAGGTGATCGACTGGTCGTGGCCTATGCACGACCGGTCGTAGGGGTCCTTCGACCAGTCGAACAGTCTACTCGACCAGTCGTAAGTTACGCAGATTCGTTTCCGAATCTGATGCGGACTGCGGATTTTGAGTTGACCTTTTGCAAGGGTGCGAAAGGGAAGTTTCTTAAACTATAAATAGGGATCCCTAGGGTTATTTTAGGGTATGTTAAGGCTTCCTAAAGGTATTCTAAAGGGTTCTAGGGTTATCAAAGGGTGTAGCAAGGGTGAGATTCGAGGTTGTTCGAATCGGGTAAGTCCTCTCTCTTTGTAATTGATGCTTTCATAGTGGAATTCTGTCGCTTTGTGCCGTGGTTTTTTCCGGAAAGGGTTTTCCACGTTAAATCTGTGTATTCTCTTGTATGTTTGGTGCCATTAGATTGTTATCCTAGATCTAGATCTGTGTGATTCTGCAGGCCAAAAATCCCAACAAATGGTATCAAAGCAATCGTTGGGGCATAGATCTGAATCTGAGGGACTAGTAATAATGGCGAGCACCAGGTATGAGATTGAGAAGTACTCAGGGAAAAATAATTTTGAGTTATGGAATATCAAGATGATGAGTTCCTTAATCAAGCAAGGCGAAGATGGTGCTCTTGAGGAGCGAAAGTCTACTATGAAAGATGATGAATGAAATACTCCTGATAAGAAGGCATTATCATCAATCCGTTTATGTCTCACGGATGAGGTTCTCTACAACGTCATGAGGAAGAAAACTGCGGCTAAGTTATGGGCGAAGTTAGAGGATGTTTATGTGAAGAAATCCTCTGAAAATCGCCTGCACTTGAAGCGGCAGTGATATAACTTCAAGATGACAGAAGGTGGAGATTTGGAGGCTCACATCAGCAACTTTAATAAATTGGTTTGCAAATTGCTGGATATGGAGGAAGTGATGAAAGATGAAGAACAGGCATGTATGTTGCTAAATTCTCTCCCGACATTTTTTGAGGCATTCAAGGACACTATGTGCAGCACGAACAAAACCCTGAGTGTCGATACCGTTATCTCGGCTCTTCAAGGGAAGGCTATGAGACAACTAAACAGAGACATGTGGACGTCTTCTGATGCACTGTTTACAGTGGGTAATAATTCTGGACAAGGTACAGGTTCTTCAGGTTCTAGATCCAAATCCAAAGGCAATGGTAAAGGAAAGGTAAAGTGCTGGAACTGTGGGAAGGAAGGACATGTGAAGAAGGATTGTGGAAATCTTAAACTGAAGAGAGAAGATTCTGAGGCTTCATATAGGGAGGCCAATGTTGCCACGTCAGATGGATCGAGTGGATGTGATGGTGATGTTTTATCTGTGTCTTCGCTCAGACGATCATACGATGATTGTAAGGACGAGTGGATGCTAGACACAGGGACATCTTTTCACATGACTCCTCATTGGAGTTGGTTCGCCAGCTATAGCGAGTGCGATGGTGGACAGGTGTTTATGGGCAATGACTTTGCCTGTAGTGTTATGGTTGTTGGTACGGTGCGCATCAGGATGTTTGATGGGTGGAGCGTACCTTGACTGATGTCAGGCACGTTCCTTATTTGAAGTAGAATCTGATTTCTCTTGGTGTGCTTGAGGCAAAAGGATGCAAGTACACAGGTATTGATAGTGCTCTTAAAGTATCTAAGGGGGCACGAATAATCATGAAAGTATAACGACTCGGTAACTTGTACAGGTTGATCGGGAGCACTTCAAACGGTGGAGCTATAGTAGATGTAGCGGATTTCACCTCTGCACGTGTGTGGCATGTTGGGCATAGCCACATGAGAGGGTAGGGTAGGAAGGCTGAGATGTGCGGACAGGGATACAGATCAGGTGGAGCAGCCACCTGTGAGAAGAATTACACGGCATGATCGCAGGACATCGGCGAGATACATGGACGACTCCAATATCGCAGGGGATTCATCTTCTATTCAAATGGCTCTAAGTGAGCCTGGTGCTAAGAAGTGAAAGGTGACTATGAGCGATGTGATGGATTCATTGTACCAGACCGACATATGGGAGCGGGTGGAGCTTCCAGTGGGCCAAAAAGTGGTTGGATGCAGGTGGATCTTCAGGAGGATACAACATAGATACAGGGCAAGGTTGGTAGCGAAGGGTTATGCTCAGAGAGAAGGGATTGACTTCTCAGAGATATTCGCGCCGATGGTATAACAGGTGTCTATTAGATCCATGATTGGCATTGGTTGACCAACGTGATCTTGAGCTAGAAAGATGGATGTGGAGTTTGCACTTCTGCAAGGGAAAGTGAAGAGCAGATCTACATGAAGCAACCAAAGCGGTTAGAAGTTAAAGGGGCTGAGAAAAGACTTTGCAGGAGGTCGTGGTTTGACCTGTCGCCTAGGCAGTGGTTTGATTCATTCATGGTGAGTCAGGAATTGATGACAAGTAGATCGTCAATTATGATATGTTTGAAATCAATGCACTGAAGACTCGGTTAAGTGGGACATTCAGGATGAAGGATTGGGGGGCTGCAAAGATGGTTCTCGGCATTGAGACTGAAGGAGGAGTAGGCTTTGGTAATCACAGGCAGAATACCTTGGGTAGGTATTGATCAAGGAGGTGATGGACCAGGTATAGCCAGAGAGCGTTCCCTACGCGTCTCTCCTTAAGTTTTCCTCAGAACATGTCCCAAAATAGATGAGGAAAAGCAGGATATCTCATGAGCCTTATTCGAATGCGGTTGGCAGTGTATGCCATGGTCTGGATTAGACCGGTTATTTCACAGGTTATAAGTGTTGTGAGCAAGTACCCCGGCAAGCAATATTGAGTAGCGGTGAGATGGAAAGAAGACTACGTCTTTCTTTCTTTTGGGAAGACAGGAGCAAAGGCGGTTGGGCATGTGGATTTAGATCCGACAAACATGATCAGCAAGAATATTCTTGTAGAGAAGTTCAAGTTATGTGAAACTTCTCTGGGCTTGGCGATGGTGGAAAAGAAGGACAGAGTGTGCACGAGAAGCTATGGTGTGATGCAGAGATAAGAGAAGAGGTCAATGAGTTACATGATTAAATATTGAAGACATGGTGGAGATTGTTAGGAGATGTCTTAAATCTGGAAAATATTTATGTGCACGACCAGTCATGAGAATGGCTCGACCGGTCATGGGTGCGGCTTGACTAGTCGAGCGTTGTACGACTCAAAGTCCAGCGAGCTCTTGTTTTTAGGGTCCGAGGTGGTCGACTGGTCGTGGCCTTTGCATGACCGGTCGTAGGGGTCCTTCGACCGGTCGAGCAGTCTGCTCGACCAGTCATAAGTTACGTAGATTCGTTTTCGAATCCGATGCGGACTGCGGATTTTGAGTCGGCCTTTCGCAAGGGTGTAAAAGGAAGGTTTCCTAAACTATGACCCTAGGGTTATTCTAGGGTATGCTAAGGCTTCCTAAAGGTATTCTAAATGGTTCTAGGGTTATCAAAGGGTGTAGCAAGGGTGAGATTCGAGGTTGTTCGAATCAGGTAAGTCCTCTCTCTTTGTAATTGATGCTTTCATAGTGGAATTCTGTCACTTTGTGCAGTAGTTTTTTTCCGAAAGGGTTTTCCACGTTAAATCTATGTGTTCTCTTGTATGCTTGGTGCCATTGGATTGCTATCCTAAATCTAGGTCTGTGTGATTCCGCAGGCCAAAAATCCCAACAGACTCTTCCATGGTTTATATAGAAAGAATCTGGATCCTATGCTTGCCACAAACAAGAGTTTCATGTTTGTTGCAATATGATTGGGCCACAATATCATAGATTGTATTTAATGTAGCAGTCGGTGAGGACGTCAAGAATGATGTGATCAATCACAATGCAAAAAATAAGAAATGCTGATCCGGATTCATATAGAAGAGTCCAGATACTTTGCTTGCATCAATCACAATGCAGGAAAATAGAAAATGCATGTTTATGATAAATAGAGGATCCGAATTCATATATAGAGACTCATAAACACGTACAAAGTATTTGATTTTAAAATTTTAAATATTAAAAATTAAAATTTTTACATATGGTAAGCAGTATAACCCACTACGCTGGGTCTAGTGTTGCATGTGAAAAATTGGACAAAACATGCCCACCCATGCTCCTTAATATACTATCTCTATAAAGGGCTCAAGCTTATAAGAAAGCTTTTTTTTTTTTTTTCTTATAAATGTTAGTAAGACCTCTTTCTTATCCAATGTGGGAACCACCTAAGATATATATATATATATATATAATATATATATATATATATATATATATATATATATGTGTGTGTGTGTGTGTGTGTGTGTGTGTGTGTGTGTGTGAAAAGGTACTATGCGCTCGAGATGATGGGTCCGTCCCATGAGGTCGAGTTGTGTGGGCCCCACCGTGATGCGTTTCGAACATCTACCCCATCAGTCAGATGCACCATTCCATCGTGGGCCTAGGTCTCCAAAATCAAGTCAATCCGTGACTTGTGTGGGCCACACCACATACAGAAGTTGAGAGGGGCCGTGCACCATTAAAACATTCATAATAATTTTTTGGGCCCACCGAGATGTGGTTTACAAATCCAGCTCATCCATTATGTGTGTCCCACTTGGATGAGGGTTTAGACCAAGTTTCAGCAGCATTCAAAACTCAGGTGGGCCCCACCAAGTGCTTTTATATGTTTTTGGCATGTCTTCACATGCTTTTAGATGGTATGGCCCACCTGAGTTCCGTATACGGCTGATTTTTGAGATATCCCATAATTTAAAGGGGACCCATCAAATTCACGGTGTTGATGGTCGACACGCATCACGGTGGGGCCCACACAGCTCGACCTCACGGGAGCTTATCATGAGGTCGAGCGCATAGTACCTTTTCCCTATATATATATATATATATATATATATATATATATATATATATATATATATATATATATATATAGATATATATATATAATATATCACCAAGTTTATTTTGAAACAACTAGAAACACAATAATCTCTTCCCTATTTCAATTTTTTTTTGGAATTAGAAAAAATATGAATAAATATAAGTATTTGAGAATTTGAACTTTTATTCGTAGCTTAACCTGATTCTTAGAAGAATATTAGTGGATTGAGTCCTTAACTATTTTTTTAACTATAGAACTTTAAGTTAATTATTCATAATTTTCAACCATTAGATTTCCATAATTAACTTGCACATTTCCCATGTGCAAAATCATATTTCACAAGCATCCTAGAGATTCGGCCCCACTATAAGAGCAAGTCCATCATGAATATCCTCTAACTAATACCCTATTATGATAGCTATATACTCATACTTATTAAGAAATTTAATGTAATTATCTCACATTATAATAGTAGTACCATTTCACACCTTAAGAATGAGATTTTGAAATGCTAATTCCAATTCACGTTAGTACTCTCTAATTAACCTTTCAATCTCAATTACCTATTGAACCTAGATTTTCTATAATCTCCAGTCACTAGATTTGGTTATTGATATTGGAATTTATTTTAATATTGCAATCCCATTTATCTCTGTTTAAGATAAAATGTGATTGAATAAATTGGAGTTGAAGAGAAAGTTTCGACATTTCTGTTAGCTGTTAAGTGTTAAGTGTCTCATATAGTCATGGTTGATGTCATAGGTTTGACCATGAGAGACAGTGGTAACAAAAAGTCAATTAGCTAACAATGCATGAGAAAATCAATATTAAATGGCAAGAGAGTTTGTGTAAGACCCGAGGCTTCAAAATCTGGTTCGTACACTGGATAGTCATTAATTGTAGGTCCATTAGCCCCAAGAATATTTTGACTTAATCATAATGTTATTCTGTTATCGAGCCGTAAGCCACATTTCAACCCGATGTCCAAATTTTAATATACGGACTTAAAATTAAACAATCTGAGAAATGACAACTATGTCCTTATTTTATCTGGAGATAGGCCATCATCGAGTTTTCAAAATCCGTTAAGTCTGAGAGCCTAACCATTGTGACCGTGGTTGAGTTACAGAATTACTAGCGAAAACGGCATGTCAATATGACACTCGGATTCTAAGTTATAAATAGATATGCACATGTATATTTTGATAAAATAACTCCAATGACCTCGATTTTTTTAAAATCCTTGGAATTCTTTATTTCAAATTACTTAAATAACAATTTTTTATTATCACCATAAGCTTAAACTTCTCAAAAATATCACAAAACATCCCCAACCTTTCTTTTTAGACAAAAGACAATTTTATAACCATTTTCAAGTTCATAAACATAAAAACCCTCTTTCAACAACCCATTTCCGTCACTCTCTTCCTTGTGTCATGGGAAGCCTAAGGTGAGTGTAAAGACTAATTAAAAAAATAAGTAGCTTAAGTTTGAAGTTGAGAAGAAGAAGAAGAAGAAAAGGAATCAGAAGCCGAGTTTGAAATTCATTCATTTGATTGTTATAGGTGAGTGCATAGATTAGAAGCATGCATATATGTGCATTAGATTACTTGAAAGCCCTATAAAAGAATATATTTTCTAGTCCATGGTTGTTGAGAGAGAGAGAGAGAGAGAGAGAGAGAGAGAGAGCTTTGAATTGCCCCACTAATGGCTATGATGCTGAATTTTCTGATTTAATTGGTTAGGCTATTGATGGAAGATTGAATGATAGAGATGAACTTGAGAAAAGGGCCATGGGAGAAGCTATGTAAGATCAACCCATGATAGCCCCATCTCCACCATCAATTAAACCATCCATGTGGCCCACACCCAAGGGATTCATATGTTTTAGTTTTGTTTAAATTCATAAGTATTTTCATCGGTTTCCATCTTTGTCCCTTACAAAGTCCACGCGCTACCTATTTAACAAAATGTTTAAAAGAGTTGTCCTTCATCCTTTTGGTGTAGCTAACTCTTGAGAAAAAACATGCTTGTGGCATGAAGTCTTATAGCGGAATGAATCTCGGGTTGAATTTAAATTGGCTAAGTTATGTGCATATCATATGCATGGTTCATAGTTGTTGTATCATTGTATGATTGAGAGTGAATGATTCATATCATGGTATGGTGATCATAGTGGGTTGTGTTGCGACACACGATGTGTTTATGATTAGTATGTAAACCGTGTAGATACAGGATGCATTACATGAGACCCTTATGAGGAACTTAAATTCATGAGGAGACCACATAAGTAAGGTCGTCTTATGCTTGCCTTGAAAAACATGATATATTGTGATTGTGTATGGACTTATGCATACGGTGATTGTAAATGCGATGAAACATATTTTTAATGACTTGAGTTGGACACCACACCGAAAATGTGTAATTCAATAAGACATGATTAGAGGGTCCCTGGGTGAAAGTCTCTAAACCTTAATTGGTACCATTGGGAGCAACCAATGCCTAAACCAAGTGAAAGAACAGAGCGCTGAAATGCCGTAATACCAAATTAAGTGGCGACTCCCACCGACGTGTATCAATTGGTTGAGAGGTTTGACCTGACCTGCTTATGGGCAAGCAAAAATAGGTTGTGTGTGACGAGCTCGTAAATTGTCTGCTATCATTTTATCAAGCGACTTATGACTTCTCGCTATTAAGCAGATAGTGAAGTTCAACACAAGTGGGTTAAACTAGTTCGGCCCATGAATTATGTAGTCCCACCTCTGTTTTAGACCTTGGTGATCCAATTGGAAAATGTAGAAAGTTGTGAAAATGTTGAAAGAGTATGTATGTTACAAGTGGGTAGAAGTATCACTTTCGTAACGGAAAATTGATATAAAAAAATGATTTAGAACATGAAAAGTGACATAATGCATTGTATTTTTATTTTATTATTATCGGCCTAATAGGCCTGTGCATTAAATGAACATAATATGAAACATGCATTTTCGTTGCACACACGCACTCATTGGGCTTAGTAGCTCAAGGTTTCCTTTCTATTTTTTTTTTTTTTTACATGTAAGAGTAGGGAGCTACAGGAGTAGAGGTTACAGACTCCAATTGTCCTTTTTTTTTGTACATATCAGTATATATATATATATATATATATATCTATATATATATATATATATATATATATATATATATATATATGGGACTTAGTATGGGATAGTTGGAAGCCCCAAAATCGGAGTTCTATGGAGACTGTCAACCAAAATTTAGTACATAGTAATCACGGATTACCGACACTAGATTTAGGGATGTGACAGTTTGTGATCCTCTAATTACATTTTATTGGAGAATTGTCAAGTATTTGAACTTTGTTTATAAACTATGTCAATGTCCATATGCTGCACACCTAGAGAAAATCATGTTAAGTTGCTTCTATTAATATCTGAGAACTATTACATTAATTTTAAGTTGTAGTTTCACACATACTCTTAATTACATCCTGAGAAAAAAAAAAATCTTGATTAAAAGGTAAAAACTAAAAGTAGTGTCCTGTTACATAGTACAAAACATGTTTTGGTCCTTAGTTCTTCATCTTCAGAGTATCTAGAACTAAGAGGTTCACTATACACGAATGGTAGTCCCGATAATAGCGTGGAAGCTTCCATGTTAAAGACGGGTGGAAAATAATTTCTAACTCCCATTATTGAGTAATGACACTAACTGTAAAGTGGTCTGCACCAAGTTTAGTGACATGGCCATGCGAGAGATTCATCATGGATTGTCTGTGCCCATAGCCCTTTGACAAGTTAAAGGAGAACTCTGCGCCTGGGCGTAGCTGTTGTTGATAAGTTTGTACTTAGGCATATATTTCAATCCAATAGCGCTCAGTGTATGGTGTCGAAACTTGCATTCAGGAGGCTTTAGTGCGTGGCGCAAGGCCCTTCTTTCATAGGAGTCCCTAACGTATGACACAAGATCCCCAATTAAATGGTTGAATGTACTGACCCAAAATTAACTATATGCATTCGTGCATGCATTGTACACTTGATTCTGCATGCACACATTCACACGTGTACACACACTAGATAACATGCATTAATTGAAATGCATCTTATGCTTGCACTCAACACATTTGGTTGACACATGCATATATATCCCATGCAATTCATGGTTTTCCATGCATGTCATACATTAGGATTATGTGAGAATCTACTTAATTTACTAACTAAATAGTTTGTATCATGCTTCAGACAGTTCACAACATACATTAAACTGCCAATAACACGTGTATTCATGTTTTAAAATTCCATAACCTTCATTTCTAGTTAATTTAATATTAAAATGAATGTCATTCTCACTTAATGGTGTTTTACTTTCAAAGTTATTATACTTTTTAAGAATATTATCAATATAATGGGATTACGACAAAGTAATTATATATCTATTCTTTACAAGTTTCATTCCAGGTATTAAGTTTGCTTCACCTAAATATTTCATTTTAAATACTAATAATAAAAATACTTTTGTTGTATTTTCTTATATCATTCTAAATTAGTACCTAAATTTAACATGTCATCTAATATAGACATATAATAACTATATGTCTATACATGTTTTTTTTTTTTTTCGGTATATACATTTATCTCTTTCATTGATTCTAAAGTCATGTGATAAGATTTTCTTATCAGACTTCCCATGCCATATAAATATTTAACTAGCTTATATAATTTACTTTCTTCTCATAGTACCACAAATGCTTAAGGCTCATTTATATAAACTTCTTCCTCTAAATTGTTATTTAGGATTATAATTTTTACATATCTTTGATGAATTAATAGCTTATGTATACCAACCAATACTATAATGATTCCAATAAATATTATTTTAGTAATAGGTAAATGTGTCAAAAAATATATATATATTCATTTATTTTGTTTATGTCGTTTAATAACCAATCTGGCTTTCTACTTCTTTATAGAACCATTTGCCGTTATTTTGATTTTAAGTTCTTTACACTTGAAAATAGATTAACAAAATTTCATGTTTCATTAGAAAGAATAGAATTTAATTCATCATTTATTTCTCTATTTCAAAAGGGGGCATCAAAGGAGGTCATTACATCTTTAAAAAATTATAAAGTCATCTTCCACTCTGCAAGTCTTAAAATTAGGCATTTTATAGAGGTGCTTCTACTAATATTTTTAAGAACACTATAACTAATTTGTGATTGAGTTTCCATGTCATCAATCTTAGAAATAGAAAGAATTTAAAATGTATCTTTAAAAAATGTAACACCTATTGATTTTATGACTTCGTTTGCATCTATGCTTCTATAAAAAATATTATGATAAGAATATCCTATGAATACATATTTATAACCTTTACATTATAATTTGATATCTTAGGTTTTGACATCTTAATATAAGCTAAACAACCCCACACTCAAAGGTGGTAAAGATTAACTAATCTAGTATTTTAAATTTCATAAGATGTTTTATAATCCTTTAGATACGAGATTATGTTTAAAAAAATAGCATATAGATAAGAGTGCTCCCTGTAGGTTTTTATATAGGTTATAATTAATTAACATTATATTTACCATCTCTATAGAGGTTTTATCTTTTCATTCAGCTACTCAATTTTCTCGAGGGGTGTACATAACGAAGACTTTTTCTTAATTTCATTAGTTTTACAAGATTCTACAAATTCTTTAACGGTATATTATTTACCACTATCGCTTCAATTTTTTTTAAAATTTTTATGGTTATTTTGTATATCTTAAACGTTTATAAAGCTTCATCTTTATCTCTATAGCAAAAATATATTGGTAAGATTTGAACGATTATTTATAAAAGTGATAAAGTATGACTTACTACCTATGGTCATTGTGTTTTTTTTTTTTTTTTTTTTAATAATTAGTTCATATATGTTTGAATGTATCAGATTTAAAATATTAGTATCTCATTGACATTATAGAAGACTTTTTCTTAATTTCGTTAGTTTCACAAGATTCTACAAATTCTTTACAAGTATATTATTTACCTTTATCACCTCTAAAAATTTTAATTTTATATTTAGTTTTGTACATCTTAAACATTTATAAAACTTCATCTTTATCTTTTAGTAAAAATATATTGGTAAAATTTGAACAATTATTTATAAAAGTGATAAAGTATGGCTCTTTACCTATGATCGTCGTGTTTTTTTTTTTTAATTCATACATATTTGAGTGTACCAAATCTAAAATATTAGTATCTCATTTGACATTATGAAAAAATAATAATAATTTAATGCTTCTAGATTTAGACGCTTCACCGCCTTTATGAATTTGCATGTCTCATGGTAACGGTAAGACTAAGTTTACCCATGTTTTTCAACATTTTAAAGTTAACATTGTTATGAGATGTCTTAAATCTTTACATGAAATAGGAGTTTGAGCCAGTCCCGAAGTATACAAATTAGTCTCTGGACAATTTTGGACAGTCTCAATCGATGAAGTCTCAGCTGAATCAGTCAACATAACTCAAAAAATACATGTAAACTCTCTGGATAGTTTTAAGCATGCTCAATTGATCGAAGGTGTGCTCGGTCGATTAATGCTTAGATTGATGACACGCACAGTTTTGCGAAGTTTACCGCTTTATTTCTTATTTCGAGTGTGACACTATATGTATGGGTATAAGGGCTAAATGTTTCTAAGGTTTGAGGAGGAGAAAACGAAGGTTTTCTAGTATGGTAAGTGATTTCATCTCTTGTATCTTTTATTTCATAGTAATCCATTCTCGCTTTATGTCGTAGTTTTTTCTGTAAAGGTTTTTCCATGTAAAATTTGTGTGTGCGTGTGATTGCTTTAATTAACGTTTTCTTAATCTCATGTGATCCGAATTCGGGATTTGCTTCTACGAATTCCAAACAAGCATATCATAAATGTCTATGCTATACATCCAATGACTCAATAATATAAGTAAAAGAACTAGAAGCTTAATTGTTACCAATAATATTCAATTTAAACATTCCATTAGAAGTGTGACCTTTTTCTAGCAAATACCCTTTTTGGGAAATAACGAATTGATTATATTCAATCATGAGTTTAAACCTAGTCTTGTTTAGTAAACATCAAAGAACTTTTTCTTCATTTTTTGTGCATGGGCTACCTTAGCAAGGACGAAAGTCTTCGCTGAAGTAAACTTTAGCTCAATTGTTTCTCTACTAATGACCATGTGGTTACATTCTTTCTTAGAATGAGTTTTGAGTCATTCACAACTGTTCCTATATATTAAATAAGTTTCTATCAAAGTAACATGAATACATGTTCCTATACCCATTACTCTTTCTCCCATTGACCATGATAACCATAAATGATTGGTACATAGGGCTCTTTTATCATATTTGCTTGTGTTCGTGGCTTAGGCTATGATTATTGCTGATTAATTGGAGGTTTTTGTGATAGTAGCATTATCTTACATAATGTCCAAGTTTACCACACACATAGTATTTGCCACTCTTCTTTCCTTGATCCTTAGGTTTCTTCTGATGTTGATTTTATTTAGGATTTTTTAAGTTTATTTTTCATATTCTTTCTTTTTAGGAGTTAGATGGTTATGTTTACTATATTGTGGTTTTTCTTTCTTTCTTTTTTTTCTATCATATTTACCTTAGAGATTGCATTCAGTCTCTCATTTTTGTTTCTAATTTTAAATTCTTCGACAATGTGTAAGTGAAATAGAGTCTTTTAAGAGATATATATATATATATATATATATATATATATATATATGTGTGTGTGTGTGTGTGTGTGTGTGTGTGTGTGTGTGTGTGTGTGTGTGTGTGTGTGTGTGTGTGTGGAGGTATTCTTGTAATTTTCCTCAATAGTTATTTCATGAACTTCCCTTGTAGTTTATGCACTTAAGATAGCAGAGACTTCACATCCACCATTTGATATTTGAAATATTTGCTTACAATATATTTTTTTTAGCTCTTACCTAATTTCTAGTCTAATGATTTCCACCACCCCCCCGTGCAATACAAGTATCAAATTGTAAGTCATAGATTTCATCAAAAACCAAATGAAGCTATGATTCTTGGACATATAGTCATTCTCTTTCCATTTCTTACAAGCCTATGAAAAATTAGGTTCAAGTTTACGAGTGAGGCAAGGTTTATCTAACACACAAGCCAATTTCAATGATACCGGCAAAAAACACACATTTCGTTACTACCGTTGAAAATCGGTTTTAACATATAGGTCTAACCTAACAAGGTCTTGATTCATGATTTTCAAAGATTTGTTTGAAGCCATGCTAATCCTAAAACTTATTAATTCAAAAGGACTAAAAAAGCGAAAAATATCTTACTTTTGTAAGGATGTTGTTTTGTGCGTATTTAGTAAACATCTTTGATTTTATTATAGTAGCAGTCTCGAAAGAAGGGACCAAATATAAGACTAGTTCTGCCCAAGAGAAGTGCACTGGATCAATGATAGAAAAGTCTCCAAGATTTAAATGAGAGAGAGAGAGAGAGAGAGAGAGAGAGAGAGAGAGAGAGAGAGAGCAGTGGATTTTCTCCTCATTCCTACCTTCCCTCATGATCCTTAATGCACAGGGCCTGTTTGTTAAATCTGAAATCCGAAGTCCGAATATAAAATCTGAATACGAAGTCGAAAAACTAATAGTGAATCTAGCATAACTTGTTTGTTAATTAACGTTTGAAATGTTTAAAATATATTTATTTGACACATTTACCCATATAAAACAATCGTGATTGAATCCCTACCTTTAAAAAGTCCATGAATTTCACTGAAATGTTTATTTGTCATCCAACTTATTGAAAAGGTCACAAACAGTTAGATGAAGAGATGACACAAATATCAACATGATCCAAAGCTTTTGTGGCCCAATAGAATTTTTAAATGGTCAATCACCACTATTTTCTATACAAAGGTCCATCTAAGATTTGAAGCTAATTTATTTTTTGGATCATGCGCTAAAATAAGCTTTCAATATAGATAAACGGTATAGATGTAGTCACATATATTACAGTAGGCCCCATAGTTAGGGTCCCACCCACCTCGGTGGATCCGGGGTCGCACCAAATCCTTTAGTGTGGCCCACTTAAGTCTTGTATCCTCATTATTTTTTGTCTCAAGTCCTAAAATGATCTCAAAACACAGATAGACAGATTAGATTTATCACAAACATAACGATGGACTCCACCTAAGATTCCAGCGCAGAACTTCCTACGAAAGGCATTTGCACATAATTCGCACCCCAAATCTAGGAGGAGATTTCATACTACCCCACCAAGATCTACCTAAATATGGACAATTAAGGACTTTGTGCGGCTTACCATGATATATATATATATATATATGTGTGTGTGTGTGTGTGTGTGTGTGTGTGTGTGTGTGTGTGTGTGTGTGTGTGTGTGTGTGTGTGTTTTATCCATACCATCCATTCATTTTTTCATATTATTTTAGAAATTAAGAGAAAAAACAAGGCAAATCTAAGGCTTAAGTGGGCCACACTACAAGAAACTATGGGAATTGGGTGCCTATCATTGAAAACTTTGTGGGGCCACATAAGTATCAGATCAAGCTGATTTATTTTTATTTTTATTTTTATTTTTATTTTTATTTATTTATTTATTTTTTTTTGTTTTTCTTTCATCCAGGTCCTGTGACCTTATAAAGAGATTTGATGGCAAATACGCTTCACGGTGGACATCAGGAAGCTTTTAACGGTAGTCGTTCTTGTCCCTCTACTTTATGTGGTGTGGTTTTTTTTTTTTTTTTTTTTTTTTTTTTTTTTTTTTTTTTCAGTTAGCTTGTTAGTACACACCCATGTCAGTACACACACTCCATGTTAGCCACCTTCGCTAGGGATCGATACCAAGCCCTCAAGTGTTGAAACGAGGTATCTTGACTTGAGCTGTGGATGTACGTTTTTTTTGGGATCATGCTTTAGAATGATATAGAAAAGTTGATAGACAGTGTGGATCTAACACATAAATCATGATGGGCTCAGAGAAGCTCCCCATGTTAAAAGTTGAGATGTATATAACACAGGGGAGAAAATCTTTGTCGCAAAGGATAATTTTGGATTAAAAACAAATAATCAGGGAGCGCATTCTTCATTCCCCATTAAGCCAGACTCCTATCATGGAACGCTTTCCTTCTTCTGCGTTAACAAACACCACTAAACATGGAACATTTTCCAAATTCCACGTTAAGTACCAAAATTCAGCGTTAACAAAGCCTTAAAGAAGTTCAAGGCCCTAAAGAAGCTAGCTTTTTGAAGGGTGAAATTACACAAATGCCCTCATTTATTTATTTATTCTTTAAAAATTGAAAAGCAGAGAATTGTTAGCCAACAAATGGTATATATATATTGCACATCCAATCCATCTAACAAGTGCAGCCCACTCTAATTAGCAGATAAACTTTTGAAAAAAAAAAAAATGATACATCCAATCATAAGGTGGGCCAAACCATTTAAAAAATAAAATAGTATGTACCACTCAAAAACATCCAAATTCAAATGTGGCCCATCGATGATTCAATCAGCCAGATTTCTGGTTCGTATGATCACCATGGTGGGGCCCACATGTTGTACAGGTTGGATGTTATGTTATACCACATAAGCCCCACAATTCTCAACTTCACTACAATTTCAAGAAAAGAAAAGGACAAGGGCATCTTGGTAATTTCTCTCTGACAAAAAAATTTGTGGACCACACACTACACATGCCCATGGAATATGGTGCATTACATATTTCCATGGATCACGTGTGCAGAAACAGGGAGTTCGCAGGGTGGTCCCCATGGTGAATATTCAATGACGTGGACCAATCAGGATACAGGAAATCAGGAATTTACTGTTTGATTCAACCAAAGGATCCGGATTCATATTCCATATCCAATAAATCATACTGGTCCATGTATCAGGTGGGTCACACAAATGAAAATCAACCGTCTACATTCAATGTTGCATGTATTGCTAGCCCACCTGATCAGTGGTCTGACCTGTCTCATTTCTAGGACAAGGCCCACATGAACTGTAGGGACACCCAACACACGTGTGGCATTGGTATGCGCGCTGTATTATTGTGTGGCTGTTGAAATGGAAGGTCGGGAGTTAGCTTTTTAAATGGACCAAAACATTAAATGTGATAAATGGTACAGACGCGTTTTCATCTCCAACAAGTGGGGCCCATGGCCCTGTAACCAGACGATTGGTCTACTGAGCCACCCACAATGGATGGAGAATTCACCAAAGATACCGCTATTAAGATCTTTTTTCCGTTCAATCTCTACCGTACATAATGTAAGGACTCGGATATCATTTTTGCCCGTGTGGTATTTCTGAAATTTCAAAAATCTGCTCCAACGGCTTGGATTTCACCCGCTCCTCTCCACTCCTTTTTCATGCACAAGTGGCCTGCACCCACTACTCTGCATGATGAGTGGGTAACATCCATCCATTTTTCTCTCTCCCTTCATCTCTCCACATGCATGCAGGTGCACGTGCCAATTCCCCTCGTAAGTATAATTGTTGTTTATCTCTTAACCCTGTCAAGGAAAATTTTGAGAGAAATCAATCTAAAGTGTGGCACAGAACAGATCAATGGTCTAAGATTAATGAACCATTGACCCCACTTGTAGGAATCTAAAACCTGTTCATTGGACAAGGGTTCAGATCTTTGGTGAATTCTTTTTTTTTTTTCACACAACCCACCCACCTTATAAGTTAACAGCCTGATTTCAGGCCCAACCATCTACATGGTGCACTCGATCTCAAGGTATGCATAACAGTATCAACCTGGGCAAGCAAGAGCCCTGTAATGGCTTTCTTTTAGGTGAAATTTTTTTAAAATTTATTGGTATTTATTTATTTATTTTTGAATATGGTTTAAGGGGCATTATTTATTTATTTATTTTTAATTGGACATGGTGTAATGGGCCATTCTTTGGTAAGAATGGCGGGTGTGTGCAGTATCGGCCTGAATGCTGAAAGTCGACCAAATAAGCGGACGAAATTGAAAAACAAGCATGATTTGGTGTATAACCAAAAAAAAAGAAAAAAAAAAAGAAAGAGAGAGAGAGAAGAAGATGAAACAATGAAAAAAGAAAAGTTTGTTGGTTTACACATTTTGATATTTCCAAAATGATCTACTCCACTTCAAATCATCAAATCCAACTCAGATTTTGTATTTGGATCCTCAAAATAGGCCTATATGCAGTCCAAAATTAGCCATTAAGATTTCTTCATTGTTGAAATGAATAAAGAAGTAGAAAATCGATAAAATTGAAAATAAAAAGTTTCTTAATGGGTCTTTTTATGGCATATTGGGCTGTTAAGGGCTGTATCAGCCCCGTAACGGTGATATGAGGCATATAGGCTCCCACATAGCTCGATACAGGATGATACGGCAGATTTTTTTCATAACAGACCAATTCAAATCATATCACATAATGGAGGTGACCATTTCCTTTATTAACAGCCTATACAGCTATAACATAACCGTTTTTTAATACCATGCCCAATCTTGTTGCAAGGCTCTGATTAGCTAGAGACGTGGCAGATGCCAGCATGCATTGTAGTGTGGGCGTAGCAGAAGCTCTAGAAATATCATTCAGGTAGGAATGTGAATTTAAGGTCAATGGGCCCCACCAATGCAAGGCTCTCCTCATCCATAAATTAGCAACTCAAAACCAACACCATGTGTCTGGTGGGCCACACCACATCAACAATAAACGAGTGGACCATATCACAACATAAAAAACTATGAAAGGAATGACAAGGCAGGCCAAACTCACATTATTGCTTCATAAGAGAGATGTGATTACTGACGGAGAGGAGGGACCTACACCTTTACGCTCTAAATGCCGAGATAGCTGGCGTGGTTTGTCTTCCTTTCTTTTCCTTTTCACATCATCTGCATTTGCCTGCAGAAACTCATGTTAGGAGAAACTGCCACAGATACTTCTTCAAATATAACAAAATAAAACAGCAGGTAGCATAATCAAATTACAGGTTGTCCAATAGCCCCACATGCAACCTCTCTCAACCTGCACCTTTACATGCAGCTCATATGCCAGCCCAGCAGGTGTATGAAACACCCAAGATGTACATATGGCAGAAACAACCTGTGTGACCTGGCAGCAAAACCAGGCAGGCCACACAGCCCAAAACTGTATGAAAATGCTAGATGATTTTTGAAAAATGATACAACCATCCTGTCTAATCAGTAGGCTGGCCTGATTTTTGGGCCAGGTCATTTCGGCTGTGAGACCCATCATAAGAAAATCTCAGACGTGCCATTGGTACCAGTGCTGCATGTAAAGGTACATGTGGAGAGGAGATTTTACATTAAGAGATAATTCAGAGGTCAAGATAGCTTAATCCATGTAGGACCCAGCAGCTCACGGGCCATCCTTGGTCAGAAAAAGACAAGTATTTGATTAGTCTCATGTGCAAGGCCCACAAAATATTCCAAGATCTAGTTTCCATGTGGCGGCTGCTCGTGAAGGTTTCAGAATGTGAAATGCAGAATCAAATGAAAATTGCATGCTTCACACCAGATGCATGTCATCACTTGCATCAAAGGATTGTAATTTGTCTTCCACAACTCAACTACCAAAGCCAACCTGACGACAGAGAGAGAAAACAACATCTCCAATTAAATGCCACTAGTACAATAAACACCTTCACAATTTCCATGGTTAATGAAAGGAAATGGCTTTCAAGAGCTGGTAAGGTAGATAGAATGCATATGAATGACAACTAATGGCAGGCTGGCTGATGATAGGTAGAGGATTGAAAAATGTGTGGATCTGTTCACCATCAATAAATGTTCCAACACGGCCACAGGCAAACTATATCAACATCAGTGTAATTAATGACTGAAAAGCATTGTTTATGGATCTAAAGACATCAAACGCATGGTTTCAAATGTTCAACACAGACATGTGATTTGAAAGAACTCGCAAAATTGCTGCCGACAACTTGATCGGGTTAAAGGTCAGCATCACTAGTTGGTAAAGCTACTTTCATGGCTCAGACAGATAAGGCATGAGGAAGTCAATGTATGATAATTTGGGTTTACAGCCAACTGACATAGGACAAATTTCTGGACTACTAGGTTTCAGGCAAGAACTCCAAAATAAACGATTTCAGTTCAGTAATTATATATCCCAAAAACAAGAGTTTTTAGACTTCAGACAAACCATTATTGAAAATAAATTAATACAATTAAGGAAAAAACTACCCTAATCTCTTTATACTTTAGCTTAACAATAGGAAAGGTTTACATCACTTAGGCCAATTGGTGAATGGAGATTATAAAAATAAAATAAAAAAATAACAAGTCATTTTTTACTTTTATGAAGCTTTTCTTTAAACCTTTTTTCTTTGACATGAGGCATGACATTGTATCTTTCAATGGAAACTCCACAAAGCTGTGAAAGTGGCTGATATTTAGACATTTTTTTACTCTTCAATTGGAATTGAAAACATTGAGAAAGGGGCACCTTTTTACTAATCATATGCCACTTCTTTGAATTCCAAAACTCCATTGACCAAACAGAGCCTAAAATTAAACCTAAAAAACCAAAGCTGACTTACAGAGTTCGGAGGGAGTAACTTCACTGAAACTTAGTTCAGCTTGAGTAGCTATTTCATGACCCCACAAGAAATCGAGGACCAAGTGAAGTTCTAGCTATGTGATCATGACAGCATCATTCTTTTCTATATAAAGTTTGGCAAGGACAAGTTCTGCACTGCTCTTCACCTTATTTTCAACTGCATTTCCTTGTCTAATTTTGCCTTTAAAAAAAGCTCCTTTCTCATTCTCCATAATATTTCATTCCCCTCATTGCATCTAGTCATCAAGCTCTTTGTCGTGGAGCTTCCCAACAGATCTGTTTGCTGTTGGGCCACAGGGGTTAGGATCATCCCTGGAGTTTAGAATCTATTTTTAAAGAGATTAGATCTCTGGCTGGGGGGTAAAACATTTCATTTACCCTTCAACCAGCAGTCCTAATCCAGTAGTGCTCAATTTGGGCATCTTTCGGGTACTTAACTTCCCTATCTCTGTCTCAGGAATTCCTTCCCTCTTCCTTAGTCTTCAATGAATCTTGTTGATCTTTCAAAAAAGTAGTCGTCTAGCTCTTTGTAACTTAAAATTGACAACATCCATTACAGCATCCTTCACATCTAATGATTCATCGATTCATTCATTCCATCGATCATCAAAACCTTTACTTCTACAACCAACATCACAATCAGCAAATATTGTTGATCAGAAGAAAATAAAGTTTTCCATCTGCATTCCATATGGGTTCTTCATTCACAATCTTTACATTGTCTCATGCCGCCTCTTTCTCCACCTAAATCAACTCATTCCATGACTTTCTGATTAAGAGACATGCCATGGACCAACATACATGACACTCATCGCAAGACTGTCATCTAATTTAAACTGCAGCATAAAGATCACTGGAAAACTGATACATTAGATCATTGGAACCTGATGCAACCCACTTAATAGGCCTTCCAAATCAGAATTCGAAGATTGACACCGAAGTACAGAACTGACCTCTTCTTCTTCTTCTTCTTCTTTTGAACAGTGCTCAATCCTCAAATCCTTATGGTCACAACAAAGTAACCTTCTGGAAAGCACAATTTTGTGCTCCAATGTTTGTTTCAAGCATTACATAGATTTTATTTATTTATTTTTATTTTTTTTTCAGACCTTGCCAAGATCTACGATGACTATATATAACTACTCTGTGAGATCACTTGCTTGGGAATAGAAGTTGAGTGTCCTTCACCTTTGTCTTACAATAAAATGTAAGGAGATGAAAGACAGCCTTATGACATTAATAATGAAAATCATTCTCCCCATGTTGGGAGGTTTCATTCTGCAATTGTCACTCGAAGGGGGTGTCTGTTTTTCTATGTACCAGTAAATGGTGGTGAATAAGCAATTATTTACAGTAGGAATTACAGAAAGCTGCCTCATGTGATGTTGATAATTATGGCTGTTTCGGCTTTGACACTAATACCAACGAATAAAGACTAAAATCCATGGAGCCCACAGTGATGTAAGTGTCTGATGACTCTGATCACACCGTACTTCATCAGCTCATTTTCGCACATGAGCCCAAAATAGAGGCAGATCCAAAGTGCAAGTGAACCGCACTACAAGAAATAGGGGGAGTTAAATGGCTACCATTGAAAACTTCTTGTGGGCCATAGAAGTTTTGGACAAAGATGATATTTGTGTTTTCCCTCCATCCATGTCTGTGTGACCATATGAACATGTTGGATGAAAGATACACATCAGTGGGGGCCCTAGGAAGGTTTAAGCTTTCAACTGTGGATGTCATTATCCCCTGTTTCATGTGGTGTGGTCCACATGAGCCTTGGATCTGCCAAATTGTAGTGAAAAGTAATCATTACTGATTTACCACCACTTATGGTAGGAAAAAAAAAAAAAAAACACCCCTTAAAAGACCTAAGCACCAACAGCCATTGACATTTCCATTCCTCACTTCATCAACTATTGACTTCACTGTGTGTGCGTGCGTGCGTGGGTGTGTGTGCGGGTGTGCGTGCGCACGTGTACATGTGTGTGCGTAATCTACAACAAATGACATCAGCAATGAATTATTGAATCTGGTGAAATAAATCCATCAAAACATAGTCCGCTTTGAGCAAGTAATTGACGACCATTGCATGAAAAACCAGAGGACAAAGCTAGAATGGAATACCAAGTTGGCCCCACATCAAGTTGCAATTGCACAAAAAAGTCCCTTGGGCCTGGGAAGAATCACAAGTGAAAAAGAAAATGGGGTGTGAGGCCATAGAGTCTTCTTCTTCTTTTTCTTTCTTTTTGGAGAGAATGAATTTTATTAAAATGTAATTAAAGAGAATGGAGTTCTGAATACAGCACCTCAAGGCTAGCACCTTCCATTGCAACCTTCTCTACCCATATGTTTAAACAAGATAAAAGATCAGGGATCTTATTAGGCCAAAGGTTCATTCATCATTATCCTATTTCTTATGGCCTACAGCCTAGAACCACATTTCAAAAAGAAAGTCACAAAGACAGTGCAAGTGTAAATGCATAAGTAGCTATTTTGCTGGAAATTTACCAATTTTTTTTACTAAGTATCATCTTCTTCACACCTTCCTCACCACTGCCCCAATGCAATTTGTCCCATTAAATATTAACCATCCAATCTCTACTGCATTACCAATTTTTCCAGTCAATAACAACAGTTAATCATATTTCTGCTCCAGAGGTTTGCAAAGACAATCCAGACAAGTAAAGAGATGCATTTCTGATTATAATCTTTTTTTTTGTGCTAATTTAAAGCATCTATATAAGACCCATGAATGTCAGGGTTTGTCCATTATACTTGTCTGGCATTTACACATTCTAAGTCAATAGCATTGCCTAAATTGCAGACCAGTTGGTGTAGTGATAATATAGTTTCAAGAGGTGGTTTGTTCCAAATAAGCAAAGAGAAAAAGTTTGATTCTCAGTTAGAGTAGGGTGGGTGATACTCAGGCACTAAAATATTACACACGCAGTGTATGCGTAACTTAAATTGAACCACCCAAACTATGATTCCCAATTTTTGGGTCGTAATCCAAACAATACACTGATTTGATCTCCTAACTGGCTCACTAGTGGACATTTAGTGGACAGTCAAAATGTAAAAGCATTCATTGGTTGTAATTCAACAAATAAATGCCCATTAATCAGAGGTTAGGATCCTTCATCAATCTGACTTTTGGATGATGACATATCTACCGTGGGGTCCCTCTATCTGGACAGTTTAATTTGACTTAATAATGCCACTTGTACAATTTCTGAGCCATCATACTCTGTCATAGTATCAAACAACCAACCATAGGCAATATGGAGAAATCATATATTGCCTAGAGGAAGAAATCTAAGCATCTGTATAGACGTAACCAGATGGAATACATCTTTAACTTGAGTTAATATATGCCACGTGTACAATTTCTAAGCCATAATCACTCTGCCAGCATATCAAATTACCATGCATAGGCAAAATGGAGCAATCTAGGCTTCATAGCATAAGTACAGTACAGAGCTTGCCTAAAGTGAGATATTTATGTGTCTTTACAAAAGAAACCACGTGAAATACTTCTTTCAATGATAATTTAGAGATACTACCAAAGCAAAATGCCTGCACTCTATAGATGGTTGTCTCACCAAGTTAGGGTCTTGAGATCATCTCTTTGTATTGGACTCTTAGTCACTGCCTTAATGGATTGCTGTATTAATTGGCACCTTGGGCATTTCTAATAAAATTGTTATCCTGTCCAAAGAAAGTACGCTTTCGAGCTGGGGTAAGAGAGCAAAGATGAATTTCACGTGGAAAAGGACCATCTGAACCTTAGAGAGGGTGATCATTGATTTTTTATGCTCATTAAAAAAATAATAATAATAAAATAAAATAAAATAAAAAGGGTGAATGTTGAAACCACAGACCCTAAAGTTGTCCACTCTCTCCACAGATACAAATACTATTGCTGGATTAGTCCTAAAGTCCCCTCCAGATACCCTAAAGTTCTCCACTCTCTCCACATATCCACAGATACTAATACTATTGCTGGATAGGTCCCTCCCTCCCTCCTCTATTGCTGGTATTTGAAAAAAAAAAAAAAAAAAAAAAAAAAGGTAAATATTGACATCAGGTACCCTAAAGTTGTTCTTCACAGACACCTCGGAGGAAATATCGCTGGATTGCCCTCCCTCCTCTATTGCTGGAATTGGAAATGTGCAGGTGATTCTGTCACCAGTCAATCAGGTTTTGCTAGGCTTATATAGACAATGTGATGGGGCCATAAGTGGGATCCCTCCTCAGAGTCTTAACATGATTTTACTCATGAGCAGTCACCAATCCTTGCCGTACCTGTACCCTAAGTTCTATTTTTAGGATCCATTGAAACTGACCTATTATACCCAATATCTGCACCTGCACTCAGTAACACACATAGAATGCATGCATCGCAAGGTGCAATGATCTTGTTAGTGCCTTGGTTGGCCAAAAAGATAATCACTCTGCATATGAATTGACCAAATCAGATGGCTGGCCAAGGTATTCCATAACAGTAAAGGTGGCCACAACGGCCACCGCCGTTACTGTTATGATATGGGCCATAACAGCTGTTACAGTTTTTTTTTTTTTTTTCTATAACCTATTATGGCCCTGTAACGGACCATTACGAGGCCGTTAGGGACTGTTACAGGTAACGGTTGTTACATAACTGTTTTGGAATACCATGGGGCTGGCCCCACAGGTGATCAGATCAGATCAGATTGGTGGGCCACACAGTGCTCCCATCAGATTATGGACCGCACATTGTGCATTGTTCATGCATGTGCAGTGTTCATGGATGAGCAATGTTACCATGCATGCACTGTTCATCTGTATAAACACATTGGTTAGGCTCAATTGTTCTTCTAGAAGGTTCCTATTTTAGATAGCAGTAGCTTTCCTTTTAATAGTATTCTCTTATTATCGTATTTATCTTTCTTTAACTTAAATTTGGAAGTAGATTCATGGTAGGAAAGCTGTAAATCAGACCTAGCCTACATATACAGGCCTATGCGTATGATATAGACATGTTTTGTCATCTTATTACAGCAACGATAAAGGAAAAATGATTTCTCATCATTTTATTTATTTGTCTTGAACATAAATTAGAAAGCTGATTTACTGTAGGAAGGCAAGAAATCAGGATTTGCCTAAATATACAGGTCCATTCGTATGAACTACTCATGTATGTTATTTGTTGAACAAAATTCAGAAGTTCGCATAAATAATTGAAGTCCTTTTAGAATAGAGACTCTTCTCGTTGTCTTTTTAGTGGTGTGATGGCCCTAGAAAGCTGTCAAAACTCTTTAAACAGTCCCTATCACCCATCCCTATCTTGTCTCTAGTGCATTGGATTTTCTTGAGACTTATCTCTATGATTATCTCTCATCTTCTTGGAGTTAGAGCATATAAAAAAAACTAGTGTGGCGTCAAGTTAGAGATTATGGGCAAAATTGAATGTGAGTTGGAAATGGCATGCGAGTTGAGAATATGAGTCGCCGAGTTGGAGATGAGTTGAACAACAGGGAAAAGGCTCTGTTTGACAAAATGGCTGAAGCAACATCTGAAAGGGGAGGGAAAGGCTGCAGTGAAACAACTTCTATATTCACGGATGGCTCCATCAGGGCCCCATTTGGACGTATCGCCTGTAAAAAGGGTCTCTGCACATCCTTCTTTGTTGACATTTTCATCCAACTGGTTTTCGGCAAGTGGGCTTTCTAGCACCCATTTCGATGAGCATGGGGCAGGGACCAGACAAGGGTGTGCAAAAGTGCATCCAAACACATAAGGCAAAACGGAATTTGGCTCAAAACAGCACTTATCCATTAAAACGCCCTTTTGATGGTGCATCCAAACAGGCCCTTAACGCCTCCAAGACCCAGGATTACCGCTTTTAGGATAATTCATCGGGTAGTAAAAATCCCTCTGATGACAAATTTCTATCCTGCCAGACACAAAATATTTGATAGAGCAAAGCATCACAGAAGGCCGGAGGAGGAACACAATGCCCAACACAGAGATGGCCTTCCATCACCTCCTTTGCTAATTTGCCAGAAAGATCATTAGCCTCTCTACCAGCAGGGATAAACAAAAAGTTTAACCTCGAAGATAACTCGAGAATTGCATCAAACACCAGAATTCCAAAAACTAATTATTTGGTAATAAGTTTTTGTTAAAGTCACCTGCAACTATAAGTTTCCCTAAGAAAGAGAGAGACACATCAAGAAGAGCTCGAATTGATGAGTTTACAAAGAATAAATTATTTTCAACCAGTGTTCGAAATATCAGTATCACTACAAGTTTCATTGGTCGGGGATACGGAAACAAAATCGATATCACCGATAATACCGCCGACAGCCGAAAATGCAGGGAAACATTGGGAAAGCATGGGGAAAACGGTGGAATTTCTCAGTGAAACTTCAGCAAATGCTAAAATACACATATTTGCATATTTAAAAACAAAAAAAAAAAAAAAATTGTAAAAAAGTAAATTAAAAAAATGCATAAATAATAAGTTTCCATTTAATGGGGACCTAAAAGCATGTGTTGTCGTAAGAAACCAGTCCAACCATCATATCCATAACATTTATCCATCTATCCATTCAACCATCCCAAAATCCATCGATATTTCAGAATATTGACAACACATGATATTTTACCGAGAAATCGTTGATAACTGGAAAGGAAACAAAAGATGTCTTAATATCTCCATGTTGCGATAACGATAATATCGTGATATGATCGATATTATCATTGACAATTTGAACACTGCATACAACCAAGCACCCACCCAAAACAATTGAAATGGAAAAAAATTTTATAAACAAATTTTCGGCAATATTATCAAAATATCGATGTTACACTAGTGATACAAGTGGCACCAAGAATTTAGACAATTGAAAATATTGGCGATACAAGTAACACCTAGAGTTTACAAAATCGAAAATATTGTTGATATCAATACATTGGCAATACTTAGCAATATATCGCCGATACCTGGAATTTCTGCAACTACCAGTGTTGTCGGTATCTCCGAGCTTGAGATACGGATAATATCGGGGATATTTCGATAATATTAGGGATACTGAGAACAATGTTTTCAGACACTACAAAGGTTTTGTTATAGATCAAGAAGAATATGTTTCAATATAATGTTCATTTTCTCCTCTTCTCTTATACAGTTTACTTTATACAATTCTCTATGTTACTGCCTATGTACAAGTCATATCTTACTGCCTATGTACAAGTCACCCTGATTTTCTAGTTGCCGCTCTCTGCACATGCATTTGTCAAGTCATTTTGGATTATCAGATCACTGATGTAATGTATGGTCAACATGAATCCTTGCCCATGTAATGACAAGCTTTCGTTTCTGCAACTAGCAATTTGATATCAGAATGAGCCTTACATTGCTCTTGTACATTAAAACCATCACAGAAACATTGTTCATGTTAGTGCCTCGTCAAGTTTGTAAGCATGGAAAACCTTCTTCATTTGATCTTTTAGCAGATAAAGATGTAGTCAACCACAAACTCAAAATTACAGTCACCTTGATGGATCACTGACATGGCACTGAGCCATTCATTGAGGGAATTGAACATACTATTAAGAAATCCCATGCTTAATGCCACTGAAGTTTCTGCAAAGGTCTGCAAGAATTCCTTTAGAATGCCATTTATATGTTATTGAAACAGTGCTACCTCCACTTGACCTCTAATTAGAAGTTGCAGAATTTTCACAAGCAAACACAAAATGTCAACAAGAAACTGCAAATCCGTAAACGAGCTTAAACACTTGTCTGATGGTGCAAATATTACTTACATCTCAATTTCTCTCAATAAAATACTTAATAATGCAAAGACATAACTTTGACGCCATGTTTCTTATGTTCAACTGAACTTCACCTGGTAGCAACCATCTGGCAGTTCCAATCCCTGGAAAAGGATGGAGGGTTGATGCAAGGAGGGCAGCTGTACAATAAACGCTGGCCAAGAATTCATGAAAGCCAATCCCAAATAGGTGGGACAAGGCTATGATGATGAAAAGGTGGTTTCTCATGCTCAGCTACAACACTGCACAACATAGGCTTCATCTTTTCATAGGGATCCTTTTCATTGCATCAGATGCAAAAGATAATAAGCAATCTTTTTCTCATTTTTAATCAGGTACATGCAGGGGAGTCTATAAGACTTTCTTATGTTCCTAGTTCTTCCATCTGGAAGCATAAAGGGAGCATGGAAGCAGTTTAGAGGCTAGGGAGGCTTTCAATAGAAATACTTAACATAACAATTTATAACTATGATATTATTAGCATGGGCTTAGGAGACTCTTCAATGTGGGAATACTTCTAGCCTTTTGGTGAGGATAAAAAATTCAATATCCAAATGAATTACAAGCTAAATCTCTGTAGATTATAAGTCCACAAGTGTTTTGGCTCACGGGTCCTTACTCATGCCCCGGTGGTAGACTCATAAGAGTTTTAACACGAGGTCATGGGTTCGAGTACCCATTGTGGTGAAATTCCACTGTGGTGTGAGTGCGTGTGTTAACAAAAAAAAAAAAAAAAGGTGTTCTGGCTCACACCAATTACTGTCAGTAGTTTAACTGTGGATGTTTCGTGAAAGTGAAGTACTCGACCATACATGCTCATGGTTTTGGACTGCTCAGCAATCTAAGGAAGCCATTTGGATATAAGACTACCAGCATACATGATAACATCTTTGAGAAATTAAAGAAACAAATCAGCATTATATGAAATACTAATTGTCTATTTGAATAATCCAATTCCACATACAAGAGATAAACCAGTTGGGCTGCAAAATTTTAGTTCATCACAATGACTGATACCCTAATTGCCATTCCATTCATTTCAAGTCAGACCTGAAACAATATCAATTGCAATTGCGAGCTAGCCCCTCGTACGGACAAATTGGGGCTCGCCCCACTTTGGTTGCCCATTCCATTTGATGGCATTACTTGTTTTACTTCAATTAGGCATCCAAACAAAGTCTAGGGCAATAAAATGCAAACATACTTGATCTGGGTTACATGGTGCGGCCAACTTGTATGTACACAACCACATGAGAGTTCACCATAACTGGTAGCTACTGTTCTTCGAGAAAAATAAGAATGTGCGTAATAAGATTGTATACCATAGACAAAAGTATATACTACAACATGAAGATTCAACAAGTCATAACTTAGAAAATAATGGGAAATATACAACGACTACAAAAGCAGGATGACAACACAATCATCAATAACAGGAAGGTCCAATCCAATCCTTCTTATCTTTACAAAATGTAAAACCGTGGATACAAGGAACACTACCTGCTTAACATTATTTCATCGGAGACACTCAATCTCTATCTTCTTCTTTCTTGCAACCCCTTGCATCCCACAAAACCAAAATCTAAAACCAAGCACTAGATATTCGCAAAATTGTACAGTGGACACCACCAGCGGCGGACCAAACAAATCACTCAGAATAGTTTGGTTTCCCCAAGGAATCGAGACCCTCTGTCCGGCTGCGGACAATCCTATGGAACACTTCTCTCACTTGCCGTTCCAGTGGGTCCAGCCCCTCCTTCATCACATCACACACCTGCTCTAACTCCTGCACACCCTGCTTCACATCCAATTCGCGCTCCTCTGTCAACGGAAACTGCACCGAGTCTGCCAATTCCGTCAATCGGCGCGCGCATCTCTCGATCTGATGGATCTCCTTCAGCAACCCAATAGAATTCTTCCGGTCCCGCTTCTTCGACTCCTCCACGATCCGCTCATGGAGAGAGAGGATCGGTGCAGCCCACGGGAAATGGCGGGGGATCGATAAATGGGTCTGGAGGCCCCGGTCCTGGCAAGGGATTGCGGCAACGAGTGCCCACATTACAAACAGGAGTACTGAATTCATTGTAAAGACAGACACCGCGAGCCCATTGGTGGCTGCAATCTCGTTGTTCCTGGGGGCCACAAGGTTATTCCCAATCGCATGGAGCTGCCTGGCAGCTGACCATGACCGGGAAACACTCCACGACAGCGACCGGAAGTGACCTACATGCCGTTGATCCCTGCCCGTGTTGTTGCGGCTGAACGAGCGGTTCCGCTGCGCAAGCACCAAGCTAGCATCCCTTTCATCGAGCATCCCAATCGCAAGGTCCGTCAAAGCCTTCTTCGCACGCCGGAATTGCCCCTCCCCAAGCGTCCTCTGGCGATTTGCATCCAACGCACATCCCACAATCTCCATATGCTTCTGCCACTGCCGGATCTGCCCGATCCCATCACGGACCGCGTTGCAGATATCAAGCGCCTTGACGCACCTTTCAAAGAAGTCAACAATCATACGGTCGAGAGGCGGCCTCCCAACGGCCCCCTTGCAATTAAACAAAATCGCCCTGAATTCCTCCTGACAGCAGAGAAAAACATCAAGGAGGCGCCGAATCCAGGCAATGGAAAGCAGATCATCTGGCCCCGCCGATGCTAGATCATGGAACCGATCAGCTACCTGTTTCTGAAAAGACTCCAGCTCCTGATCCTGATCGTTGAAATTCCCTTCCATGGCGTGGACCTGATCACGACCAATGCTCAGAATCGAACGCCCTAAAGAGGCGAAAGAGCTCTGATGAAGAGGATTGTGGTAGTGATGATGATCCGGTGTAGCAGGCATTCTTGTTACATGGATGAGATGGAATCAATGGTCAGAATAGCATGATAATCGATGGACCAGTACGATGAATGGATAGATTTTTGAAAGGAAGAGGATTTTCGAGAGAAGGATGTGATGAAGAGAATGAAACCCTAGTGCTTTTAATAGAGGGTAGGGAAGGCTCTCGACCGCGTTCTTTTCTTTCTGGTAAAGAGAATTTCACGTCTCCAAATATAAGGAAAAAAGAAAAAAGTGAGGGAAAAAGGGCAAAACTCCTTCAAACTCGGGGAAACAATTACGGGTCCTCTCCTCCCTGCCCGAATCCTCTACAATATCTGAGTCGGGTCCATCATATCCTATATGTAAAATCCACACCGTTCATCAGGTTCCATCATTAATTATAAGTCCTGGAGAATAAAAAATAAAGAATATCTACAACTCATGTGGACCACACCATATTCAACAACAGGAATAGAATGTGAACCATAGGTTTGTGTTTGAGGACATCATATCGTTTTTCTTCTTTCATCTAACCCGTTAATCAGGGGAAAGTAGCTACCATGAAGTAAAGTTGCAAAAATCAGGATGATCCAAAACTCAGTTGGGCCACAATTCTTGAACTTTGTTCTCAATGGTGTAGCCCATCAACGTTTTGTATTTGGGTGATCTTTTGCTTGTACGGTTCTAAAAGGTTTCCCCTGATGGACGGACTGGATACGCATATACAACATGGTGGCCCCAACAGAGCTTACGCGCCGCATAAAACAGGTGTTGTACGATTCCGGTGTGTCTCCTTCCCCTTTGGCCTTTGCGTTACAAGAAGAAAAAATATATATATTTGATACTCGAGGAGATTGATGATACGCCGGCATTTTGAAATTACTTAATATTTATATACCGTCCAAATCATGGGTACTATTTTAGATTTATTATACACAAAAAATTACACTTACTTGATTATCTGACGACCGGATTGGTGAGGATTTATTGGACGGTCGTAATTGAAAATCATCCCGTGGTTTTATTTCAATAAACTAGTGACGTCAGAACTGTTCAACCAATCTGATTTTTGAATTGAAATTTATCCACAGTGGCTTACAGTCGGTTTAATTTCAATTAATGTCTCCCACATCTACCATTCCGAAGTGCCAGCGTATCAAGTGTCATATGCACCCAGAGTATCAAATAAATTCCCTTCTAGTACCAGAAGAACCGGAAAACGATACAACCATATTTGAGGCCCACTATGGATGGAAATTTATTCAAGACGTGCATAAATCGGATGATCCTAGCCATCAAAACAGTGGTCTTCAAATGGACGGAGGGTACAAAGAACCATTAATGGTCAACATTAAGTGCTGCAGATTGAAGAGAAGTGATGGCTGTCGTCTTCTGATTAGCATGATTTTCAAAACCCAGTTCACGTATAGTGAGGCCCACTAGATGGAAGGTTCAGATTGATGGATAACCCTACCACTTGTAATCTAGAGAGCTGTTGTGTGCATGCACATGGATACTTGGAATAGCCAAACGGGTGATTGGATGACCCACAATGAAAAGTGGGCGCTTTATCATTCAACCTTAAATTTTTAATAGCGAGATTAAGGAGTATGATCTCCTACCGTCAGATCTTTAAGGGGCATCAACGGCTGAGAGGCTATGATCATGGCTTGGGATCGCAATTTTACACCTTGGCATATAAGTTACTCAAATCAAACCGTTCAATTTCTGGTACCCACTGTAGATAAATCATAGCTCTAAAATCAGATTAATTAGATACTTCTAACCCCTGATTAATGGACATTCATTTTTTATATTAGATGTTGATCATCCCTTAAATGTCATCAATCGAACAGTTAGAAAGTAGACGTACCATTTGATTTTTTTTCATCACCCATCTAAGTTGGGTCCCATGATTTCAACGGTTTATATTGATTATATATAGGCCACGTTTACATTTTCCAATTGCATGAACACGAAGTACCATACTCAGCTGGAGTATCAAAGTTTTTCTAGAAACTATAATCGGAAAGCGAGAGTCGTTTCTGATTGACCTGATGACGACCTCATCTTTTTCGGAAGGAAAAGTCTCTGGAAGCGAAGTCCTGTACAGCCAGCTGGATGGATGAGCGACGATAGTCCTCCAAATACCTGACATGTAGCAGTGATAACCATGATCTTGACCATTCACTAGTGGACATTTTATATAAAACTCCATATTACAAAAATAAAACTGAATAGACAATCCTAACCATCAGCTTTTCAGTTCAGCTTCCACAACTACCTTTTTATATCTAGCGTCCATTTAAAACCATATTATATACCCCATTTATTATCAAATCAAGATATTTTCAATTGACCATCATCAAAGCATATGATACACTAGATTAACGGTTCAGATCATCTATTTTATCTTTCATATATCATACATTGGATGCTCAATGCTTCTGTATGATTCAGCTTGCGCCGGACAGAACCAGTCTCCTAAATAGAGCGAACACGAACGGGACACGGTTCCGAGTAAAGGAAAGCCGCGGTATGCTTACTCGGTCTCCCTTACTCGTTTGTGCGTCAGCCACGTGGCGTCTTACGGTCATGAGAGCGATATTACTGGATAAACCAGCTTCGGTAGTTCGTTAGTATTTATTAGTATGCTGTGGGGCCTCACCTATTTTACACGTGGCCTAGATATCGACAAATCTGGACCATCTAATTCGCCAGCCACGCCGTTGAGTGAACGTAGACCGTAGCTCGATAGGAGTATTCTGTGCCTCCATCGCGACTCACCATCCCAACTTTTGTGGGGAGCCGATTTAGGTGAGACACCGGATCCACCGAGCTGGGTGGGACCCCGGACCGTGGGGCCTACTGTGATATATGTGGCTAAATCCACGCCATTCATCCGCATTGAAAACTCATTTTAGGGTAGGTTTTAAAAAAAAATGAGGCAGTTCAAATCCCATGCGGGCCGGTGATTGACCATTAAAAACTTATTGCCGCCGTCAAAGCTTTGGATCAAGATGACATTTGGAGGTCTCTTCATATCTATGTTTGTGACCTTATCCAACATTCCAGTGGAATCCATAAAGTTTTTAATGGATTCAATCATTAGTGTTTCATGTGGTGTGATTCACCTAAATTTTGAGTCGGCTTCATTTTTGGATCATGCATGCTTTCAAAATCGTTGGATGGTGTGGATTTAAGGCACATACATCAATGTGAACACCAGGGTCCGGCCTATTAATTCCTATTTTCGCCGATTCTTAAATTTGGAGAGAGTTGTGGAATGTACTTGAAGATTTTTAGAGATATTAAGAAAGGATTGCCGATTCTTAAATTAGGACAAAGTTGTAGAGTGTATTTAAAGATTTCTAGAGATATTTAGAGAGGATTTTGTAATAAAATAGTTAGTGTATATTGAGTAGTGATACATCATTCACTAGGACAAAGTCGTCATGCTTGGAGCGGTTATATGTACAGGTGGTGAGTTAAGAAGAAAATGCTCACAATGGTTAATAGTGTTGAAGTAGTTACTGTAATTATTAGAACATGGGAAGAATCTAAATAATTGATCTAATGCTATAAATAATGAAGGAAGTCAGTAGAAGAAATGGTCTCATATTAAACCAAACCAAACCAAATCTATCTTTTAATTATTTATCATTTACATTCCTTAGTGTAATATTTACATTTATCTGTCATTTGCAACATCATCATTACATATCCATTAATATAAATATTTGAATACAGTGCTGAAAGGGAAATTCATATATCAAAAATTAAACAGCTGCACGCTCCAAGCTCAACGCTGCTGCGACCTAACGCCACCTACACGCATCTATCGTGCATAAGCTTATAGAAAGCTTAAAGGGTGGTGAAAGTATGTGCTCAAGGAAAGTATCTAGTATGCAATATCAGAGCAATGCAAAAACATGCTAGTAAGTCCATAAATACCATCAACCTTATTCAGGCTATGCAATACAGAAACATAATAAACTAAATGCTATGTGCTGAGGATGCAATGCAATATGTGGTGCGAATGAAATGACCAAGTTGGAGTGTGAAGTCAGGATGATAATACGTAGTATCGCAGGCTATAGAGTCCATCACAAGGGACTTCTATCCAAACCAGTCTCGTACCTAAATTTGGATAGTCAGACTTAATGTGGTAAATTCCTGATCTCAGGTTGGTCGTGCGCCCCAACCGAAATCCTGGCCATTACAAAGGTACACATAACAATTAATTGCTCACCACCAGCCCGAGTGGATAGTAAATGAATGAATGAATGAGTATGCAACTCCTACTCAATAAGTCCACATATCAGTACCGTACATCTCTGGGATCATCACCGGGGTCTATTAACTCTAGCTAGCTTGTCGCCCCTATCCGAGCGCACAACTGGGTAAGTGGAAGAGACATCACTATCCGCCTGTCAATATCGGATCTGGCTCGTCGATAGTAGACCCATTCCTCAAGCTGGTCAAACTCAACATAAATATTATCCCCTCACTCAGGCGGGTAAGGTCACACCCCCTCCCAACCGACCACGCATAGTAGGAGACGCGGCCTACTGGTATACGGCCCTCATGCGCTTATATATATCTACTTGGTTTAGATGTTGGGGCGTCTCCTAGTCACGGAGGTTTAGGGACTTTCACCCAGGGACATCTATAGTACCCCATGTAGAAAAAAGATTTTCAGTGTCCCATCTGGCCATCCACGATATGTCTGTGGAGGCTACGACCCTAATATCGCTAGGGCATACAATAGTCATATCCCAAAATGCGAGATGTATGAGTTACACAGTCCAATCATGCATTAATCCTACACATACCGTGTACTCATGTAGGACGATTCCGCCTATCAGGGAGTCTCGTAAACAAGCTGCCCTATGGCATATGCAATGGTCAACTACACTTCATAACAAACATGCAGATGATGCGTATGGGCATGTATCATGATATTATGTTGTCACATACTCATAATTGGTATCGATAATCGGCCTATATACAAAGCGGGGTCCATAGATGAACAGCTGATCTAAACCAAAATATAAAGATTGGCCCTCGGCCGTGAATATGTCAAATCCGGTAGCACAGAGTCAACCGTCTATGGCGATGATGGACCATACAACATCAATGGGGCCCAATAATTTGGGTTAACCCACTTAGAGAATGATGAGAATGGGCCTAACAAGGCTTAAGGGAAGGTCACAATGTGGACATTTAACCATCATTGTCCATCAATGTAGACATTTAACCAACATTGTTCCCAAGGAGTGGCCCACATAGAGCCTAAACATATAGTGGGCTCATGACCTCACATAAGGGCCTCATACACATCCCATTGGGCCGCACAGATAGGCCACACATACATCATATTGGGCCTCATACACATCGTAATGGGTCTCATCAAATGGGCTGCATATATATCACATTGGGGCCTGATATCTGGGCCTCAAATACATCACAATGGACCTCTCACCTGGGCCTTAAATACATCTCATTGGGCCTCATGCCTGGGCCCCAATTACATCACATTGGGCCTCATCAAATGGGCCACTAATACATCACAATGGACCACATCTCATGGGCCTCAAACACATTAGATCGGGCCTCACATATGGGCCTCATACACATCAAATTGGGCCTCATATATGGGCCTCATACACATCAGATCAGACCTCATACACATCAGATCGGGCCTCACATATGGGCCTCATACAAATCAAATTGGGCCTTACATATGGGCCTCATATACATCAGATTGGGCCTCACATATGGGCCTTATACACATCAAATTGGGCCTCACATATGGGCCATAAATACATCACATTGGGCCTCATTTAGAGGCCTCATAAACATCACCATGTGGGGTCCACGGACTGGACGGTGCTGATGAAACACGCACATCACGCCAGGGCCACGAGGAAGGACGGTGTGAATATAGAACACTCACAAGGCGGGCCCCACCCATCCAGCCTATGGGCGGTGTAGATAGTGGACACACATCATGGTGCGTCCCACTCAACTGGCAGATGGACGGCGTGTATAAGACGTATACATCACAGCTAGCCCCCCACATGCATGGACACTGTGGGGACAAAATACATAGAGCAAGGTGGGTCCCACTCCACACGTGTCACACGTGTGAGGTGGGCCCACGTCCAAGATAGATGGACGGTGTGTATAAAACACAGATTACAGGGGTCTCACTATCCTGGACAAATGGACGGTGTGGATACAAAATAGATACATCAAGGTGGGTCCCACCCGCCCACACGTGTCACACGTGTGGGATGGGCCCACACCCCAAACAAGGGGACGACATGGTTGAAACAAATACATCAGGGTGCGTCCCACAGCATTGCTAACGTTACTGCAGTGGGCCCACCGTCCTGAAAATGAACGAACGGTTGGGGTATAATACATATATCAAGGTGGGTCCCATCCCACACGTGCAACACGTGTGGGGTGGGCCCCACATGTTCGCTGAAATGGATGGACGGTTATGGATATAACCATACCTCATGGTGGGACTACAGAACTTCTGACGTCAATTGGCAGCTCAAGCTGCTGAGGCCCATCGTCCCTTGGATGGTCTGGATACAGCATTACATCATGGTGGGCCCCACAGAACTTGTTAAGGTCAGCCAACCGTGGGACCCACCGTCCTAAAAAACGGATGGACAACAGGGATATAATACGTACATCAATGTGGGCCTTGCCTGTCCAGAACGAACGGACGGCTAGGATATAGAATACCTACATCAATGGGGGTCCCACATGTCCCACGTGGGAAACAAATGGACGGCTAGATACAGAATACATATATTAGGGTGGACCCCACCCCCACACGTGTGAGGTGAGTCCACGTCCATGGAAAATGGACGGACAGTATGGGATATACCACATACCTCGTGTCAGACCCTAGAACTTGCTAACTCCAATCTAGCGGCAACTGTGCTGCCTGGAACCCACCGTCCAGGGTCTGGAAGGTGTGGATCTAGCACACATCAAGGTGGGTCCACACATGTGGGACACACCAGCTATGGATTAAACTGATATTAGTGTTTTCCTTCGTCCCGACTGGCCCAAAACGGGCAGCATTGCGGGCCCCATTCACTGGACAGACAACATGGACAAGAATGCATCATGGTGGGCCTGTTGGCCCTGGACGGTCTGGATGTGTCGTGCTCATCAGGTGGGTCACACATCATGATCATTATAAAAAAGAGAGAGAGAGAGAGAGAGAGAGAGAGAGAGAGAGAGAAAGAAAGAAAGAAACGACGGAGATGGGAGGAGCTCCGCCACTATGAGCTCCTCCATAAACATACATTAAGATGGGTCCCATCACAAGTGGGCCTTACATCAAGCTCAAGATCTAAGGCTATGAACACCCACCATTGGATCTTCTAGGCTCCTTGATCTCCCCATCTCCTAAGCTTCCTCTTTGATGGAGGATGATGAGAATGGAAGTGTTGGATGGTGAGGATTAAGGGGGGTAGGAAGTGGGCCACACCTAGCTTCTCCTCTCCCTTGGACGTTTCATCTCCTTGAGTTGCTTGAGAGAATGGATGGAGAATGAGAGAGAGAGAGAGAGAGAGAGAGAGGATGTAAGGAGAGAGGGATGGGTGTGATGGGTGTGAGTGAGGGGTGTACTTAACTAGGTATGGGTTGTGTTGACTTTGGGGAAGAGAGAGGTATGGGTGAGTGATGGGTTGTACTTGATTGATTGATGTGATGTTTGGTAGAGATTCTCTTCAGTTTTGCAAATGCGCGGCATTTTTTCTAAAATATGCGCGAGCCCACAACTACTGGCCTAGGTATCGTATCGGCGCATGAGACGCGACGATGGCACGGTCGCTAGGGTACAAGTCTCGGGTTGAGTCGACTTAAGTTGACAATGTGTGACTCAGGGTTGCGTGCAAATGTTATATGCATTGCAGGTTGTTGAAATTTCAACAGGGAGGATCACGGAAGTCTACGGAACAGTACGGTCCAGGATACGGGCCTTACAACCACTATATATATATATATATATATATATATATATATATATATATATATATATATATATATATATATATATATATATATAAGTACGATCTATAGATGTCCTAGAGTGGGGGTAAATAGGACAACACAAAATATTTCGATATAACGCGGAATAATAAAATAAATACTCTTAATTGCTTAGAGTATTGAAATCTTAATTTCAAATAGTTCATAGGACAACCTTTACCCAAAAAATTTAGGCAAGACAACCTTATTTCACGATGTCTTTGAGATCAAAATATCAAACTTACTAAGAAACAATCAATCACAAGGAAAGCATATAAAGAATTTAAACAATCATTACAATTTACAAAGAGTTATAGTGATTCGGTGGTTAAACCTCACACCTACTCCACTCTCGAAATTACTACACTCGTAATTTTGGCTTTTCATTATTTCAAGGTTTTCACAGGGCCACCTTAACAACCTGATACAGTTCTCATGATTTTCACAGGCTATCACAACGAAACCCTCTTTGTGATTTTTACAGGCTCACCACAAAATAACCCGCTGAGATTTCTGGGCTATCTCAGAAAAACTCAAAATGAAATGAAAGTAAATACAATACTTATCTTCAATTGGTAAGTCGAAGATATAACTATAGCTTTTCTTTCTTGGAATATTGATGAAGCCGTATATGTGTTCAACCCAAAAAGAATATAGGAATCTAATATATTTTCAATGTAATAAACAATACTCTAATACTGCAAATTCGAGTATCTAATTATCAAGTAGAGTATGGATTACTCTATTAAAACAGATTCAACTAACTTGAGAAAGAAAATAGAATTATCTAAATCAAATATAAAAATTACCGCACAAATAGCTTAAGGAGGCTTGGACTTTCACTCTTTTCTTGAGAAGATGGATATATATTTTTTGCGTTCTTAATGAGTTAGTAAAGCCTCTATTTATAGCCAAAGGATTTATAAATTCGGCTGGCCGAATTCCAACGATCTCGTTCCAATGGATCTTCAGATTTCCCGGATGAAATCTTTCAAAAATTCGACTGGCGAACCTCCAGTTCAGTTGGCTGAATACATGGTTCAATTGGCTAAATCTCCATGAGATCTGAAATCTTATTTTGCTGGAAAGTTGACCGAACATACTTCAGGCTAGCCGAGCAGACCGGTTGGGCTAGTCGAACCCAAGGTTGGGCTAGCCGAACTTGCTTCAAAAAATATCTTTCTCATTGTATACTTGTCCAAATTATGTTAGGTTAGCCGAAGGTATTTAAGCTTGTCGAACTTGAGGTCGGGCCAGCCTAACTCCAATGTATTTTACTTAGAATCATATGTTATCGTGATATCATATGAAATACACCTAACCAAGGGTCAATCTAAGGTTATACCACTTGATGGTTGACACATACAAAGTGTTCCGATCTTCGAACCATTTAAGACTTTTAAGGCTTGAGATGTTGAGTCTTCCTTGAGATGTTGATCAAGTCTTTACGAGTTCTTCATGAGTTGTCGAAGAGTATCTTCATGAGTGCTTGTGCTCCTTTCAGGACTACGAAATTTGACAATCCTAATTGTGCATAAGTATAAGCACTTACAATCTCTCCATTTGTCAATTTCGTGAGAAAACACAATCATATACAACTCATCATAAAATATTTCAACATCTCACAGACTCATTATACTAATATGAGCTCTGGATCAAAAGAACATCTGTACACCACCAACGATACCATATCTTGACGATCTTGATGCTCCCTCTTAGAACAAGCATTCGTAACTCCCCTTGAGCACTTAGTCACATATAATATATTTCTATACAATCCAATACTTTATCACATGCAAAAAAGAATATAATTCCATGGAATTCATGCATGCAAGTGTTGTAGAGTTGTGCTTATATTGCTCATATATCCATAACCATTTTCTCCCCTTTTTTGTCAAAAGTTAACAAAGGAAGAAAAATTAAATGATGTATGCAATATGAATATCGAGGAAAAGAGCATATAAAATAAGGATATGAAGTCATTAAGATACATAAAGATTAATATCCAAATGTGCATAAGGGAAAGTCATCCAAGAGTGCATGTAATCCAAAGAGAGTTTTATTACAGACTATAATTAAAATATCGTCGGAACCAGAGGAGGACGGTGCAACCACCTCATGATCATTCATTTTTAGACTCCGATTGAATCGATGAAAGTACTTTTTCATATACTTCATATGTTATTTTTTAGTCTGATGTAACGATTCCTGGGATACATGCAAAGCATCCATTATCCTCTCTAAACTCTCTAACCTATCAGAGAATTGCGAAGGTTGAAAATCTGAATCATTCGTATCAACAAATTCTTCCTAGTCAGCAAATATGCCATCCATGTCGATATCAGTTTCAGGATCCTCGTCCTAATCGCCTTACCGCTCAGGCCTCGGATCTAACTTCATCATGTTCAAGTTTGCATTACCAAAGGGAAGTTTCGATTCCGGTGCTTTAATTGCAAAAATTTGGACATTGAACCGTAAAGCAAGGGGAAGTCATAAGAAATGTGAAAGGAATGAAACTATGACGAGGATAGAGACGATATTGAATAATCAAATGAGATATCAAAGAAAGAAGACAAATGTGAATATCGAATGCAACAGAATGCATAATATACATCATAAAGGGAGTAAGATTAGTTTTACTCTCAGCCCTTGGATGAACATTAAATGTAAAGATGTGATGAAGAACGCGGTATTTTGGAAGTAAATTATAAGTGGGGAGAGAGTTACCGGACCTCCATTTGGCGTTAAATCCACATAACACCCCAGTTATTGTAGTTCTTTCTGAACTGTACATATCTTTAAAAAGAAGTGCGATAGATAATCCATCATCCGTTATCTCAATGTCGATAGCAGATGATATGATGAAGGGTGTTATGGTGATAGTTTCTTCCATAAATTGAATATTAAATGATAGATTATCAGAAGAAACTTCATTTATGGATGCGTAAATCCCTTGTGCAATGGATCGGTAAGTCGCCCCGCCCCATTTTAGAAATGTCTCTCATCCTACCTTGTAGGGAATATCAAATAGACCATATTGAGTACTATGATCAAGATTAACTGATCGCTCAATAATGATGATCTGAGAGCGGAAATTCCATACATTCTCTAGATCATCCTCTGATCTAGAACACTTTACGTGGGTCCCCGCAAATAATATAAGTTGCGCGGGTCCGTGCAATCAAAGATCCGTTGCACAGAACTGCGTAACTAAAGATCAGTTGCGCGGGTCTGCATAGTTGGTTTCAGAAGAAGATTTCCTTAAACGATCAAGATTGATGTAAAGTGGGTCCCATGACATCGAAATCGAGTTACCACACGTGTGAGGGCCTATAAATACCTTCTTCCCTCCTTCATTTGGGGGGATTGAAGATTTTGGAGAGAAGGCAGAGCAAAGAAGGAGATTGAAGGTAGGAGCAAAGGGCTCCAGTAGGTCGCGTAACCTATATCCTTTGTGCGGCACCGCACAAACAGACTGCCCTGCAGTCTGTAACAGCAAAGGGTTGTCATGCTGCGGAAATGGCTGAAGGCCGTCATGCTGCTGAAATCGCTGAAGTATTCAAGTTCATTCTACTCAAAGTTTGAAGGATTGGAATGAGCAGAAGAGATATTCAGACTATTTTCCTCCTAAGCCCTAGGAGATGACCGATACCCTTGTCGAAATGCTGCCGAATTTGCTATTTGAATTAAATCTTTGAACATTACTAATTTGTATATGTTTGAGTGACGTATTTTAGAATCAAGGGATATCTAAGGATGTAATGAACTCAGAATCAATAAAATGTGATGATCGTCTTTATACTTTATTTTCTATTATGTCTGAATAAGATAATTTCCCCTAATCAAATACATTTGTTTTCTTGTCGAAACAAAATGGCGACTCTACTAGGGACATTTGTCTTATTTAGCATTAACATTGAGAAAGTTGTAAGACTTTTATCACTGTTTGACGTCTCTCAGACGCCAAAATGGCGACTCTCAGTGGGAACATCCTCCCCTTCATCTCTAAGATAGTTTACTTAACCTTTCACATATTAACTTTACGTATGTTTCATTATTGAAGGTACCTGAATTCAACCATAAAATATAACTGATGGCTAACTTTGCAAGAAAGGTGAATTTCTGTTTCACCTCTACTGGATTCGTAGTAGAGTATGCGCTGAGCCGAGCTTCAGAGCCCATGGACCCACGTCCCACAAACAAAAGTAAAGTGACTCAACTAACAGCTGGAGTCGTATCTGTTTCACCTCAACCGCAGGAAGGTGATGGGGATTGTACTGTGGTCCTGTCTCGTAGGACAAAAGCAAGGAACATGAGGAGCCGTAGAGCGAACTCATCTTTGCCAAGAGCCAGAAGACCGATAACGCGCAGTACAATCAAGAAGAACCCCGAGCTCGCTCCTCCTACGATATATCCAAAGCGAGTGATTCCACGGTTGGCGTCACACGATTTTCCGGCTCTAGTCGCCCCGAGAACCAAGTGGACGAGAGGGTAGAAAGGTAAAGCGCTGATGATAAGATCATTGACGCCCGTGTCACCTCAGACAAGTTTGCCAATGACTCCGTCACCCCGATCAATCAGCAGCACAGGGAGCATACAGAAGTTGAATAATACTCCGATCTTTCCCTTCTTTGTGAGCCCTGTCACGTCAGCATACTCTCGTCTTACTCCAACGACAGCTTCGATAAAAAGTAAAGAAGCCACGGTATATATGGCTGAGACGAGTCAAGAAAACAGGCCAAGTGCTGAGGATCGTATTAACGAGATGGCAGAAGCACAAAAATCACTAATGGATGAGTGCTGAAACCTCAGAGAAGCTTTGGCGACTCTAGCGCATAATGTGGCCCAAATAGCGGCTCCACCAATGATGGGAACAATGAATGGACAAGAAAGCCAACCTGAAGGTTCTCGTCCATAAGGGGTAGGATCGTGGGGGTCTGTTTCAGCAATAAGAACCATAACGCAAGATGACATAAGACAGGTCATTAAAGAAACCGTGAGAATAGAAAGAGAGAGGAAAAATACTAGCCGCTTCAGATACCGAACACCATATCCGAGAGAGGTAGAAGATGTTCCGTTTTTGGCCAATTTCAAGCATCCATATTTTCAGAAGGTTAATGGGGAAGGATCGTCGGAAAAACATTTAATGCACTTCATCACCAGTATAGGGAATTTTTCTACGGTACCACAGTATTGCCTGAGACTGTTCGGGTCGTTGCTAACACACAAAGCATTTCGGTGGTATTCTAGCTTGACTCCTGGATCAATGCGGACTTGGGAACAAATGCAGGACACTTTTATGTTGAATTTCTTCTCGTCAGAACGTGATGTCAGCATTACGGAATTGACCTCTATACGACAGCGAGAAGGAGAGCCAGTGGAAAAGTTCATAGACAGATGGAAAACACTGGGAGCTTCGTGTAGACAGCTGCCAGAAGAAAAAGAACAGGTTAAAATGTGTTTGAACTCTATGAAAACAGGAATTACGTTCAGACTCACTAGCACCGATATCAGAATGTTCCGTGACCTGGCCACCAAAGCTCATGCATTGGAATTAATGACTCGCAAGATGCCAGCATTTTATCACGAGACTATTAGGAGGATACCCTGCAGGACGACTGTGAATACCGTCGATCATGATAAGAAAAATAAAGACACAGGGGGATCAAGGGACAAGAGGTCGGAACGAAAAGAAGGATGAAACCAGTAAAAAAATAGATACAATGGAAAAAGGCTCAGGATGCTTGATTCTCATGAAGGGTTCGATTTCGATAAGGAAGATGTTGTTCCCATGATAAAACAGTTGCTAAAGGCTGGCACTATAGAATTACCAGAACCCAAACGCCCAGAAGATATGACAAAGACCAAAGAAAGAGATTTCTGTCGTATTCATCGCCTAGTGGGACATCTGACGGAGAATTGCTATACATTGAAATGTATCATACAGTGAACGATAAACAAGGGTGAGATAATAATTGGCGAAGAGAAGGGAAAGAATATGAGGGCGACGGTAAATATGTTTACAGTCTAGGAGAAGCCCCAAGAAGTAAAAAGGAAAGAGGGTCGAATGTCAACAAAGAATGCAACAATGATTACGTTGCGATCAGGGAAGAAGGTGACGAGTCCTGTGAAACAGAAAGCAGGGATCATAAGGAAAGAAGTCATTGAAAAACAGAACAGTGATGATAGAAATAAAAGCGGGAGCGAAACAACAAAAGTGGCTTATGATGTAGTCAGTCATTTGAAGGGTATACCGACGCGTTTAAGCATCTATGATGCACTCAAATTATCAGAAGAGTTTCGACAGAGTCTGATCCAAGCATTGTCTGATCACAATGTTAGAGAGACTCTGCTGACAGAAATGAAACATGAAAGACACAATGAACAAACAGATTGTCTACCAGTCGTCTCATTCTCCGATGATGATTTGATTGGCGAGATGGAACATAATAGGCCACTAATGGTAGAAGGTCATATCTGTGGGAAAAGGGTAAAACGGATTATGATAGATAATGGGTCTGCAATAAACCTTTTGCCACTCTCAATGGTAAGCAAATTGGGTTATCACCGTTCTGATCTGCGCCCTAGTGGAATGATGATATAGGGCTTCAATCAAGATAGGCAACACGCGCTGGGTAAGATTATGGTGATGCCGGAAGTAGGAGAATTAACTACTAATGTCGTATATCATGTTATAAACGTCGTGACAATGTACAATCTTCTCCTGAGAAGGTTGTGGATACATCAGTACAGTATCATACCCTCTACTTTGCACCAATGTTTCAAATATTGTAAGGACGGAATAAGTGTAAGGTGATGGTTGACGCGAAATCATATACGGAAGCTGAGTCTTTCTTCGCAGATGCCAGTTATTATAAAGGGTTCTCTGAAGAGGTGGAAAATAATGATGAAAACAAAGTCTTAAAAGATGTCCAAGTAAACAAGGCTAAAGAAGAAAGGGCAGAATCTTCTAGGACTACAGAAGCAAGGAAGAGGTTCTATTTTGTGCCGAAGCGTCTACAACAACCTGGACAGCCGCCATTAACCTTGTTATCGACAGAACAATTGAAAATTCTGTAGTCTAATTATACGATGCCGCTACCCAATGTTGAAAGGTGTAAATCGTTTCCAGCCGCTCTAGGAAGATTTCAAGTCAAGGCTAGTACCAAGTACCCTGAGCCGATAGAATTCCATGCTGCAGTGAAAGCAAAGGCCGAAATCACGAACAATGTATACCACGGTAAGCTGACACCGTAAAATCTGGAAAAATATAGTTCAGTGAGCAAAAAGATCATGAGAAACATGGGTTTTGATTGTAATAAACCCACTGGGCTGAATCTCGAAAAGGGAATTTAGATCCCTCTTGGGGTTGACCAGGAAAAGCGAAGAAAATTCTAAGGATTAGGAGCAGAGTCGTTAGTAAATACGATTACGGCCGCACAAATACCACAACGGGACCCCAAATAGTCGAGTACCCTGAAATAGCTCCGAGACAAATAGAAGACAGGGGCCAACTGACAATATACGGCTTACGAGAAATAAATTTGGGAACAGAAGAAGATGTAAGGAATACATTTATCAGCGTCAGTCTTTCTGAGCAGGAATCTGAGAAATATGACCAACTTCTCAAAGAAAATAAATACATCTTCGCTTGGACGTATGAGGAGATGCCGGGTTTAGAACCCTCCGTAGCGATGCATCGATTAAATATCTCCAAAGAAAAGAAGCCGGTAAAACAGGGGCAAAGGCGGTTCCATCCAGATCTAATTCCATTAATTGAAGAAGAGGTCAACAAGCTGATAAAAGTTGGGTTTATCAGGGAAGTTAAGTATCTTAGGTGGATATCAAATATTGTCCCTATGAAAAAGAAAAATGGACAGGTCAGAGTGTGCATTGACTTCAGGGATCTGAACGAGGCTTGCCCAAAAGATGACTTTCCTCTTCCGATAATAGAATTATTGATCGATAGTACAACTCAGTATGCTATTATGTCCTTCATGGATGGCTACGTAGAGTATAATCAAATTAGAATGACACCTGAAGATGAAGAAGCAACGACATTTAGAACACCGCTTGGAATCTATTGTTATAAAGTTATGCCATTTGGTCTTAAAAATGCCGGGGCAACATATCAAAGGGCGATGAAAAACATCTTCCAAGACATGATGCATAAACATGTCGAGTGCTATGTTGACGACTTGGTGGTCAGGTCAAGAGATCATCAGGAGCACCGTGAACACTTGGCATTGGTTTTCTGTCGACTCAGAAAGAAGCAGTTAAAGATGAATCTAGCTAAATGTGCGTTTGGGGTATCTTCAGGTAAATTTCTCAGTTTCGTTGTACGGCATAGGGGTATCGAGATCAATCCTGAGAAGGTTAAAGCTATTCAAAATATGCCACCACCAACAACGCTAAAGGAATTGAAAAGTTTACAGAGAAAACTGACGTACATTCGTTGCTTCATTTCAAATCTCGCAGGAAGGTGTCAGTCATTTTCTCGACTAATGAAGAAAGACACAGAATTTATATGGGACCAAGCCTATCAGAACGCATTTGATTCAATAAAGGAATTGTTGAGCAGCCACCGGTGCTAACAACTCTAGTAAGAGGAAAATCGCTTATCTTATATATATCTGCAGCCGAGAATTCTTTAGGCGCTTTGTGGCACAGGTAAATGAAGCCGGGAAAGAGACTGCTCTATATTATCTGAGTCGAACACTGATGGGGGCAGAATGCAATTACTCTCCGATTGAGAAAGAATGTTTAGCGCTGATATTTGCGGTGCAAAAGCTAAGACATTATTGTCTCTCCCATGACATAACTTTGATCTCGAGAGCAGATCCGCTAAAGTTTTTGATGACAAGGCCGATGTTGTCTGGAAGATTGGCCAAATGGATGTTATTACTATCAGAATATACTATTTCAAATAAACCAGCAAGAGCAGTCAAAGGACAGGCCATGACAGATTTCCTTGCAGCGCATCCTGTGACAGAAAGTGAAAACATTAGCAATGACTTTCCAGATGAGCAAGTTATGTTGGTTGAATCCCAGAACCTGTGGCAAATGTATTTTAACGATGTTGCTCGAACATCAGGAGCGAGGGCAGGAGTGATATTCATTACTCCTCAAGGCGATCTGTTACCATAATCCTTCACATTAGGCGCCGCATGCACAAACAATGAGGCTGAGTACAAAGCCCTCATTATCGGAATGGAAATAGCTCAACAAATGGAAATAAAAATGTTGCATATCTTCGGAGATTCTAAATTGATTATAAATCAATTGACAACTGAATTCAAAGTGAGGAAGCAGGAACTCTTGCCATATTGCCAGAAAGCACAACAGTTGCTCGAACAGTTCTGTCATGTGGAAATCAAACACATACCACGGTCCGAAAATACAAAAGCAGATGCTTTGGCCAGCTTGGCAGCAGCTCTGTCCTGCTCAAATTGAAGCCCTCTCTAAGTAACCATAGAAGAAAGAAGATTCTTACCATCTTTAGAGATCATTGAAGAAATCATTGAAGCGCTTCCTATATCATGTCTGGAAATAACGACAGATGATTGGCGTCAATCTTTTGTTGATTATCTTAAATATAACATCCTGCCAGTGGATCATGTACAGAAGCAGCAGATTAAGCAGCGGTCAAGCAAATTTGTCATATGCATCGAAGTATTGTACAGAAAGTCTTATAATGGAATGTTACTACAGTGTTTAGATAAACAAGAAACAAGCCAAATATTGCGGGAAGCACATTCAGGTGAATGTGGAGCACATCAAGTTGGCCGAAATCTATTCCATAGTGTACATCGAATGGGTTATTACTGGCCCACCATGTTCAAAGATGCGATAGATTATGCGAAGCGGTGCCATGAATGTCAGATCAATGGGAATGTGATACATGTTCCCCCGGAAGACTTACATCAGTCCGTCACTGCTTGGCCTTTCTTAACTTGGGGACTTGATGTAATTGGTCCTATAAATCCACCTTCGTCCAAAGGAAAGTAGTATATTCTGGCAGCAATCGATTATTTCTCCAAATGGACTGAAGCAGTCGCTTTACATAACGTTAAAGAAAAGGATGTGGTCAATTTCATCCGACATGCCATAATATACCGTCATGGTATTCTAAAGAAGATCGTTACTGATAATGACACTCCTTTCAAAAATAGTGGTATGGAAAAGCTGTGCCAGAAGTTCAACATCCGCATTCATTTTCAACACCTTACTATCCCCTGGCCAATATATTAGCAGAGGCGTTTAATAAAACGATCGTCAAAATACTAAAGAAGACGGTAACAGGGAATAAACGTGATTGGGATGAGAAGTTGCAAGAAGCATTATGGGCATACAGAACTACTCACCGCACAGCAATGGGGGCAACACCATATTCACTAATCTATGGTATGGAGGCAGTTATCCTAATTGAAACGCAAGTGGCATCGTTCAGAGTGGCAGTACATCAGTCCATAACAGATGATGAAAATGCAAAAATAAGGCTGAAAGAGTTGGATCTGCTCGGCGAGAAACGTCTAGTGGCCCAGCAGCGATTGCAATCATATTAGGCCAGGATATCGGCTGCTTTCGATAGACAAGTTAAATACCGCTCTTTCAAAAAAGGGGATATGGTGCTAATGTTGAAACGACCTATAGTGGTCACTCGCCGAGCAAGGGGCAAGTTCGAGCCTAAATGGGACAAGCCATATATAATAAAAGAAGTATACTCCAATGGGGTGTACAGAGTTGCAACTCAAGATGGATAAGGTATCAGTATACCGGTCAATGCTCACTTCATCAAAAGATACTACCCCTAAAGAAGCTACTGATTTTGATCCAGAATATTATCAGCATAATGATTCTATATCAAAAGGGGGCAAGAAGGAATAAGATCATGTTCATATGTCAAAGAAAGAATCTATAAAGAATAAATTCATGAGCATATTGACTACATTAGCAAGTATTCTGAAAAGAAAGTGGTCATCGCCATTCTGAAAAGAAAGTGATCATCGTCATCACCAAATGAGTCTTATCAAATGAGTCTTGCAAAGTTTGGCAAAATTAATATCGTCTTGAAGATTCTCTTGAAGATATTAATAAGATTGATATATTACGAACAACATAGACGGATCCTCTTGAAGATATTATCAAAAGCAACGACATATCAACCTCAGTTAGAGACGTCTATCATTCTGGCGATAACGATGATCACAATTATTATTGCCTTATAAGGTATGATAAGGCAGTCTAGCCAAGCCTTGAGAAATCCAGCCAAGCCCTAAAAAGAGTCAAATCCAAAAAAGGTCAAAATCCTAAAAAGAGCCAAATAAAAAGATCAAGCTCTAAAAAGGGCTAAAAGCTCTAAAAGGATCAAGCTCTAAAAAGATCAAGCTCTGAAAGGGTTAAGCTCTAAAAGGGCCAGCTACGCATAAGGCCTACCATTTTCGCCATTCGGGCAGCGGCGAGGAGTCAGTGGCCCTAAAAAGCCAGTGAAGACCATCGTATATACCCATGCGGGCAAATGATGAAGCCAGTAACTAAAAGAAGTCGTAAAATGGCCAGTCATGCGTAACCCCTAGCCGTATGTATAGTTTTCCTGGCAGCGTCACGGGGAACGGAGGAAAGTGCCCTCCCGTGAATGGGTTCGATCTTGCAGACGAAGAAAATAAGGGCCACAGTGTGAGCTTTAGATAGGCCAACCATGCGTAAGACCCTCCAGACCTATGGTTTGATTTCGGTACTAACTCATGAGGAAGGGCTTAAACCTACTCATTGATGGACAGGAGACCCTAGGTTTGGTACCCCAAAGGTATCCTTGCGAGCTCTGCGAACTCTAGAGAGTTACCATGGCCAACCCTGTACATAAAACCAATTGAGTTCATCGCCCCGGTAGCTTCACTGGGCCCCTCTGATGGATCGCGGTTTGTGAACTCACTAGGCAGTGAGAAGTTCAGTGAACTCCTAAGAGTTACAGAGACTATCACGTGAGACCAGCTCAACTACTCAAGAGCTTAAACTGTATGTGCTCCACTACTCATGAGCTTAAACTATGTGTGACTGACTAAATTGAAATTTAGCACAGCCAATTTAAATACTCACATAGGAAATCCTGCACTAACAAAGCATAAAAGGTTTAAAAAATTGTAATTAATGTTATGATAAAATTGTTGTATAGATAAATATGATTGCGATAATATCCGATATGATAATTCTTCAGTAAAAAGACATTGTCTCAAAATGCTGCCATAAAAGCATAGAAGTCAAAATAATTTACTTGTTCAAAAGCATATGAACAAAGAAAAATACATGTTTAAAGTTCCTCTACAATTCCTACTGCCTCCATATACCTTCGCAAATCCTCTTTTAATTGCTCTTGAGCCGCATCATGCTTTGACTTTGCTTTAAGAATGATCTTTGTTTGATCAGGAACACCGGCTAGCTTGCCTTCCAAGGATATGATCACTTCTCTACTTTTGAGCAGTGTAGATTTTTCCATATTAACAGATTGGATATTAACTCGTATCCCTTCCTCAACTTCCTGAATGGCTGATTCCTTCTCATGATTCCTCATCTCCAGTCGAGAGATTTCTTCTTTCAGGACAGCAATGCGATCCTGGATAATCGTTCTTTCATCAGTATGGGCCTTTAATTGATCTTGAAGAACTGAGTATGCTTGCTCAAACTTAGAGATAGAGGAAGCAATCAGAGAGGCTTGTTCTTGGGATATAGCCAACTGCTTCTCGTATTCCAAGATTTCAGGCGCAATTGTAACATTTTCCGCCAATGCCAAAAAGGATATTGAATCACAAAATCTGAGAAGGGAATCGCGTAAAGAAGATATGCTAATTTTAGCCATCCTTGCAGAACTCTCCAAAATCTTATCCAAGTCCCGACCATTGTTCAGGGTTTTTGAAAATATGGACTATTGCTGATAGAGAATTCCTCATTAAGAGCATCTTATGGGCAGGAATTTTTGCAAAGGATAACAGTTCGGATGCAATGGGCACAGAGTCAGAACTGGCTGCTCCACTACAAGAAGGGGTTTCTATAACATAAAGAAAGAAAGCATTCAGATATATTGATAAAAAGCTATAAGACATACAATTCTGAGTGAAATGACTGATATACATTACCTGTTGCCGGAGTACGATTAACAGAAGGAGAAATTTCCTGAATCACAGAAGGGCCAACCCCCACGATGTCGGCAAAAGAAGGCGCTCTAGCCTCTGTACTCGAGTCTCTAGTGGTCGGAGTCGGCAAGTCAGTGGTCTCTATTGGAACTATAATCTCACGGGCTACTACTTTCGGTGCTGCCAATGGAACCAGAAGGGCTCTCGGTGAAATTATCGCAGGAGGATCTAGAAGAGAAATATCACTAGTTGCGATATTAGCAACACGAACACCTGAAAAAAAAGGGAGACACGACAATTCTAAATAAATGATTGCTATTAAATAAACAGATATATATATATATATATATGAAAGTTAAATTTCCTTTACCTGGTGAGTATCCATATTCACCATAATCTAAATGTTCCTCTTCCTCTTCTATAGCTACAGGAGATTTGACAAGAATTTTAACGATAGGAAAGGTTTCAGAGGTTGTGGAAGGAGGTTCCGTTTCAACGCCTTCTATAACTACTTCTTCCTCATCATTTATATCAACTTCTCCTTCTTTAAAATTGTCATCCTTATCTTTACTGTCTTCGCCGTCCTCGTCATCCTCATATTGGGAAGAGGCAGTATCCTCTGATGACGAGGCAGAGCTTTCATCCTCCAATTTCTCTTCGTCTACTTCGTCAATAGCAACCTGCTTTCCTTTGGAGGAAGCAGCCCTATTGCTCTCTGGTACGGGTTCTTGAATTGAAGGAGAGGCAAACGCTTGTCTTGTTCCCTCTAGAGGAACGGGGGATGATGCTTGTAAACATGCCCTCGATCTAGTCATCGGAGATAATGAGCTAGGGCAAGTGGGTTGTGAAGGAAGCGCTGAAGCGTCATGGGTTGGTTCTTCTTGAATCACCATAGTCTCTGTAGGAATGGGAGAAGATGCATCCTCAACATTATTTGTAGTCCGACCTGTAGAGTCACGAGGAGTTTGCTCAAATTCCATTAAGACCCCGTGAGTGAACCAGCCATTTAAAGTATTAATGGGCTTTATCTCACGGATGGGGTCTTCTAGTGGTATGTTGCTACAAATTTCCCTATGATGGGACGCATGACTCTTCTTTGGAATATAACCGATTCTGCTGTCTAGTTTTCTGCCTTTCAGTCTGGGCGGATGAAGAAAGATGGAAGAATCTACGGGCAAGCATTTGGTTACCAAATATGACTGGTGGTCCCACCACCGCATCCAACTGTATGAGGTTTGGATTATATGCTCGTAGCTAGGAATTATGAAAGAAGAATTGACACGGTCGTTCAGCAGTTGCTTCCATATCATGGCCCAGTTAAGAGGACCCGTTCCGTAACAATGCATCTTCCTGGTGACTAGTCCGCAATCTTTTGGCACGGTTTGATCATAACCAAATTGGCAAGCGAAGCGGCTAGGATAATAAGGCTCTCACCAGAACTCTGTCCCTTCTCAAAGTGGTAAACTGCAAGAACGAATAGAAAGAAAGAAAGCCCTTTCTGATGAGGTGAGTGTTCTTTGGTCTACCATATCTGTATCTTCAATATAGCGATGGAGACGGAACTGGAAAAAGTCTATTTGGTCAGTGTCTCAGATCTTATTAACGACTCAGTCATACGCCCTCTTGGCCATCGCCCTCTGCTGGAAGAACCAAAGCGAAAGATGCACAGGATGAATATATGCTTTCTCTGGTGCCTCAAAGGTCCAGGGAAAGTAAACTCCTAGCCAACCTGTGATGTATTGTCAAGAAGTATATGCAGATGAAGTTCCAAGGGTAGGTTCCTTTATGTGGGTGGCTATCTCCCCAAGGGCTCTGTAAAAGGAGCATAGCACCGGAGGAGCAAGGGAATATTTATGGCCTTCTGCCAAAGCACCAGCTATAACAAAGGTCATGGGGCAAACAACATCTGCCCATTTGGAGCTGGGAAGTACAATGAGGCTTAGCCAATAGGCCAAGAAAGCTGCAAGTTCCCCGAATGAACTATAATCTGCTCTACCCTTCATTGCATCTCGGAGCCGTGTTAGTTCCTTGGAGTGACAATCGCGGAATCTATAAGAGAAAGAAAAATATGAGTATGCAGAAATCTCTAAAAGGAAAGGAAGAAAAGGGAAAAAGAGTTGATTCTGGGGTTTATAAATACCTGAGAGTTCTGGAGAAATGTGCAAGCCATTGCAAAGGAGAAAGCTTGTGAATTGTGGAAAATTTCCCCATCTCCTTGAAGAGCTCGATAGTAGTCTCAGAGATGGAAGGTTTACGATCAGGAGAAGACACAAAGGCTAGCTCCCTGTTAGTCAGAATGAATTCATCGTAAAACTTACCCGTTATTGGAAGACCAGCTATGCGATGAAGATCCCAAAGCGTTATACTCATCTCACTGTATGGCAGGTGGAAGGAGTTGGTAGTAGGCGACCAGTACTCGATGAAACCTTTCAACACAGTGGGTTCCTTATAGAAGTGCTTGGATGTAACTTCTATAGCATCATAGAGGCCGATTTTGGCAAGCGTGCTCGCATGCTTCAGTAAGATAGCTTCTGCCCAGTCAGAATAATAGCGTCGAGCTACTTGATGGTCTCATAAAAATGAGAATGGAAAAGGTCATGAGGGTCATGAAAAGGCACTAAGAAGATCATGGGATAGACTTCTCCAATCTTTTGTCGCAGTTTTTTTGTCTGTATTATCCCTTCGAGAATGCGTGGTTCTCTCATTGCCCACGACTCAGTATACATCAGTCTTTCGCCGTACACATGATCCTTTGGCTCGCAGTCAAGCATGGACTGGTGGCGATAGACGTTGATGGGAATTACCGTCATGCCTTCCTCATGAGGGTTATCAAACTTCATGATACTCTCAATGACTCGCACCGAGTCCCATGAGTTCTGGAGTATCCTCTTCTTATGTTCGGCAATCTTTTCTTCAAATTCTTTCACCTTATTTCGGCGAGTCTTCTTTGAATGAGAGGTGGGAGGAGTATCTTCACGAGGAGATGGTCTTTGACCGTCTGTGCGGATATGAGCGGTTGTTTTCAACCATTCATCCCAGTCGTATTCTCTTCCATGCTTAGGCGGACATTTAAGCTTTCCCAGCGCTATTGCTCGGTGAATGGGAGATGGTAGAGATTCGATGCGATCAGTGAAGTCAAAAGTTAGAAGTACGGGTTCTTGGAAGTATGCAGGACGGCTGGCGGTGGTTTTCGATCTCTTGGCGAGTGGTTGATCAGAAGAAGGGGAAGGACGATAGGACGATGGATCAGGCAAGTCAGGATGAGAAGGTCGGTCGGTAGGAGGATCTACAGGATGAAAGGTTCGCTTAATACGAACCATGATGGATAGACAGTTAAAGATTTGAAGGTGATTGAAGAAAAGGTACACAAAAAGTCAGAAAATCAGCAAGTGCGGAGAAAATTGGCTAAGTTCAGATTGCACGGAACCGCACAAAGCAAGTTCGTTGCGCGAAACAGCGCAATTCCTTGAAGACTTGAGCAAACAATAGAGTCATTACGCAGGGCCGTGTAAATGATGTTCGTTGTGCAGAGGAAGATCACAGAGACAGAGCTTCGCTACGAGCAGAAGTGAGTTGCAGAATGAGAACAGTTGGGGTATTTATAGTAGATACAGTCGAGTACGGTACGCGTGTTTTCATTGATCCTTTTCTTTGATTTTACGCGTGTTTTCATTGATCCTTTTCTTTGATTTTACGGAAAATCAAAGAAGTGGGTCCGCGCAAACCCTGAAGAAAGGAATTTAATTGATCCTTTTCTTTGATTTTTTGGAAAATAAAGAAAGGATCAAGGGGGCATCTGTTGAGGCATAAAAATAAGAAGAAGATTGAGAAGGAGAGTTGAAAGAATGGAAGAATGATATGACTTAAGGACACTTTGTGCGGGTCCCCGCAAACAATATCAGTTGCGCGGGTCCGCGTAATCAAAGATCCATTGCGCGGAACCGCGTAACCAAAGATCAGTTGCGCTGGTCTGCACAGTTGGTTTCAAAAGAAGATTTTCTTGAACGGTTAAGATTGATGTAAGGTGGGTCCCACGACACCGAAATCGAGTTACCACACGTGCGAGGGCCTATAAATACCCCCTCCCCTCCTTCATTTGGGGGGATTGAGGATTTTAGAGAGAAGGCAGAGTAAAAAAACAGATTGAAGGTAGGAGCAAAGGGCTCCGGTAGGTTGCGCGGGCCCTCGCAACCTATATCCTTTGCACAGGACCGCGTAAACAGACTGCCCTGCAGTCTGTAACAGCAAAGGGCTGTCATGCTGCTGAAATGGATGAAGGCCGTCATGCTGCTGAAATGGCTGAAGTATTCAACTTCATTCTACTCAAAGTTTGAAGGATTGGAATGAGCAGAAGAGATATTCAGACTATTTTCCTCCTAAGCCCTAGGAGATGACTGAAACCCTTGATGAAATGCTGCCGAATTTGCTATTTGAATTGAATCTTCGAACATTACTAATTTGTATATGTTTAAGTGACATATCTTAGAATCAAGGGATATCCGAGGATGTAAATGAACTCAGAATCAATAAAATGTGATGATCGTCTTTATACTTTATTTTCTGTTATGTCTGAATAAGATAATTTTTCCTAGTCAAATACATTTGTTTTCTTGTCGAAACAGCGCATATGGACTGCACAACTTAAGGAACAGAGCGGAATGAGGAACCGAAATGCGATCTCCAAACGGTATGTTTAATCTGATGTTCCATAGAAGAAAATGAATAAAGAATAACAAAGCGGGTGATGGGTTTAAGTAGATCAAATTTTTAAAGTAAACCCACCGAAATGAAGGTTCTAGATTCAAAAAAATTGAAAGATTCACAAATAAAGCACAACCAAGAACTTAAATCTTAGAAGGAAATAACAAAAAAAAGAAAAAAAAAACCGTTTATAAGGATTTTCGGTCCCATGCTTCAATTAGCTCCTTGATGCTCCCCCGAGCATGTTGTCGTTGCTTTGCCAAGGCTTCAGCTCCATGATCACCACATTCCAGTAGATGCTCCTCTGAGATGCTCAAGGTGATAGGAGTGGGTTAAATCTCCTACAATTAATGAGTAATTGTTTATCCTAGGGGATTTAACTAGATGGGTCTCCTAAAAGTTTTAGACAATGATTTACCAAGATGCTTAAGTCCAATCTCTAAAAAATGGAGGAGTTCAAGCATATCTCCAATGGTGAGGTTGGAATCTTCATTAGAGTTGAAATCTCAATGGAGATTGCTTGAAACTCATGGGAATATAGGCAATGAATGAAGGATATGCATATGGGCTCACTTTACCTTTGGTTACTCCAAAAGCCCATCAATATGCCCAAGAGCCTATTCTTGTTTATAAAAAGTTCGAGCTCCAATAATAAAAAAATGGGTAGAAAATGACTTTGTCGATGCCATTAAAAGGGTCTTCAATGCCATTGAGGATTCCTTCGATGTCATCGAAGGGCTCCCCAATGCCATCGAAATTTCTAGGTAAAAATGATGTTTACTTGCTGGACAAATCTGGACCCATTTCGATTGCATTGACTCGACCTTTGATTGCATCGAACATCATGTTTCGATGTCATAGAAGTGTCTTCGATGCCATCGAAAGAATCATGAAAAAAATCCTAAAACCTTACCGGACAATTTGTTTTTCAAATCAATGTCATCGAAGGGTCCTCGATGCCATCGAGAATTCCAACCAAAATCCAGTTTGGTTGTTGGACATCTCTAACTCTCAATCAATGCCATCGGCCAGGTCTTCGTTGCCATCAAAGACCATTCGATGGTAGCTCGATGCTATTAAACATGGCCTGGAATATGCTATTTTGGGTTATCTTTTATATAACAAATTTGCATCTCTTCTAGCCTCCTTTATCATGTTTTTCTTGGTCTCATAAGGCTAAGGGATGATCAAATTTATATTCCTATTAGGTTAAGATCATCTAGAGGTTATAAGATTATTTTGGGACTAGGGTTAGGGTCACCAAGGCATCTCTTTTACCTGTATGTGCTCCTTGATGCTTCAGCTTCACTTGTGTCTTTGGTCTTCACTTTCCAAAGGCTCAACTGACTGCATGACACAACGACTCACGTGGTTGACAAACCAAGGTACAAAAATGAGTGCACTAAGAATCTCCCCCCTATGTCAATTACGTGACAAAAACCTAACCTAATATAATATCATGGTACATACTAATGACATACCAAAACAACTAAATAAAATTACATGCTAAATATAAAAATTTACAACTCGAAACACTAAGACATGTAATGCAGTAATGCTCCCCCTAAGTTGCTTCCTCGATCAAACCTGCAACACAACAAACAAACCCTACACAAGTGAATGCATTATTTTGGTGGGATTTGATCTTTAAACTCACCTAAATTTTTTCGTAGGACCTTGGCTCTTCTGTAGGGCCTAAATTCCATGGTTCTTGTGTAGGACCGAAGTTGTTGGTTAACCTAAGGAGAAACCAACCAAAGTCCTTTTGTAGGCCTCCGACGGGAGTAAACATGTCGAGTTTGGGATTAGGACCCTTGCTCTTGTGTAGGGTATAAATCTTTGGTTCGGGAGTAGGACCTTGGCTCTTGTGTTGGGTCTAAACCACCAGGTTCTTGTGTAAGACCTTAGCTCTTGTGTAGGGCCTAAATTATCAGGTTTAGGAGTAAAACCCTTGTTCTTGTGTAGGGCATAAAGTTTAGACTCATTGTGTATGGCTATAAAGGTTAGAGGTCAACCTGATTTAAAACCTCCGATAATGAAATTTAGTACACTCATGGGTGAGTCCGTCCACCAGGAGTGGAGTAGGCAAGTAGCCGAACCACTATATATGATTGTGTTTGGGATTGTCATTTGCGCACTTATTTAATTATGCACATATTTTTAAATGTTTAATTATACATACATGATTAGATGAATGCTTAGTGATTGAATAGGCAGTACATACTATACACACATATACACTATCTATATAAACTAGTTGCTTCTTTGCATATCATTTGTAGTCTATGTGATTGAACCCTCTATTGGCTTGGAAGCCTTAGAGTTATATTACCTCGCTTAGTTTAATTGCATTTTAGTTGAAGTTAGGCAATTTCTATTTTTAATAGGCATATGTTTTTGAATTAGTCCTAATCACCCCCTCTCCTCTAGGACTTAGCCTACATTCTATAGCTCCGCCATACTTCTGCATTAGACGCATTGTGGCACATTAACCGTAATTTTAGTTTGAACTAAAAAAGTTTAAACTGGTTAGCACACCCCGTGCTACTTACTTTCGACTTTCTTCATAACTATGTCCTATGTCAGATATAGAAAGGTGGTATATGTCTCGTGTGTTGGGGAACCACAGAAGCACACAAAGTTGAATCACGTGAAGTACTCCAATTGCATAAACAAGTTCAACCACAAACAAACCTAATTTAATGTGGAAAAACCCTTGCAGGTAAAAAACCATGGCACATAGTGACAATAATGCACTATGAAAGTAGAAAATTATAAGAGATAATGATTATCCGATTCAAACAAGCATCGAATCTCCCCAAGCTATGCCCTTGAAACTTTATAACGAATTAGAAAGCCTTCTAATACTCCCAAAATCTCGATTACACCCCATTATATAAGCTTCCATGAGAATCACAATCAAAATAGGAAACAAATCCCGCACTTACGCAATCCCACTGGTGTTCGATGGCACTTCGATGCCATCGACGATCTTTAGATGACATCAAACACCTTCGGTGTCATTGAGTAAAACACCAAAATGTTTCAGCGATAAAACATGAATTTTTTAGATTTTTACAATGTCATTGAGCACATGTTCGATGACATCATACTTTGCTCGATGACATCGAGCACATGTTTGATGGCATCAAACTCTGCTCGATGACATCGAGCATTCTGTCGATGGCATCGACAGACTCTATTTCTTACAGATTTAAGACAAACAACAATCTTTACCATGTCTTCAATTTTCATTATTCATAACTCCTTATCCCCATCTCTAATTCCACCTTGCATCATAGCTCCACCATCGTTCTCGTGCACACTCCATCTTCCATTTACATATTCACCAAGCCTAAAGAAGTTACACATAACTTAAACTTATCTGTGAGAACCACCTTTGTGAGCATGTCAGTCGAATTCACGCTCGTGTGAATCTTCTCTAGAGTTACGCCTCCTTCCTCAAGTACCTATCGGATAAAATGATGATGCACATCAATATGTTTAGTACGTGAGTGATAAATAAATTTTTTAGCCAAATTGATCGCGTTTTCTCTATCACAATTAACCATCATGGCCTCCTGTTGAAGCCCAAACTGATTTATCATCCCCCTTAACCAAACACCTTCCTTAAATGCTTTTCTCACTGCCATACACTTAACTTCGGTTGTAGAAAGAGCCACCACAGACTGAAGCTTCGACATCTAATTGATCGCTCCACCCCGATAATACAAACGAGTAACCGCAAGTCGACCTCTTATTGTTCACACTACCTATGTAATCAGAATCCACATAGCCTACTAACTCAGTCCCTGATTTCTCAAATGATTAGACGTAGTCCTGCGTACTTCGAATGTATTGAAGTAGCTATTTTACCGCTTCTCAGTGTTGCTTGTAAAATTATGGTTTAGACCACTGTACTAGACGTATGGAATACTCTAAGAGTCCTAGAGGGGGGTGAATAGGACTTTTCAATTTATTATGCCAATAAAAAAACTTTTATTACCTAACTTAAACAATTATTTAGTTTAAAGTAAGGCAATATAACTTTAAAGGCTTCCAAGCCAATAGAAAATCCAATTATAAAGGCTACTCAAGATATACAAATAGAGCAACTAGCCTATAGTAATGTGAGCTTGTGTGTGGAACGTGCAATCTATCAATCAATAACATTCATTTAATCATGTATAAGAAACTAAACGTTCAAACATATATAAGCATGATTAAACAGATGCACAAATGATAATTCTAAATACAAGCATGTATAGTGGTTGGCTACGTGCCTACTCTACTCCCAGCATTCACACTTGTTTCCAGAGTGCACCGGATTTCACTATTAATGGTTTTAAAACAGGTTCACCAATAACCTTTATAGTCCTATACTCCAATTTATGCTCTCTGCAAGAGCAAATGTCTTACACCTAGAACCCACATTTAGGCCCACTGGCTAAGGCCCCACACTAGGCACATCCGTTTAGGCCCACCGACCAAGGTCCTACATAAGGCACCCATGTTTAGGCCCATCGGACAAGGTCCCACACAAGGCACCTCCGTTTAGGCCCACCGGCTAAGGTCCCACAAAAGGCACCTACATGAGTTTGTTGATAGCAAACTCTTAGGCTCAATCCTACACGAGGATAAAGACTAAACTTTGGACTCTTGATAATGACACTTACTTGTTGAAATGAGTTCTCTTTTGTAGCTTGTCTTGGGTTGCTTGATCTTCACGCTCTCATGCTTGAATCAGCTTCCTGGTGCTCCCCCAATCGCGTAACTTAGATTTTCCTATTGTTTCATCTTCACAATCAAGAACCTTGCATAAGATATACCTATAAATGTTATTAAGGTAATTGAAGTTTGGTTGAATATCCTATCTAAGATAATGAGTGAATTTTCTAAGGGGTTCAACCGATGGATACACTAGAGTATGGTTGAGACTAAGGATATACCTATAGGTTTGGTCTCAATACTCTAGTGAAGGCTTGAGATCATGTTCTTCATAAATAAGAGTTTTGAATGCTCATGAGTGATGAATCACAATGAAAAGAACATGAATCTCATGTGGATAGAATTTAAGATGAGAGATTAGAGCTTGGGACAACCTAGGGACTCTGAAATGCTTAAATCCATACTTTTTGCAAGTTTCTATAAGCCGCTTTTATAGAGAAACAGTTTCAACAGATAGAAAATGGCTAGTTTACGGTGCTACCGAAGTTAAGCTAACTTCGGTATCACCGAACTTGCTTCGGTGGTACCAAATTAATAATCGGTAGTACCAAATTAATCCCTCAAGTTGCTAAATGAAAAAGATCTCTTTCGGTGACACCGAAAATTGTTCGTCGGTGGCAGTCGGTGTTACTGAATGTCCAGTCGGTGGTACTGAATTACCTTTGAAATATTGCTGGATTGTTTTGAGCGCTTTCGGTAACACTGAAGGTATCTTCGGTGATACCGAAGGTGCTATTCGGTGGCATCTTTGTCTTACCGAATGTGGACAAATTTTCCTGTTTAATCCCTTGTCCATTTAATCATTCATCAACTTAGAACTTGCTAAAGCTAAGACTAAAAGGATAAAAAATATGAACTCGGAATTGGCTTTAAATAGATGACCTAAGTAGGTTTTCTTATTTGTGTTGGGATCATTTATTTAAAAGATCCTGATCGTAAGAGCTTCTTTAAATGCTAACTTTGTAGTTCGGGCTTCTTCTCTAGTTGTGTTGTCGGTCTTCATTTGCCAAGAACTCATCCAACTACTTGACACAACTAGTCACGTGATTGACAAACATGTGTGCAAATAAGTGCACTAACAGCTTGTCGAGGTTAGACATGTATCTGATAACAACACCCATTGCATGTGAAATATCTGGTCTAATACATACCATGTTATACATCAAGCTGCCAATTGTGCTCGAATAAGGCACAAGAGACATATCCTGCTTTTCTTCATAGTTTTATGACACTGTTATGAAGATAGCTTGAAGTGAGCCGTGTGGGGAACACTAACCGGCTTTGCCTTGTCCATCTCATACTTCATCAATACCTTCTCAAGGTATTCAAGTTGAGATAACCATAGCCTGCTCTTCTTCCTGTCTCTTCGTATATCAATGCCGAGAACCCTCTTTATAGCCCCCAGACCTTTCGTCTCAAATGTCCATGATAATTGAGTCTTCAGTATGTTGATTTCAGACATGCTATTATTAGTGATCAACATGTTATTAACATATAAAACCAGGATAATGAATTTTTCATTACTTAGTATCTTGTAATAAACACAATAATCATATTCACTCCTAGTAAACATTTGACTCACCATGAAAGAATCACACTTTTTATACCATTACTTAGGTGTTTGTTTCAAGTCATACAACGACCTCTTTAACTTGCAAATCTTGTTCTCTAGCCCTTGTATTTTGTAACTTTATGGTTGTTTCATGTAGATCTGTACTTTCAATTCCCCATGTAGGAAGGCATTCTTCACATCTATCTGTTCCAACTCGAGATTGTATTGGGTAACTAGCATTAACACGAATATGATAGATACTTGCTTCACAAGCAATGCAAATATTTCATTGAAATTAACACATCTTCTTTGAGCATATCCATTTGTTAACAACCTTGTCGTGTACCTATCATGTTTCTTCTTGAAGATCCACTTGCACCCAATCACTACCAACCACTTACCTTGTACATATCATATTTTTTTTTCTTAAGAATACCCTTACAAACATGTTTACTAGACTTAAAATATAACCTTGAATGTTTATCATATATACAATGTTTGTATATATTAAAATCAATACTTTTACCATATATACAATGTTTGTAAAAGATAACCTTGAATGTTTACCATATATACCATGTTTGTATATATTAAAATCAATACTTTTAATACCTAGAATTAAACAACATTAGAAATTGCCTTCATACCCCACTCACTCATATGACTCAAGCGTGCATGCGACATATGTGCATACGTGGAATCCACTACAGATGTTGCAGCTCCACCTGATAAAGTGCTCCCGATCAACCTATAAAGATTTTTGTTCATCTGTGCCTTCATGCTTATAAGTGTCCCCTTTTAAACTTTTAGGGCACGATCAAACCCAGTAAAACTGCACCCAAGTGCCTCGAGTGCTCCAAGAGATATTAGACTTTTCCTCATTTTAAGAATGTGTCTCACCTCGATCAAGATGCGCTACATGCCATTAAACATCTTGATGCGCACGAATCCAAAACCAACTACTTTATAGGCATTATCATTGCCCATAAAGAACTGGATACCATTACACTCATTGTAACTGGTGAACTAAATCCGATGATGGGTCATATGATACGAAGCCCCCATATCTAAAATTCATTCACCATCAAAGTAGTCAGATTTTTGTGCAGTTAACATGTATGTAACGCCCTGAAAATCGGGGTTCGAGCAAAGCTCTACTCCCGAGTTCCAACGCATCACTTATGCAACATGGATAATGATGTTTTAGATATTGTCCATAGCAATGCATTAAACATGAGTGGGATTATACTGAAACAACATATCATACTCCAGAGTTAATGTAATTAGGCAAGCGGAAGACTGTAATAGATATGTAAAGTATATGAGTGTTTCACAACCTCCAGAGTATGAGTATGTTACCAGGCCGAATATATACATGTGTTGTTTCTAACCATGTGAAATACATGAAATAAATGTGTTCAACTAAACAAGTATCCCAGTAGTCCCTGCGCATCGGTATGAGATCTACATAGATTCGTTCGATAGTTGAACGTAAGAGAACTCTTCCTCCTCGCCTACGAAGTCCAACTCTGTAGTATAGACCTCGCCATCACCTGCATCTAAACCAGAGTCTGGGTGGTGTTTAAAATACCGTCCTAGGTGAGAATGAGTACCTAATTCAGTGGAATTATAAAGTAAAGGTTAACATGTTATCAATTCAGTCAAGCAGTAATGATAAAGCAGTACAACAATCATGTTCTAAATACTCTTGTTAATGCAAGGATGATATGTATTAATGATGCATGCCCTCGCTTGCACTCCCTCAGTGACATCATCTCATGATCGCGGCATGCACCCCTTCCTCTGTGCTCAACTCCAACGCCAAATGCACATGCAATGCGATGCATGATCGTGTTAGCCAAGTTCTAAATTAGGTTTATTCAAATAGCATGTTCGAGAAGTTAGGTGCCTCCCTTTATGTCATTTACCCAAACAATGATCCATCTAGGGTCGTCAATCCTAGTTAATCACATACGATAGGCAAGTTCACGAGTTTATACGATAGATTTCTACGGGAGGCTCGTCACCTCAACGTAAGCTTAATTTACATTCGAGGTCACTACCACCAACGCCCTACCAACTGACAGTCTATTTTTGAAGGCTCGTCACCAACCTGATTGGGGACCACAGCCAGGCTGCACCGGGGTAGGCCTATTTCATACTCGAGGTGACTACGGAAAGGCTCGTCGCCTTAACGTAGTCTTAGAGTATACTCGAGGTCACTATGAAAGGCTCGTCACCTGATCGTAGGCTGACAGCTCGAATACAGTGTCCCATACCACCATATTCAGCTCATAAGTTTGGGTTGTTCACTGGTCACTACGGGGAGGCTCGTCGCCCCAGCGTAGGCTGACAGCTCGACCACGGTGTCCCATACCACCATGCCCGGCTCATGAGTCTTAGCGGATCGAGGTACCATGGTTGAAATGGGTCTTTACATTGGTAAGGGGTACCTTAGGTTCAAGCAGTAACGTCCATACATGGTGAACATACATTAGGTCAATCGGGTTACTTGACAAGCTCGACTGGTAAGAGCGTACGCTGACTTAATCGACATAGAGTGCATAAGCATTCCGCGTGGCCTAACCACTGTCGACAAGTAGCGTACGACTCAGATTCATCGAACGTGTCTTGTGTGGTGAATCGACCTCAACCACTAATTCGGGATTCGTGACCGATTGCCTGGACTACGCTGTAGTCCCAATCATATCCAAACACAATAGGCATTCATATGTGATAGTCAAACAGTATGTGACAAACAATCCAAATATAAATCTCATTTGAACATTTTAACAAACACATAGCACATGTTACATACATAGGCATTACATCCATAAATAACGTAGTAGTAAGATAGGTTACATGAAGGAAATTATAACTATAGATAAGGTGATTGAGAATCCTATCTCAACACCCTCATTAAATGCATTTCAATGAGCATTTTCTCATTCAGGCATTTTATCAAACACTTATACTACACATATCAACACACATGTAATAAATCAGTTATAACGTATATTATAGTAATTCCTTTTACAAGGGAGTTGCCATACGTACAACAATCATGTATTCTTAAACATCAATCATAACAAGCACAAACCATAATTCCATATTCATTCAAACATTTCAACAAACACGTAGAATGCATTAAAAATCAACATAGTTTATATATATGTAATATACGGAAGACATCGTATCTAAACACATGTGATAATAATCAAGTCAGTAATAAATCATTAATTGACATTGAAAGCATTAAAAACCATAACCTAAACGTTTATAGTCCGCACCTTTAGCCGGTAAACCCGTATCGAGCTTGGTTTGAACACTAAGTCCTTGTTTATGGCACAACGACAACCTATAGCATGAAATAGGTTAGCTATTCTACCATTTACTCTATTTGAATCCCTAAAACAGATTAGGGTTAGGATTTCTTACCCGAAAATGGAATTGGAATCGCCGGTATAGCGATACGAAAGTGGTGGTTAAGCATGTGGAATGGTGGGATCGAATCCCAGGAACGATCCCTTACTCTCTCTCTCTCTCTCACTTTCTCTCACTTTCCTTCTCTTTCTTCTCTTCTCTCTCCTAGGGTTTGAAATCGTATGGAATGAGAGAGGGGTGGGTTAAGGCCCTTATATAGGCCCATAACTGATGAAAATGGCCCCAAGGCCATGGTATACTTAGGTTATAGCCAAACGGTGGTCGTTTCGGTCCAACGGGGCACATCTGGAGGCTCCTTTTTTACGTACGGTCCAGAGTAAGTCCCCTGACATTGGATATAGATCTAATTATTAAGTTTTCAGTCCAATCGGATTTATAGATCGACCACGGAGGATCAGTTTCAGTTCAACGGTCACCGTTACTCGATCAGGGCCACTAGTATACTGACATGTGTTGGAAATTTTTTTCGATCCGTGGGTGTAATTGGGTCAGAATTTGACAGTCAGAAACCTTTGATTTGGCTTACAAGCGAACGACTCAATTCACTTAAGTTTTAATTCACTTTCTAAAGGTATTCACGTTTCTCACACACTTCGCTCCGGGCTCAAGTTATGCGGTTCAGGATATTATTTGGACTTAATTTTCAGGATAGTTGTCAAGCCCAATAAGGCGGTCATAACCGTATAGTTTAGCGGTAATCGGACTTTTGACGTGCGGTTTAGGTCCGATACGGAGTTTCAATGTGCTCTCGAGAGCAACTGGGTTTTGAGATTCATCCTAGATTTTTAGGTAAGGTTGGGTTAGTGATTTTAAAGGTTTTGGGTCTTGTAGTTTATATAAAAAGTGGTTCAAGCTAATTCTACTGATTATTCAATTTAGTACTTAACTAAACTATGCCTAATTACGACAGAATATGGTCCTCGGGCAGTTCTACGCCTCTTGTTGGTAATTTTAGTTAGTATATTATTTTAATTAGTTTTTTAATAGTTCATCATCAAGTTTACTTCATCTCCACCAAATTTCATTAGATTTCGTATTGTAGAAAAAATTTAAAAATTCTAGAAGTAGCAGTTATCTGAACTAATAATTTTCAAATAGTTGTCACAATGACCTATATTTAACTATATTAAAATTTTTATTATATTTTTCTCTTATTTTTATATGAAACTAGACTTATCAAGCTTCAATTTAATTTTTAAATCACCTAAATCGGAGTTATAACGAGGGAGATATACTTTTTGAAGTCGATTGAAAAGTGCAGACAATCTGCAGCGAGGGTCCACCAAAACTTGGTGCTCCGGCGGCGCGCCGCTGACCTGGCGGTGGTGCCGCCCGCCCGCTGTGGTGTCTGGTGGTGTTTTACCATGGGGTTTTAAAATGGGTGTATTTTACAACCTGAGATGAGTTATTCAACATGAAATATATGATTTTGGGGTAGGAGAAGCTGCTCTATCCAAATAACCTATTTATTTTTTGATATTCCTTAAGGTTAAGGGTCAAAAACCCATTTTATTTATATATTTACTATCTATAGTAAATTTTAATTTCATTATTTTTATTCATCATTTAAACTTTAGGATTAGTGTCTAATATAAAGTAGTTAGAAAATTTTAAAAATAAGGTGGTGAAAAGTGAGATTTTGAAGGAAATGTGTTAAAAAGGGATTTTAAACTTTGGGATTGAGTTCTGAGAATTTAATAAGGTTTTATGATCGACTCATTGCCTAAGGACATCTAACTCCATGTTGGCAAAAATTCGAGATGTTACAACGTAACTACCATTCATCTCCTCACTGGATTCCGTCGTGTTAGCCTCTTGGGAAGAACCATCTTTATTCTAGTTTCTAGCTTTAGGATTTGTATGATCCCTCTTCATGTGCTCAGATATCTCATAATTCCAACACTTCAACTTTCCTTTGCACATGCCCTTGGATTTGGACCTCGATCGAGAAGATCCATTGTCTCACTAAAAATTTCGTCCCCTCGTAACCTAACCAATGCATCTATAGAGGCACCCACGTCACCACTTTTCTTTCTCATCGCCTTCAAGTAAAGGCCTGAGATGACGGTATCAACGCCAATGATAGTTCTACTAGTGCATAATGAGTCCTTGAACGACTCAGAGGAAGCCGTGAGAGAATTCAACAGGATCCATACTTGATCCTCATCTTTCATTGTTTCCTCCACATCCAACAATTTGCAAATTAACTTGTTGAAGTTACTAATGTGGGCCTCAACATCATCCCCGTCTGCCATCTTTAGATTAAATAACTGAATCTTTAAGTACAAGCGATTCTCTAGAGATTTATTCATATAAATGTTCTCTAATTTTGTCCATGTACTTGTTGCAGTTTTTTCTCTAATGACTTTATAGAGGATCTCATCTGTTAAGCATAATTGGATAGAAGTTCTCGCTTTTTTATCCATCTTGTTCCATTCATCATATATCATATATTCTGACAGCTTTTTACGGAGAGAATTGTCCAATCCTTGCTGAACTAGGAGACCAGTCATCTTGACCTTCTATAGTTCAAAATTAATTTTCCCAGAATAATTTTCAACATTGAACATCGGGCTAGATGTTATTGATACTATGCTTTCAGATTCAAATTACTTCCCAACGTTATCTCTGATACCACTTGTTGGGGAACTGCGAAAGCACACAGAGTTGAACCAAGCAAAGTACTCCAACCGCACAAACAAGTTCAACCACAAACAAACCGAATTTAACGTGCAAAAACCCTTACAAGAAAAAAAATTACGACATAAAGCAACAATAATGCACTATGAAAGCAGAATATTACAAGAGATAGTGATTACCCGATTCAAACAAGCTTTGAATCTCCCTGAGCTATGCCCTTGAAACCCTAGAACGAATTAGAAAACCTTCTAATACTCCCAAATCCCGATTACACTCCATTATATAAGCTTCCATGAGAATCACAATCGAAATAGAAAACAAATCTCGCACTTAAGCAATTCTGAGTGTGAGCTCGATGACACTACGATAGAATAAATGATCTGTCAATAGAATCAAACACCTTTGATGTCATTGAGTAAAACACCAAAATGTTCCAACAATAAAACATGGATTTTTCAGATTTTTTCGATGGCATTGAGCACCTGTTCGATAGCATCAAACTTTGCTCGATGGCATCGACAGACTCTGTTACTTACAAATTTAAGACACAAACAACATCGTGTGCCCTACTCAAGCGTTGTTGGCAGTCGTATGTATACCATAAAATATACTAAACTAGATACATGCAGTGGATGTTGTGAGTAGAAACATGTCAAACCACGACGGGTAACATTGGAAAGTAGTTATTAGCGCACTGATTTGTGCATCTTATTTGTCAATCATAGTGTCCATGTGTCATGTAATCGGTTGAGCCCTTAAAAGTTGAAGACTGAAGACACAAGTGGAGGTGGAGCATCAACAAGCGAAGAACATATATATGAGGTGCATTAGTGAACCTAACCCTTGACTCAAAACAACTTAAACCTCTAAATGATCTTAACCCTAAAAGGTAAACCTTTTATTAACCATCCCTTAAGCCATATGAGTCTCAATTGACCATCCTTATATTAGCTTTAAAGGACCTGTATTGCTGAAAAATCTGCACAATTTCAGCAACCTTCGGTCCCACCAAACCCACCCTCCGTCAAATTAAAATCGGCTAAAATAGGACAACATGCTATGGTAGAATTTCAGGTAATTCGGCTGCACCCGAATGCCACACTTGGTCCTACCAATGACCATGTTTGGTATGACTGAAGACCCACTCGTGTGACCGAAAGTGTTCAAGTTTGTCAAGTGGCTTTCCTGTCTAATTCAGTGCTACCGAACCTTAATTCGGTGCGACCAAAGACTAGCCATTTTTGTCAGTTTTATGACCATTGGAACTTGATTCCTTTATATAGAAGATCCGATCTTTAAGCATTTTGGAGGGTTTTGAGTACAATCGAAGTTTATGCGAATCCTCAATCATATTTTATACCCTAAGCCTCATATTCCATGATATTTGATTCATCTTCTTAAGCTTTACCACTCTAATGAGGATTTTAATTTCAATGTTGAAGAGGAACTCAATCTCTACCATTTTCTAGAGAATAGACCCAACCTTATTGAAGTATCTTTTATCTAAACTCTCTAAGAGACCCTTCTAGTAGAATTTCCTAGGATTACAATTTTTCATTACTTGTAGGAGATTTTAACCACCTCCCATAACTTTAGTCATCTCAAAGGAGTACTTCATACAAGGTCTTTGATCTTGGAGCTAAAGCCTTGGTAAAGCATCGACATCATGATCAGAGGAGAAAACGAGAGTTGATTGAAGTACGGGAGAGCATCGATTAAACAATCCAAGACGGCACATCAATGAAGCTCAATCCGACAAGTGAGTTGTCATTTAGTGAGTTTATGTACACTCCTTCCTTATGTAAGATTGAGTGTAAGAGTTTGAATTGCCAAACTCAACTCGGTTCTTGTATAGGACCTAAATCAAAGTCCTTGTGTAGACACTGGACATGGGTGTGTACGTGTTAGCATTTGAGGGAGCCTTCGTCGGGAGTAAACATGAGTCCTTAAATTAAGACCGGGGTTATTAATTAAGCGATAAAAAAACCATCTCAAGTCTCTTGTGGGAGCCTCTGACAGGAGTGTATACTAGGGTCCTTGTGTAGGGCGGTAAAGGTTAGAGGTGACTCGATTTTAAACCTCCGATAGTGAAATCTGGTACACTCATGGATTGAGTGCGTCCGCCGGGAATGGAGTAGGAAAATTGAACCACTATACATGCCTATGTTTGGGATTGTTATTTGATCACTTGTTTAATTATGCTCATGTGATTGTTTAGATGAATTATATGTATGCATGATTAGATTAATGCTATGTGTTGATAGTTAGCACATCCCACACATACATGTATATTATCATGTTTATAGACTAGTTGCTTAAGTGCCACATCTTTTATAGTTTATGTTATTGGACTCACTAATGGCTTGAAAGCCTTAGTGTTAAATTGCTTTACTTAACTTGAATGACATATTAATTAAGTAGGAAAATGGATTTTAAAATGCATATTTTTATTTGGTCTTAATCATCCTCTTCAAGGACATAACGTTCATTCTTGTAACGCCCTGAAAATCGGGGGTCGAGTAGCAACTCAACTCCCGAGTTCCAAAACATCACTTATGCAACATATATGCTAATGATTAAATGTTATCTATGTTAGTGCATTAATCATGAGTGAGATTATACCAAAATAGTAATTCATACTCTAGATCAATTTATACAACGCAAGTGAAAGACCGAAAGATGTATATAAACGTATATGAGCCAAAAAAGGATCACTATCGGTCTCCAGAGTATGAACACATCACTGACTCACCACATACATGTAATATTTCAAGAGTCGAAATGTCAAAAATAGTTCAACTACAATGATAAGCCCTATAGCCCCGCTGAACAGGACGACCTAAGCATAACCACCGGAGAACTGCATATACGAGAACACATCCTGATCACCATAGTAATCAGGCTCCGCCTCCTGGGTCGCATTGTCATCTGCAACTAAGACAGAGTCTGGTGGGTATTCAGAACACCGTCCCAGAACGTGGGAGTGAGTGATCAACTCAGTGGAATCATAGAGCAAAGGTTAACATGTTATTAACTCAGTTAAATAGTAATGATAAAGCAGACATATCAGACATTCTTAGATACTCTTATTAATGCAAGGATGAAATGTATTCATGATGCATGTCCTCGCTTACACTCCCTCGTGCGACACCATCTTACGGTCGTGACATGCTTTCTTCCCTTTGTGCTCTTCAACTCAGGGCACATGCAATGCGATGTTATGAGCGTGATTACCAAGTTCTTATTAGTCCCTTTCATACAGCAGGATTGAGAAACTAAGGTACCTCCCTTATATCATTTCCCAAACAATGATCCATTCTAGGGTCGTCAGTCCCAGTAAATCTCATACAATGTTACAATTCTAAGTTACTACAAAGGGCTCGTTTATACTATAGTTGCTACGGAAAGACTCATCGCCTCATCGCAGTCTCAGAGTATGCTCGAGGTCACTACAAAGGGCTCGTCGCCTGATCAGTGTAAGTCGACAGCTCGAATACAGTGTCTCATACCACTGTATTCGGCGTACGAGGCGGTGTTGTTCACTGGTCACTACGGGGAGGCTCGTCACCCCAGCGTCGGCTGACAGCTCGACCACAGTGTCCCATACCACCATGTCCGACTCATGAGTCTTAGCGGATCGAGGCACCAAGGTTAACGGGGTTTCCACTGGTGAGTTTGGTACCTTAGGTTCAAGCAGGAGCGTCCATACATGGTGAACATACATCGGGTCAATCGGGTTACTTGACGAGCTAGACTATTACGAGTGCACCTTAAGTTGATCGACATGAAGTGCGTAAACACTCCGTGTGACCTAACCACTGCCAACCACTCTACTACGGCTTGGGTTCATCAAACACGTCCTATGTGGCGAATAGATCTCAGCCACGAACTCAAAGCCTGTTACCGATTGCCTGGACCATAACATAGCCCCATACACATTCAACCTTAACCAATAAGCAGGTGAAGTAGTCAGAACAGGAGTAACCAAGTAGTCCAATCATATTATCGAGCATGTTATAAGATACAACATAAACAAGAATCCATATACATGCCTTTCACAAGTAAAGCGAGGAAACTAAACAACTTACATGGAGGAAATCATACACATCCTTAAGGTAGTTGAGAATCCTATCTCAACATCCACCTAAAGCACTATCTCCTAAGTACTTACTTATACAAGCATTTTCACAAACACCTAGACTACACTTATTAGCCTACATCACGTAAGTTGGCCTAAACATATATTAGGATGAATCCTTTCGCCAAGGAGTTGTTACACGCATAACTAGTATATACACATGACAATTAATCATGGCAAACATACTATCAAATTTCATACGTATACGGTACTTTCTACAAATACAAAGAATACGCTAAACTCCACATAGTTCGTATATAACTGAAACGTAAGACAGACATCGCATTTTGCATGTGAAATAACATCCACGACAGTAATCTATCATTAACCGACATTGAAAGCTTTGAAAACCATAACCTATATGTCTATAGTCCGCACCTTACGCCGTAGAAGCGTAACGAATTTGATAGAGACTCGAAGTCTTCGTCAACGATGGAATAACAACCTATAGCACGAGTTAAGTCAGCTATTTCGCTACTTGCAACAATTGAATCCCTAGAACAGATTAGGGTTAGGTTTCCTTACCTACGAACAAAGTCAGAATCGTCGGAATAGCTATTTGGTAGTGATGGACAAGCACGTAGAATAGCAGGAACAATTCTCCAGAACCACTCCCTCTCTTTCACTCACTTTCTTTCTCTTTCCTTCTCTTTCTTCTTTCTTCTCTTCTTAGGGTTTCTCAAATTCGTAGGTATGGGATGGGAGAGGGTTTAAAGCCCTTATATAGGCTCTTTTCTGAACTTAATGGCCCCAGGGTCAAGGAATACTTAGGTTATAACCAAAACTTGTCTGTTTTGGCTCAACGGAGCACTTCCGAAGCCTCCTTTTTCCTGTGTGATCAGACTTAAGCTCCCTGACAGTGGATATATGTCAGGTTAAATTTTTAGTCCGATCGAATTTCCAGATCTACCGTGGCAGACCAGTTTCAGTTCAACAGTCACTGACACTCGATCAGGGCCACAGGCACACTACCATGTATGGGAAATTTTCCTTGATCCGAGGGTGTATTTGGGTCAGATTCTGATGGTCTGAATCCTTATTTTTGGTCCGCAAGCAACACGACTTAGTTTACTTAAATCTGAATTTATTTTCTATAGATATTCACGTTTCTCACACACTTCGCTCCGGGTCAAAATTGTGCATTTCTGGATACAATTAGGACTTGATTTCTGAGGTGGTAGTCAAGTCCAACTAAGCGGTCATAGCGGTATGGTTTCACGGTTGTCGGACTTTCGACGTGCGGTCCAGGTCCGATACGGAGTTTCAATGTGCTCCCGAGAACAACAGGGTATAGAGTTTGATCCTAGATTTTAGGGTAACCTAGCATCAATGATTCTACAAGTTTTGGGTCTTATAGATCGTATTTAAAGTGATTAGTGCCAATTCCACAAGTTAACTAGTTTAGCACTAGTTAATTCTCATCTAATTTATAAAGGATTTGGTCCTGAGTGATTTCTGCCTGAGGTGGTACTCGGGTCTTTGTACGAAATTTTTCGAGTCGTTACAATTCTGTAACTCCTCTAAGCTTCTACGCATAGTTGTGGCATCCCACCACCATGTGCAATTTTAGTAATAAAATGGTTACTTTGGTACATACACGGAAATTCTAAGGAGAAACGTATAGGCTATGTGGATGTAAATTATGCATGGAATATGAATAATAGAATATCAACTTCTGGTTACTCATTTGTGTTAGTAGGTGGAGCTATCAGTTGGATGTCGAAGCTTCAGTATGTGGTTGCTCTTTCCACAACCGAAGCTGAATGCATGGTAGTGACAGAAGCATTCAAGGAAGTTATTTGATTGAAAGGGATGATAAATGAGTTGGGGCTTCAACAGAAAGTCGTGCATGTGCATTGTGATAGCGAGAGCGCTATCAATTTGGTGAAGAACTTAGTGTATCACTCTCAGACTAAATACATTGATGTGCATCGTCATTTTATCCAACAGATGCTAGAGGAAGACAATGTTACTCATGAGAATATTCACAAGTGAGAATCCAGCGGACATGCTTATGAAGGTTGTTCACGCAGAGAAGTTCAGTTTTGTTTGACCTCTCTGGGCTTGGCAAAGAAAATATGAAGATGAAGTATGCACAAGAAGCAATGATAATGATGTTACTATGAAGATAATTAGAGATATTGATAGCATCTTGGAGCAATGGAGCTAGAGGATTAAAGTCACAATGGAGATTGTTGATTGAATGCCTTTAATATATTACAGAGAGACAATTTTTTATTCGATATAAGCCTCTATCGGTTGGACCGAAAATTCTGGTTTTGACCCTTTGCTCGCTATGATTTTTGTACAATTTTGGTTCGACACTCTATTCGACTAAAGGTTATATCCAGTCCGATCAAACAGAATGCATAGTAGAAGTTTTGTCTCTAATTGGGTATGAGATGTATAAATACTCTTGTAATTACACGATTAGGGTTAAGACAAATAGAGCTTCATAGCTAAAGAGGGTTTTAAAGGGAAAAGCTAGGGTTTTCTACTGTAAGTTATTCCATCTCTCGTAACTTTTTTATTATAATGGATTGATCGTCGCTCCGTGCCATGGTTTTTTTCCTATGAGAGTTTTCCATGTAAAATATTTGTGTTTACTTGTTTCAGTATTTATTGCGTGTTTGATTCATTTTGAAGTTGCTTCCATGCCTATTATGGGATATCAGCGCCCAACATGAAGCTCATCTTATTTTCAACCCATGACATCTATATAATGCGGCCCGCATGATGAGTGGCTTAGATCTGAACAAATGCGCCATATGTGAGTCTCAACTCCCTTAAAGCAGGATGAGCACAAGTCTTATTTGTTGTTCAAGAGGGTAAAATATGAAGCCCATTAGGATGATAGAGAAAATATACTGCATTAAATAACAATTTCAGCCATTTCTCAATTGTATAAAGGTCATTCATTGTTACATGGAGAGTTATTTTAGAGCATTGCCTATCCCTAAGTGGTCTGGATCATTCAAAGGTAAGCCCCACCTATAGACACTGCTAAAGCTTAGACAAACCACAGGCCTGAAAAACACTTATTTGCTCATTTCCTTTTACGGGGTCTTTATTATTATTATTATTATTATTATTATTATTATTATTATTATTATTATTACAATTGTAATTCAACTTAAATAAGTCATGATTATTTTTGGGTGTACTTACAACAATGGTCTTAATTTTGATGTTGATAGGGAGCTTGTTTGCAAAGCTTTAGTCCCTCTTACAATTTTGGCGTGTATAAATTGTAGAGCCCACCGTAATGTATGTATCTTATTCATGCTGTCCATTTGCTCTGTCAGGAACCCAAAAATGAGGTAGATCCAAAGCTCGAGTGTACCATACCACAGGAAATAATTTGCTTAACATTGAAAACTTCTTGGAGATACAAAAGGTTTGGATCAAGCTAATATTCATGTATTCCCTTCATACTCATTTGTGTGACCTTATGAATAGGTTGGATGAGAGATACACATCCTTGTGGGCCCTAGGAAGGTTTCAAGTTTGAACGGTGAATGTTATTATCTCTCATATTTCCTGTGGTGTGGTTTACTTGAGCTTACAATTTGCCTCAAATTTTTTTATTCATGCTTTAAAATGAGATGGTAAAATGGATGAACGGTGTGGATCAAATAAATAAATCATGGTGGGACACAAATTTTCCAGCATCCCAATTCATGTTCGTTTCATGCATTTCAACATATGGTTTTTGAGGCAGAACTAGGCAACTATTTTTCTTTCGTTCAAACACTCCTTAAAAGTCATTATTACTTATTTACCACAATTTACAGTGGTAATTGAAAAATCAAATAGCTCCTTGAGCCTATTGGGATTGTGGGAAAAGAAGATAAAATTGTAGGGATTATTTAATGGCATGGATTCCATGGATTCTATTTTAGGATATTATCTGAATAGCAAGTGAAAATCCAAATAAAGTTCTCACAAAAGTCATTTTGTATTTCGTATGTAAGATTTAAGCTATAGTAGTTGGATAATGAAAGCATTTTGGAATTTAATGTTTTCTTTACTAATCAAATATAGTGAAACATTTCATATATATATATATATATATATATATATATATATATATATATATATATATATATATGTGTGTGTGTGTGTGTGTGTGTGTGTGTGTGTGTGTGTGTGTGTTATGGGTAAGGCTAAAACAAATGTAAGAAACAAATGAGACGAGCGGCCATACTCGATGACTATGGATTGTTTGAGGGCCGAAAAATCACCCGGACCTTTTGTGCTAACCAATTACTTTGGAGGTCGGTCTTGTTCGCCGACCTCGAGAGATGACCTTGACCTTAGGTACCTCGGAGGTCGGCCTCGGATACCGACTTCGGCCTCGAGTACCAACCTCAACCTCGGAGGTCAGCCTCGCATACTAACCTCCACCTCGGATACCGACCTCAGCCTCGGGTACCAAACTCGGCCTCAGATGAATAGAAATACCCTTATAATATATAAAAATAAGATTACCCTCCGAGATCTTTGCAGAGGATCACGCTGATCGAGGTAAAGATCGAGGACATTCTTGAAGATAGAATTCGACTCCAATACGGCAACTTCAGCCAACAAATCAACTCGGATACGAGACCACCTAGAAAGCCTATAAATGCACCCCCCGCCATGGGTGAAGGTACATGTTTAAGACTTCTAATCATGGATTAATAATTCAAACTTAATTGTGAAATCTAACAAGCAATTGAATCCAAGAGTCATAAATCACCAACATTACATATCTTATACTTCTAAATCAAAGATATCCTTCAAAATTACTCGAATTCACAAAAATTTTCAGAAAAAAATTTAAAAATTTTCATAATTTTTGCTCAAGACTAAGAAAATACTAATTAGGTAATCTAATCTCCCATCCTCAACCTAAAATCTACATTGTCCTCAATGTAAAAGATATAAGCATGCAAGGCACATGAGACAACGAAATAAAGGAGAAGTGATGGAAAGGTAGTACCTAACGAGGAAATTATATGGCTTTTCCAAAAGGATCTCAGCGTGAAGGTGGGTCAACACAGGAGTTAAACCAACAAAAAACAACCTATCCTAGAACAACTGGAAAAGCAAACTATCCTAACGGCATAAAACTAACTATCCTAGAATGACCAAAAACAAACTACCCTAGCAGCATAAAGCCAACCATCCTAGAACGACAAAAAGCAAACTATCCTAATCCTATGAAAGCAGTAAACCTACCTATACCTCCATCAGACTAGGAGATCAATCCTGATATACAGGATCATTCAGAGGTATGGACATGTCCTCTTGATCAAATTTCTTAACAAATGGCTTTAATTGATGTCCATTTACTTTAAACTCATTGCCATTGTTTGGATTCCGAATCTCGACAGCCCCATGAGGATAAACATTGATAGCAGTGAAAGGGCCGGTCCAACGAGATTGAAGCTTAACCAGAAAGAGATGTAATTGAGAATTATACAAAATAACTTTTTGACCTGGCGTGAATGATTTTTGAAGAATGTGTTGGTCATGAAATGCTTTCATCCTGTCCTTATAAATTCTCGAGTTCTCGTACGCATCATTTCAGATTTCGTCGAGTTCATTCAATTGTAGTTTGTATAGCGAGCCAGCGTTGTCCAGATTGAAATTCAGATTTTTGATTGCCCAGTAGGTTCTATGTTCCAACTCCGCAGGTAAGTGGCAAACCTTCCCATAGACAAGTTTAAATGGAGACATTCCAATAGGGGTTTTAAATGCGGTACGGTAAGTCCATAAGGCATTGGTCAATCGGATTGACCAATCCTTATGGTCAGGGTTAACCATCTTTTCCAAGATGTGTTTAATTTTCCTATTGAAAATCTCAGCTTGCCACTTGTTTGTGGGTGGTATGGAGTGCTCACCTTATGTGAGATGTCATTGTTTTCATTAAATTCGCGAATGGCCTATTACAAAAATGTGAGCCTCCATCACTAATGATGGCTCGAGGCGTTCCGAACCGAGAAAGGATGTTCTCTTTTAAAAACTTAATGACCATTCGATGGTCATTGTTCCGGCACGGAATTGCTTCGACCCCATTTAGTGACATAGTCTATGGCGAGCAAAATATATAGATTTTTAAAGGATTGGGGGAATGGTCTCATGAAATCGATGCCCCAACAATCAAATGCTTCTATGATAAGGATGGGGTTCAAGGGTATCATATTTCGACAGGATAATGCTCCCAATTTTTGACAACGTTCACAAGCCTTACAAAACTCATGAGTATCCTTGAACATAGTGGGCCAGTAAAAGCCACACTACATAATCTTGGCCATGGTCTTTTTAGCAGAAAAGTTATTACGCCCCAAACTTGGAAACCGGGCTCACAAAATTTTCGATCACCGAATCTGGCGCCGACAGCCTCCGTAGTACCCCATTCTCCGCTCCCGGTACCCATATACCAGGTTCCGATCCTGGGATCTTATAAGGAGGATTTTGAATATGAATTTAATTCGTAATAAGCATAACTATAAGTATAACCCACGAACAATAACGAGAACACCATCACAAAAATCCACTATGATCAAAACTTGAGTACAATGCGCAGAAAGGGAAATACAATGATAATAATAACAAAACCTCAGAAGCTCTACAGCACGCTCCTGCTCATGCTTAGCTACGATCTAGCGTCACTTGCACGCATTAATCGTGCATAAGCTTATAGAAAGCTCAGAGGGTGGTAAAAGTGTGTGCGCAATATAAGCGTGCTAAGAATGCAATATCGGAATAATACGGAATATACTAGTAAGTCAATGAATGCAATCAGCCGTACTAAGGTTATGCGATACAAGGCATGAATGTTATTGGTCATATCAAGGCCATGTGATATAAGGCATGAATGATGTCGGTCATACCAAGGCCATGCGATGTGAGATGCAACTCAAGTAATCAATCTTCATCTGAATTCACATATCAATGCAGCTCATCACTGGAGCATCAAATATCAGTACAGTTCTCACTCTGAATAATCGTCGGGGTCTAGTACACTCCAAACGACATTGCCCCTTCCCCAAGCGTGCAGTCCAAGTGAGCGTAAGAAACCTCATTATCCGCCTGGCCAATAGCCTGCCAATACCTATTTGGCACGTCGATAGTAGACCCATTTACGAGCTAGTCAGACTCAACCTAGCAAATGCCCCCTACCATCGGGTGGGTAAGGCCACACCCCTTTCCAACCGACCACGATATAGTGAGAGACGAGGCCTCCTGGTATTCGGCCCTCGTGCGCTCATGTATTCACTCGGTCTCGACATTGGAGTCATCCTCTGGTACCATCGGATTTAGGAATTTTCACCCAATGACATTTATGACACCCCAATGCTCGTAACAGTATTTTCGGTGTCCAATCATGCCATCCAAGATATGCCTGTGGAGGCTATGGCCCTGATATCGCTATGGCGTAAAGAAATCATATCACACAAATGCGAGATGCATGAATCACACTATCCAGTCATGCAGTAATCCTGCGTATACTGCGTGCTCATGTGGGGCAACTCCGCCTATCAGGGAGTCCCATAAATAATCCACCCAATGACATGTGCTATGATCAATCACTCCTCATATCAAGCATACACATGATGCGCATGAGCATGGATCATGCAGCTATACTAAGCATGATGATGATGATGTACTCTCCTCATATCAAGGATGGGCCTAGATGGCCTACTCATATTAAGAATGGACTTAACAATTATGGGGGCCCAACGGTTTGGGTTAGCCCACTAAGGGAAGATGAGAATGGGCTTAACAATGGGCATAACAATGAGCCTTAGGGAGGGTTACGATGCGGATATTTAACTACCATTAACCTTACCATGTGGACTTTAAACCATCATTGCTCCCAAGGCATAACCCATTTAGATCCAATTAGGAAGATGAATGGGCATCATAAACATCATTACATACACCATGGTGGAATCACAGATCACGATAGGCCTCGTATACATCACATTGGGCCTCCCACATCACAATGGGCCTCGTATACATCACATTGAGCCTCCCACAAAAGGCTCACATATATCACAATGGGCCACATCCCATGGGCCTCAAATACATCACATTGGGCCTCACTCATGGGCCTCATATACATCAGATCGGGCCTCATCATATGGGCCTTATATACATCACATCGGGCCTCATCATATGGGCTTCATATACATCACATCGGGCCTCATCATAAGGGCCACATATACATCATAATGGGCCTCAAATACATCACAATGGGCCTCATCATACATTACAATGGGCCGCACATATGGGTCACACAAATATCATATTAGGCCGCACCCATGGGCCTCATGTACATCAAGTGAGACCCACTGTCCTAGCTGGACGGTGTGGATAAAACATTATCATTATATCTTCACCATTCATTTATTTTGTTCAGAGATCATTTTAGAGCATTACCCAAAAATGACTCATAGCGAAAGATCATTTGGACCATACCACAAATAGCAGTGGAGATAATGATTTTCACCGTTAACAATTCACGGGGGCCACCTTAACGTTTATTTTCCTTGCAATCTTTTCATAAGGTCACAAAGACCTGAATTAAAAGGAAAAACAAATCTCATATTGATCCAGAACTTATGTGACGCCCAAACAGTTTCAATGGTAAACGTTCAATCCTCCACTGATTTTTGTAGTGTGGTCCACCTGATAGGCAGATCTGTCTTATTTTTAGTCTCAAGCCTTAAAACGAGCTCGCAAGTGGGTGGATGGTTTGGATATAACACACCTCAGATCAGACCCACGGAGCTTGCTGACATTAGTACAACAACTAATTTAGGTGGTTTATATATCATGGTGGGTCCTAGATAAACGGTTGGGATATAACACATCCCTCAAGCTCAGACCCAAGAGCTTGCTAACGTTGGGGGGGTCCCACCGTCCAGGCAATGGATGGTGTTGATGAAACAGATGGACGACATGTATGAAATACATACATCATGCGGGACCCACAGAAATTGCTGACGTCATGCAGTGGGACCCACTGCTGGACAGTTTGGATACAAATACATCAAGGTGCATCCAGCACCGTCCCACGTGTTAGACAGTGCACGCACGACAGGTGGGTCCCATGCTTCACGGACGGACAACATGGATGAACGTACATCATGGTGGTCCCCACCGTCCAGACCACTGGACGGTGTGGATATAAGACATATGCATCACGTGTGAGTCCCACACGGATGAACGGTTTGGATATAAAACATACCTCATGATCAGGGCCCAAAGAACTTGTCAACGTCAATACAACAGTTGTCCAGCTACTGGACTGTTGGGTTGCTGGCCCAACGTCCAGTAGATGGACAACCCAGATATAACACACAACTCATGGTTGGGCCCCACCTGCATGGATGAAACACATGCATCATTGGTGGGTCCACACGTGTGGCCCACCACAGCTTTGGGATAAAGCTGATATTTATGATTTCCTTTCAACTAGGCCTGTCCATACGGACAGCCAAGTGGGTCGTCTGGACGGTCAGTTAGGCAGGCCCCACGGGCGGTCGGCGTAGATAAAATACTTGCATGAGGGTGGGCTGTAAACAAGAGAGAGAGAGAGAGAGAGAGAGAGAGAGAGAGAGAGAGAGAGAGAGAGAGAGACGATGTAATGGAGGGACCTCGTCACTATGGGTCCCTCTTTGTTTACAACACATACTTCAAAATGGGTCCCATCACAAGTGGGCCCTCAAATGAAAATCAACGGTGGATATCCTAAAATCACCCACCAATTGCACTCCTTCTTGATCCCTTGGCTTCCTTAGCTACTTGGCTTTGATTTTGATGGAAGATGATAAAGTATGGATGGCTAGGATGGGAGATTGGGTGGTAGGGAGTGGGCCACACCTAGGTTCTTCTCTCCTTAGGAATTGTTTGGATGTCCATTCCCTTAGGTTGCTTGGAAATGGAAGAGAGAATGAGAGGAAGAGATGGGATGGGATGAAAGGGGATGAGATGGGTGTAGGGAAAGGATGGGTGATGTAAGAGAGGGAACATGAGAGTTGACTTTGGGAATGGGAGAGAGATGAGTGTCATGCTTTATTGGTAAGAGAGGGATAGGTTGTGTACTTGCTTGTACTTGATTGATTGATGTGATATTTGGGTAGAGATTCTCTCAGAATTCGTAATTCGCAGTATTTCCTCGAGATGTACGCGGGCCCATAACTCTTGGCCTGGGTATCGCATCGGCGCGAGAGACGCGGCAATGGAACTGTGGTGACGACGCGGTCGCTAAGGTACAAGTCTCGGGTCGAGTTGACTCAGATATACTGGATGCGACTTAGAGTCATGCGTAAATGCCGGCTATAGGTCGCGGGTCATTAAAATTCGACGGGGAGAATCGCGGAAGCCTACGGAACTGTACGGACTAGGATACAGGTCTTACAAAAGTGACCACCATGGGCCTGAGAGTGATAGAAGGAGATGCACTTTGATGTTCATAGTCTGGCACACATCTCCTTAAGCTTTGGTCTGGGCAATATTTAAACAAATATGGATCATCTCAGAAGAATTTGCGCACCTCGGTGAAAAATTTCTTCTTATCTTGCGTAGTCCAATGTGTCGGTGTGAAACATGTGGCAAGATAATTAGCAATATCAACAAACCAAGGTGGATGAGAGACTTTGAACAATTGTTTATCAGGGAATATGTCATTGATATGTGTCATCTCAAGGGAATTAGGGAGATCAAGGTGGGAAAGATGGTCAGCCACTACGTTCTCTACTCCATTTTTATGTTTTATTTTCAAATCGAATTCTTCGAGTAGGAGGATCCATCTTATCAGGCGGGGCTTAGCATCGTTCTTAGAAAGAAGATACTTAAGCGCTGCATGATCTATGTAAATGATGATCTTGGATCCGATCAAGTAGGACCTAAATTTGTCTAAAGCGAACACTGCAACTAAGAGTTCCTTTTCCGTAGTCGAGTAGTTCACTTGGGCAGAATTTAGAGTTCTACTTGTGTAATGAATAACGAAAGGCTTCTTGTCTTTTCTCTGACCTAGGACCGCCCCAAGAGCATACTCAGACGCGTCGCACATAAGTTCAAAAGGAAGGCTCCAGTCGGGTAGCCGAATGATAGGTGCAGTGGTTAATATGCCCTTGAGCTTAGTGAAAGCTTTTTGGCATTGCTCAGTCCACTCGAATGGTGCATCCTTTTGAAGTAGATTACATAAAGTATGAGATATGTTGAGGGTCAAATATTGCATATTAGACCCAGTTATTACCTGAATTTACGAACATGATACTGTTTAACATCCTATTTTAATCGTGTTTATGTTGCAAGGTGAATTTAGGAGCTTGGATTGAAAAAGGATACTAAAAGCATGGATTTAACGTTCAGAAATCACCAAGGCAAGGGACGGACCCCAAGGGACCGAGATCGAAAAATTTACATGCCAGAGATCCGAGGAAATCAAGCAATTCATGCTAAAGAGGCTTGAAAATCGTCCGAAATGCAAGATCATAGGGTTCCCACCATCCATTCGGCTCAAACTTTATATCTGGCCTGAGGACCCCAAATTAACTGTACACGTCGAATTTCAGCCATTGGATCCTTGTGGAAGTGGCCCAACGGACAGATCAACCCATAAAACTCTGATCTGGGGCCCACCTGATATCTGGATATGCTTCAATTTTGGTCTTAGCCTCTTAGATACGATGACAAAATGGATGGACGAAGCAAATTTCGCTTATACATCACGATGGGACCCACCTGAAGGGTGTGCGTGTGCATAGCACACGTACACACGCCATGCACTGCATTCCACAAAGTCGGTCAGCGTGTGCTGATCGACTTAAATCTCTTCTTGCGCCAAGACGTCCAGCGGACTCACCATGAACTGTCGGTTTTGAGTAGTGGTGCCCACCCATCATCCAAATGGATGATCCAAACTGTCCATATGCTCTAGAGGGGGGGGGGGTACGACCCAGCCATGGTGGCCTTTTAGCCCCACACGCACGTACACACGTGGATCGCCAGAAAAAGCAAGATAGATGGCGAGTTGATTTGATATAGTAGATCGCACCAAAACTCGACCAAAACCACTCATTCCCAACTGGTTTTTCACTAGGAATCTAATGAGCGGGGTGAATTTTCCTGAAACATCACTGTGGGGCCCACCGAACACGTCAGCAAGACTGCATAAGGATTACACACGTACCGGGAAAACTGGATTTTTCGAGTGGTAGTGGCCCATTACCGATGATCGGATGGTCGATCTGGACCGTCCATCATGTAGGCCATCCAAAAACGTCCCAAGGGACGTTGTTTTTTTTTTTTGTAAAGAAAGCAAGGAAAGTGGGTGATTTTTTGCCTCTTCTTGTCTGCGTAAATAGCCTTACGCAGGTTCTCTTGGTTGCATAAGAAGAGTCGGTTCGTCTGACTCCAAACTGACAAACCTTGCCCTCCTTCCTACTTGATAAAAGGAAGGCTTGGACATGGAGATCACCATCTTTGGACGTGCAGAGGAAGAAGCAAGAGAGGATAAAGAGAGATCGTGGCCAGCGTTTGAGTTTTTTCTTCCTTTTTCTAATTCTGTTCATGTTACTTTTTTAAGAGAATTTTGTCTAACCATGGCTATGGCTAGCTAAACCTCTTAGCTAGGGCTAAGAGGTGAAGCTTGTAGTGAGATGGGAGACTTTTCTATATGCCTTTTGATTCATGTTTAACTTGAACTGATTTTGATTCTAGTTTGATTATAAGGAATGCCTTTAGTTTTTAATGGTTTGTTGTGACTTAAATTACAATGGATCTGCGATAGCTTAGAGCATATTCTTTGCTTTATTATGATTATGAAATTAGGAACCCTGTTGTTTACCATCGCCCCTTGGACATGGTTGGATGACGGAACCCTTCCTAAGGTTCATAACTCTCTCAGATGGATGTGGATTGGTTAGATTCTACTGTTCGCTTTGTCTCATGGGCATGGCCTTGGGATGGAATCAAGTCTAATTCTCATACCTCTTATCCATTGATGACTAGATCAAAGGACGTTCATAATTATTTTTAATGAAATATCTTCCATCTGGATGAGGATAGGACTCTGAATCTAATTGTGTTTGTGAATTAAGCATAGATCTCCCTGATTGCTATAAGTGGATCCTTGGCACCCTAGTTTCCCACCTTTGTATTTCACATGTTTTAGTTAATTAACTTCACAATTATTCCCTTAAATTTTCCCTGGTTTAGATTACATCTTCGTCTAGTTCTAGTTCTAGTTACTTTTAGATTACGTAAAAGGTTCAGTTCCTGTGGATTTGACCTCGGTCTTACCGAGATTATTACTACATCACAACCTTATACTTGGGGTGTGAACAAGAGAGGAGACCAAAGTCCTTTAGGAATCTTCTGTAAAACCCGGTGTGTCCTAAGAAGGATTGCACGTCTCATATGTTCTTGGGTGGAGGTAGGTTAGAGATAAGATCAATTTTTGCCTTATCTACCTCGATTCCTTTGGACGAGATGATATGTCCAAGGACAATTCCCTTATGAACCATGAAATGACACTTCTCCCAATTGAGTACCAAATTCTTTTCTTCACACCTTTTCAGCACACATTTAAGATTCTTTAAGTAGTAGTTGAAAGATGGACCAAAGACAGAGAAGTCGTCCATGAATATCTCTAGATATTGCCCCACCATATAAGAAAAAATACTCATCATGCATCGCTGAAAAGTGGCAGGGCCATTACATAGTCCGAATGACATCATTCGGTAAGCAAAGGTGCCGTAAGGACATGTAAATGTGGTCTTTTCCAGATCTTCAGGGGCTATCTCTATCTGGTTGTAGCCCCAATATCCATCAAGGAAACAGTAATAGGAATGACCAGCTAGCCTTTCCAAGATTTGATCAATAAAGGGCAAAGGGAAGTGGTAATTCCTCGTGACGGTATTCAATTTCCTATAGTCAATGCACATTCTCCAACTAGTAGTAACACTAGTTGGCACGAATTCATTGTTGACATTGGCTACGATGGTGATTCCAGACTTCTTGGGAACCACCTGAGTTAGACTCACCCATTGACTATCGGATATAGGGTGTATGATACCCATATCCAATAGTTAAAAAACCTCGGCCATAACCACTTCCTTCATGTTTGGATTTAGTCTACGTTGTGATTGTCGCGAAGTCTTCGCATTGTCCTCGAGATAAATGCGGTAAGTACAAATCAAATGGTCAATTCCCTTGAGGTCCGCAATCATCCATCCAAGGGCTCCCTTATGCTCAATGAGAGTAGCTATGAGCATATTCTCATGTTCTTGCTCAAGGTGGGAGGAAATCACTAACAAGTATGTCTCATCTTGACCTAAATAAATATATTTCAAATCAGAGGGCAAAGATTTTAGGTCAAACTTCGATGCCTTGAGGTTAGACGGTAGAGGCACTTCATCAGTTTGGGACAACTCTTCAAACTGTGGCCTCCACCGATTAACTTCAAGTACTGGCAAAGTATCAAGCATGACACCCATCTCCCTAATCATGTCATCATCAAAATCATGGGAGTGGGCCAAGCATGTCTCTAGAGGGTCAGAGGATAAGGTCAAAGGTGTTCTATCTTTCACAAAAGATTCAATCATATTAATGTCGTGGAAATCGTCATCATCCTCTAATCGTCTGCCTGTGTTGAAAAAGATATTCAACTCCAATGTCATATTCCCGAAAGACATACTCATGACTCCATCCCTACAATTAATGATTGCGTTTGAAGTTGCAAAGAATGGGCGACCAAGAATGATGGGAATTTGAGTGCTCATGTTACTGATGGGTTCTGTATCCAGGATGATAAAATCTACCGAGTAGTAGAATCTGTCAACTTGGACTAACACATCCTCAATTATCCCTCTTAGTACACGAACTGAGCGATTAACAAGTTGTAATGTGGTTAGGGTGGGTTTTAATTCACCCAAACCTAATTATTTGTACACCGAGTAAGGAATCAGATTTATGCTCGCTCCTAAATCAAAAAGTGCGTACTCAATGCGGTAATTCCTAATTACACAAGCGATGATTGGGCTACCAGGATCTTTGAATTTCTGTGACACACCTTGCTTTAGGATGACACTCACTTTTTAAGTTAAAAAGATTTTCTTTTGAATATTTTATCGTCTTTTGGTCGTACGTAAGTCTTTCAGAAATTTGGCATATGAAGCTATTTGTTTTACGACATCAAGTAGCGGAATATTGACCTTCACTTGTTTCAACACCTCTAGAATGTCTTGAGAGTTAGAGAGAGGTTTTGGTGCAACCAACCGTTTGGGAAATGGACCAATCAGCTTCCCTTGAGGTTCCGGTTCTAATTCTTGTGGAGCAATGCTAGGTTTATCATTGTTGTCCTCTTCCGGGTCCTTAGGCTTTTTAGCCCTAACCGGAATGGTCTTGTCAATAGTCTTCCCACTCCTAAGAGTAGTGATAGATTTAGCTTGCTCCATCTAATTTGAAGAGCTTGGGTTGCTAACTTCATATTGTGGTTTTTGATTGGGAAGAGGTTGAGCTAGGAGGCTCCCCTTATTCCTAATCGCACTTTTAGTCTCAAGTCATTGTATGGCCTTTGTAAGGTCTTAAAAGGCTTGTAGCAAACCCTGATTGAAAAGCTCTTACTTTTGAAGATGTTTTAGAACCGGGTCCTCTTGAGGTTTCTCTTGATATGGAATTTGATTGAAGAAACCTTGAGGGGTAGCAGTTTGTCCATTCCTCCAACTAAAGTTTGGATGATTTCTCCAACTAGGATTGAATGTATTGGAGGTAGGTCCATTGAAAGGTCTTTGGTAATTGTTCACGACATTGGATTGCTTATTTAACACCTCTCGAAACGTAGGTATTGTTGGACAATTTTCAATTGTGTGAATGTTGCAAGCACAAATACCACAAACAGTTTCCTTAGCCTTATCCTTCTTTAATTCCATGGCCTCGAGTTTGCTGGTAAGATTAGCTACTTTAGTATTGATATCATCGTCCTCTTTCAAGAGATATATTTCACCTCTTTCCTTAGATTGAGTTGGCCTAGACATGGTGCTTGGTTTTGGGGAGATGTCCCATGATTGTGTGTTTTCAACAAACTTATCAAAGTAATCCCACACCTCATCGACACCTTTATTCATGAAATCCCCATTACACATCGTCTCGGCTAATTGGCGCATGGGAGATGTCAGTCCATCATAGAAAAAGTTTGTGATGCGCCAAGTTTCAAAATCGTGTTTGGGCATGAACTGACAAGATCCTTGAACCGCTCCCAACATTGGAAGAATGTTTTATCTTCCCTTTGGGCGAAGTTCATGATCGACTTTCTAAGGGTGTTCGTCTTTTGGTATGGGAAAAAAAAATTTATGAACTCCCTTGTCATGTCATTCCATCTGCCAATAGATAGAGGATGTAGTGAATATAACCACGTCTTAGGTTTCTCTTTCAAAGAAAAGGAAAGGAGTTTCAGCCTGACCCTGTCGTCAGACACGTTAGGAAAATATAAAGTGGCTATGATCTCGTCAAACTCTTTCAGGTGTAAATATGGATTTTCTGACTCAAGCTCATGAAATTTGGAAGGAGTTGGATCACCCCTGGCTTGATATCCATGTGTCCCGTATTCTCTGAAAAAACCATGCATGAGGGCATGCTCACCTCCATTGGTTGTAAATAATCTCGTAAAGTACGAGGCGGGGGTGCTTGATGCACCTCATTCTCATCCTAGACTTCCCCAACCCGAGGTAGAGGTTGTCCCTCTGGTTGATTGGCTAGTTGATTTGTGTCATAACCTCAATTAATTTTGGGGATCTCGAGCGGTATCTAGTCCTGCGATGGATAGTTAACCCCTCAACCAATCCTCCTTCAGTCAAGAGACGTCGAGTGTTGTCACGTACCCACTTGGGCATGAAACACTCGCAGCCTTCAATCTCAGATTCTAATATAAACCTAAAAGAAAGAACGGAAATAGAAATCTAGAAATAGAAAGAGAGAAGAGTTGAAAAGAAGTTATCAAATTAGGAGTTCCTAAGTTAAGGTCCTGCAAAACAAAACAAGTCAGTTTCTAAAAATAGAAATTCTAAAATTAGGAAGTTCCTAAAATAGAAAGTAAACTAATTTCTAAAAAGGAAAAACTTCTAAAAACCGAAGATAGAAAGTTTCTAAAAATAGAAAATAAAACACTAATCCTAAAAATAGAAAAATTTTAAAAATTAGAAAGAGATTACCAATTTAGAAAGTCTATATCAAAATCCTATAAAACAGGAAAGTTAGCCTAGTTTCTAAAAATCAAACAGAAAAACCTAAACTTAAAAATAGAAAACGCTAATCTTAACCTAATTCTAAAACTAATTAATCTTAGAAAAATGCAACTGTTAGTCCCCCCTGCAACGACACCAAAAACTTGTTCACCACCCCAAGTATAGGGTCGTGAGATAGTAATATTCTCAGTAAGACCGAGGTCGAATCCACAAGGACTGAACCTTGTACGTAATCTGAAAGTAACCAGAACTAGAACTTGAAGATGTAATAAAAATCAGGAGAATTTAAGAGAATAATTGTAAACTACTTAACTAAAACTTGTAAAATTCAAAGGTAGGAAACTAGGGTTTTCAATGATCCACTTGTAGAGATCAGGGAAATCTATGCTTGATTCAAGAACACAACTGGAATCAGAGTCCCATCTTCATCCAATTGGAAGATTTTTCATTAAAAATTAATTTTGAACTTCCTTTGATCTAGTCCTCAATAGATGAGAGGTATGAGAACTAGCATTGATTCCATCACAAGACCATGTCCATGACACAAAGCAAACAACAGAATTTACCAATCCACAAACACTCTGAGATAATTATGAAGATTAGAAGGATTCCATCATCCAACCATGTCCAAGGGGCGATGGTGAACAACAGGGTTCCTAATTTCATAATTACAATAATGCAAAGAACATGCTCAAAGCTATCGCAGATCCATTGTAATTTAAGTCACAACAAACCATTAAAAATTAAAAGCATTCCTTATAATCAAACTAGAAGTAAAGATAGTTCAACTTAAACATGAATCAAAACCATAGAAAGCATCCCATCACGCTACAAGCTTCACCTCTTAGCCCTAGCTAAGAGGTTTAGCCGATCATAGACATGATCAAACTAAAATCTCTTAAGGAAATTAAAGGAGAAACGAAAAACTAAAGAAGAAGATGGAGAACACTTAGCCGGCCGTCCACGCTTCTCTCTCTCTCTCTCTCTCTCTCTCTCTCTCTCTCTCTCTCTCGCTCCTTGCTTCTCCACGTCGCAGGATGCTCTCTCTCTCTTTCTCTCTCCCTTTTATAAAGGTTGGAAGTCGGATAGGGTGGTGTGAAGTCGGTGGGAACATGCGCAAGCTCTTTACGCCGCAACAACCGCGAGAAACGCACCGAGTTGTGTTTGGATTAAGTTTGGGATGGCTGACCGTCCGAAAACCTGATTCTAGGTCCATGGTTGGGGTCGTGGCCACCCTCTGGACACATTGGACTGTTCGAATCACAGATCCGACCGTGTCCATGTTCATATAGCAGCCCATGGAGGGCTGGGCATGCGTTGCGCACATACCTGTGCATGGACTTGCGCTGGAATGTTCGGTAGGCCCCACAATGATGTTTTTGGAAAAATCTATCCCGTTCATTAGATTCATGACGAAATTTCAGCCAGGAATGGATGGTTTTGCTCGAGTCTGGTGCGGCCCAAGGGATCAAATCTTCCTGCCGTTCATCCTACGTTTGACGATGATCTTTGTGCGATCGCTTGCATGGATGCAGAAGGATTTCATTGGCTATGGTTGGCCCCACCTCCTGGTTCGAAGGACGGTTCAGATCATCCATCGGGACGATGGTGGTGTCCCACCACATCTCACAGCGAACTGACGTCCGTTTCTGCATAAAAGGAACGCTGGGAGTCGGGTCAATGCATGCTGACCGACTTCCATGATCTGCTGCACCTCCAGTGCACGTGTGTTGTGCACACGCACACCATGTAAAGTGGGTCCCACCTTGATGTTTCGAGAAATTCATTCCATCCATCCACTTTCTCATCTAATTTAAGGGGTTGAGACCAAAATTGAAGCATATCCAGATATCAGGTGGGCCCCAAATCAGTGATTTAGTGGTTGATCTGTTCATTGGGCCACTTCCACGAAGATTCAATGGCTGAAATTTTACGTGTACTGTTACTTTATGATCCTCAGGCTAGATATAAAGTTTCAAGTCAAACGGATGGTGGGAACCTTGTGATATTGCATTCAGGACAATTTCTAGGCCTCTTTATCTTCAAGCACTGGGTTTTCTCGGATATTTGGCATATGAATTCTTAAATCTTGGTCCCCTAAGATCTGTCCCTTGCCTCGGTGATTCTTGAGCGTCAAATCCATGCCTTTAGCACCCTTTTCAGTCCAACCTCTTAAATTCACCTTGTAACAAAAACATGATTAAAATAGAACGTTAAACATTATCATGTTCGTAAAACCATGTGATAACTGGGGTCTAATATGCAATATTTGACCCTCAACAGTACACACAACTAACCTGATTCTATTATGCCTACTGTAAGTCCATATCATGACTTAGGCATCAGAGGGTTCCCGACCTTAACCGACGCCCCCAATGTCTTCTCTTATTTTCCAATAAATCACAGGTACTCAAGCTAAGAGGAGGTGAGGTAGGATCGACCGGATTTCTGCATCAACGGTTTGGCGTCGTCTGTGGAAAACAACAACAAAGGCATTCCCATCTCCAATTCATCTATAATGGCGAAAGGGAGAAAGAAAGCCCTAGTTGCCATTGTGGCACCCGCTCCAACCTTAGTTAATGTCTGTTAACATTAGAAATATGCCCTCTCGGCCTCAGGTGAGTTCTGCCCCTGCGATACCTACGTCCAGATCCCGTAGCCGTGGTGGTCGACTTGTCTCCCTAGAAAATTAGGTCGAGTCCTTAAATGATAACATGAACCGACTGATGCAATTCCTACAGAGGCAAAATCCACTTCCAGCCACAAGGCAAAGGCTGGAGCCGCCACCGAACAGTCCCGACCTCCACAGGTTCCCCAGAACCCTCATGGATCTAGAATATAATCGAGGCAACACAGCCAAGCATCTGTGCGAAATGCAAGGACTACCGAACTCGATGATTCTGACTTGCACCATACACTAAAAAACCGAAGGCGTGGAAAAGCTCCTGAAATAGCTCCCGAAACAGGAGAAAATGAGGTTCCATGGGAAGCAAAGCTAAAGGAGCTCTGAGGTCAGATTGGTTACATCCGCCAGGCCTACTGCGTACAAGTCTCGACCTCCATCGAAGCCATGCTCGAGGAAGCCGAACCACCATTCATCGACGACATCATGGGAGCTCAGCTCCCGTCCAAGTTCTGGATGCCACAGATCATCCCTTACTCCGGCTTTGGGGACCCAGCCAAACACCTAGAATCCTTAAGAGCTTGGATTGAACTTCACGGCGCCTCTGAGTCGTGATGTACATAGCATTTTTCCTGACTTTGTTGGGGACCACATGAAAATGGTACAAGCAATTAAAGCCGAAGTCCATCGGCTCATTCACTCAACTTAGCAACGTCTTCATCACACAGTTCATCGGTGGAAAAGACAAAAGAAAGCCATCAACTCATCTTCTCACAATCACTCAGAGGGAGGACGAGCTGCTAAGAGACTATATCATTCGATTCAACGTGGAAGCAGTGCATGTCGACGATTACTCCGACCAGATAGCACTGATTGCCATGGTAGCCGGCCTTAGACGAGGAAAGTTCCTCTTCTCTATTGGTAAGAACCCCCCGATTACCCTCGTCGACCTACTTAACCGAGCTAAAAAATATTCCAAATATCGATGAGTTCTTTGGTTCGAGAAGAGCTACTCGAGAAGAAAACAACTTGGCTAAGGACAAGAAGGGGAGCCCTCCATTGCTAATGCCAAAAGAAAGAAAGATGATGGCTAAAACCGAAGTCAACGTATCAACCAACATCTGAAAAGTCGCTTCCATCGGTACACTCTCTTAAACACAATGCCAAAGTAGGTACTTGTCACGCCCCAAACCCGGAAATTGGATTCACAGGAATCCCGATCATCGAATCCGGTGTCGACAGCCTCCGTAGTACCCCATTCTCGGCTCCTAGCGTTCATACGCCAGATTCCGATCCTAGGATCCTACAAGGAGGATTTTTTTTGTTTCAATGTACATTTAACTTGTAATAAGCATAACAACAAGTATACCCAAATCACAAAGACAACATCATCATCACATATCCACTAATATAATCATTTGAGTACAATGCTGAAAGGGAAATACATAAATCGAAAATCAAGCTCCAGTGAAAGACGTCCAGCGTCTAGGGACGCTGGACGGACCGTGTACACATATTACTCAAGGTGGGTCCCACGTGTGGGGACCACGTGGACTTGGCCCACTTGATTTGGGTCAATCTTACTTTGTGTTTTCCCATCACCGTTAAGTAGGGCTCACGTAGCTTGGATGGTTGTGGAGTCCATTTGATGGACGGCTTGGACATCACATACATCAAGGTGGGGTACATCCGGATGGGCCACACGGCCACATCATCACACCAAAATAATGAGAGAGAGAGAGAGAGAGAGAGAGAGAGAGAAGCACCCACCTCAAGATCTTGAACTCCTTCCTCCAATAAGTCTTAGAGCTCTAAGGAGGTTGATTTAACGGTCGAGATGGGGTTTGGTGGGTTAGATTAGTAGGGAGAATGGGTGGGAGATGGCTTGATTTTGGGTGGCTTGGACATCCCAAGCTTGCAACGATGGAGGTAAAAATGAAGAAGAAAGAGGGAGCGTGAGAGAGAGGTGATGGTTTCTAGGCAATTAATGAGTTTGACTTATGGGGAAAAGGGAAGGGGTGGTTGCTTGTAAGGAGTTATGGCTAGGGGTAGGGTGGGGTGATGTCACCCCTAGGGTGACATCATCACAATTATGGCTTTTTAGGGAAGTACAACAATATGGATAGGTGGGTCCCATGATTAAGCGCTCAATGACCGGGATAACGCACGGGTCGGATCTCATAATCTGAGCGTCGCATTGATGCACGAAACGTAGCGTCGGAACCGTGACGACGATGCGGTCACAATAGTATAAGTCTCGGATTGAGCTGACTCTTGTTGACCGGATTCGGCTTAGGATCGCGCACAATCATCGGATAAAGGTTGAAGGTTGTCGAAAATTCAACCGGGAAGACCGCAGAAGCTTACGGAACGGTACGGTCTAGGATACGGGTGTTACAATACTTAAGAAAGTTATGCAGATTAAGAAAACCTAATAATCGACCCAAACCAGTTAACCAAGTTCGGTAATAAGGCTCATTGGCCAACCCTGACATCGACATCAGGTACGAGGGACGTATCGACTAAAAGGCATGAAGGGTAAGCTCTGACCTCACCCATAAAATGTTGAACACTTAAAAATCTACTACTCCTGAAGACTCAAGAAGTCCTCTAACCAAGAACGCGTCGACTGACCGACCTACTCTACAAGGGCAACCTCCCTTTTCAAAAGGAAAAATGTGATCGGGATACTACTGTTATTTTACTATCTATTATGCTTGTGCATTTTACAATAAAAGAACTTCCCCAGGTCGGGGGAAGAGATTTTCTTTTAAATGATTTCTCGATTATTCAAACTACATGACCGAGTAAGAGGGCTTTCCTTAGTTAATCTTCCCTTAGTGCAAGGGAAGAAAATCCTCCACCGTGAATTCTATTATGAAAGAAACTCTTAGGTCAGGGGAGGAGAATTTCTTTCAAAATCCTACTATCCGAGTTGTACGATCGGAGATATATATATTACAGGAGAGAACCCTTATATTTACTATGAATCTAAAATCAAATGGGCCAAACGGTGTAAATTTGAGCCCTAAACATTTAAGTTCATGTAGTGTCACCTGGCTAAGTTTTGGATCGTGCTACTTCTTTTTTTTTTATTTTATTTTTCCTTCGCCACGGTGATTGGTTGGAATCCCATAACAACTTTTCCCTATGGCGTAGCCCATCTAAGTTGTGGACACGATTGATTTTGGCATGTTGACCTAGCTTTAAGGAATGGACATGATGGTAGATGTTCCAAAGACAACGTAGTAGAGCTATACAGACATATTGCTGTACACGCTGCGTAAAATCGATGAAGAGAGGATTTTGAACCCTTTTAAAGGAAGTTTCAGACTTGCTTTGCTTTTCCCGTACGCCACCCTTTTTTACTTGTTTTTGTAAAGTACGTCTAAGAAATGTTCAGTCACATGTTCAACTAGTTGTGTGTGAGACCCACATAGTGTTTATTTAACATCCAACCCATCTAGTAAGGTAGTCCTACCATGAAAATGGGATGCCCCAAAAATGAGGTCAATCCAACTATCAGGTGGACCATACTATAGAAAATAATGAACAACTACCTCAAAACCTCCATGTTCATATGGGTCCCAACTAATGGTTCCATCAACCTGATTTTTGGGGCATATGCCATCTTATTAGGGGGTACCAAGGTGAAAGGGTGCAATGGTATACAAACATCACATTTGGGTTCTACACATCAAGTAGTTGGACGCACAACTAGTTGTGTTTGAGCATTTCTCCTCTTTAATTTTTATTTATTTATGAGTGGTTATATATATATATATATATATATATATATATATATATATATATATATATATATATATATATATATATATATATATAAATTTGTTAATATTATCTGATTGTTATGTGTTACTTTAATGATGTTATTAACCGGTTGAATGTTTCATTTTATGTGTTAGTTTAAATGCCCTGTAGGTGTTAACTCAATCCAACACAATCAGACCAAACACAACCCAACCCAACCTAAAATTTAAGTGTTGAGTTTTCAATACCTTAGGTTGGATAGCCTAAGTTGGGCTGAGCCTTGGTCTCGGCTGGGTTGAGCTTGGTTGACCATCAATCAAACCCGACAGGCCCGAGTTGAACCCTAGTAGGTGTTCAAATCGCTGTTTACAGGCTGCACGTCGGTAACAAGTTGCCTAGTACAGAGATATTGAGTGAGAGAGGAGTTAGGAGATACTCAAGCAATTCATCATGCTGGATGCAGCAGCACATAAAAGATTGTCCCTTGTAGAGATAAATTCACATTAAGCCTATTAAAGTGTGGAACTTGCTGTCACTGATTCACAATCCAAAGATGAGATTGTTTGAAAGATTCTGACCTTTGATTCATGGATACTTATTTGAACTCTCTTTTCATCTCTTCCTCAATTGTTCATTGGGGTGTGACCCACCTGAGTATTGGAACAGGCTACCCCATGGCCTAACATGGGATGACCCTCCTGGCGGGCGATGTGAATGTTGAGCCTATGAGTATTAACTCCAAACACTGAGCAGTGTGATGAAGAGATTTGGGGGCTATTCCCAGAAAGGCTTGCTGGAATGCATAAAAAGATAAGTTGGGACTCTAGCCATTGGATTTAGGTTTCTCTCAACAACCCCAGTCCAATCAATTGATAGGACTCCCTCTCCCTTTGGATGAGGTATGCTCCAAAATGGCTCTCGGATTGAATATTCCAACTCGTTTATTATACAATGCTAATGACATGTATTCAAACCCAAAGAGCCAAATTAACGAAGGGCTGAAATAATGTAATTATGAACTTTTTATTTGTCACCTTTCACGTATAATCAGCTTGGATCATTGGAACATGAGCTAGAGTCTTAAATGAAATATTCCATGATGTATTTAAGCAAGCTTCTTTCTCAAATGCTTCTCACTTACTAAAATAGCAAATCGCTTTTGTAACTCATGCATACCTCATGTGGATCCCTGCCAAAGAGGATGATTTGTGCAAAGCTGCATCGCGAGTCACAAATCCATTGTTTCGTCAATCCTCTTATGCAATCCATTGTTTCGTCAATCCTCTTATGCACAAGAATCAATCGAATCCAATTCCATGTGCACAAGAATGAATGCATTTTGACAAACAACACTTGTGCACGAGAAGAATCAATGCACTTTTTGACAAGTAACGTTTCGCTACCATCCATGCTGCTGTCCATGATCCAAGGTGTTTGCGAAACAGGGACCAAAACAACTCGTCAGCAACACTTAAGAAAATCCAAACAAGTCCTGTTTGTCTGAACGTATCCATCTCCAGTATATAGCCAAAATGTCCTAACAGTATACAAAGTGAAACAATGCTATATGCTTGAGCTCCACCACATTTTCCCAAACACACTGCACCCTGTTTGGCTACACAGGCTATGAGCATCACCCCGTCTCACAGCCCTACATTCCCCAGGTGCATCGCCCATCTCACAGCCCTACAATCCATGGGTGCGCACAGAATTCCCGCTGTTCATACACGTACCATTGATCATTACTTTTTGACCCCTCATTTCTACCGCATTAACGCCCCAGACGAGATTTTCCATCTGATATTTCTAGCATTACCCACCTGACGAACGATCCAGATCACTTGGCAAAAGGACCATGTGTGCCCATTACCGCTAAGGCGACAGGCCACAGTCAAAGTACGGCTTATGTTAATCCCATAAGAGGAAAAGTTGAACAGATGTAAAAAAGAAAGCATCTAAAGTACTAAGAAAAATACTACAACAACAAGAAGAAATCCTTCCTCCATGTAGTGTTTTCATCCAAGCCATGCATCAGGCAGGCACCACTGTCTATAAGATGACCTTGCCCACAAATTAGGGTCGCTAACAAATTAGGCGGGCCAAGAATACAGAAACAATGGGCAGTCTGCAAGACTGCCCTAAATTCATGGATTTGGGCCAGGCTGCCCACCAAATGCATGGATCAGATGCCCCCCACATTTACCAGTTTGGCAAATGCTCGGACACTCGTGGGATTAGTAAGACAACAATGATATAATCATCAATCCTAACTATTTCTAACCTTCATTTCTTCTCTCTATTCACAAGCCAACTTGGTGTCGAAGCTACTCAAGCAGATAGCAAACGCTTGAAATGCTGATAGCGGATACCTATAATCCATAGTAAACATATCCTTCCCGACCTTGCCAAACTGCAGTATGACCTTGTCATGCTCCGGCGGGGCCGGCTGTGAGGGCGTTGGTGCACCTGCAGCTGGTTGCGTGGCGGCAATCAGCTGGAAGTTCTTGACTGAAGCGACTGTCACCCGTCCCCGGAAATTCAGACACCAGCACTGCAACTGCTCGTGCCACCTCGGTGCCTTGTTCCGGAGGACCAAGGGCCTCTCTTTGCCATCCTCGTCATCATCCCCAGCTCCAACTATGTCAGAGAATCTCGAGCTGCTGAATTCAACAGAATGATCCATGGATTTCGAGAAGGAGATGCTCCCGAATGAGTCCTCAAGGGAGCGGGGGAGGAGATCGGGCTGGCCAGGGACAGTGCCACCGGCATCAAGGGAGGACGCTGGGATGGAGTGCATGGTGCAGTGCATCCGGCGTGGGCCACGAGTGCCCAGCACATTCAGCTCGTATGTTACCTGGGCAATGTTGTAGCTGCCAGTCGGGACTTTGGGAGAGACCTTCTTTGAGTAGAATCTACGGCTTGATCGGCCCGGTTGGGGGACACGTGCCCCAGTGTATGGAGGCTGGGTGTCATAGATAATGAATTTTGTGCCGAGGAAATTCGACCTGTTGAGAGCAGCAGAAGAAATGAACAGCACATAAGATCAGTTAAAACTACTTGTGAAAAATGATTTACATCGGAATCAGAAAGACTTGGTGACATACATCTTCAATCATCTTTTTATGGTTTAATAAGGGAAAAAAAAAAAAAAAAAGTGCAACTTAAACCAAGGTATTAAAAAATGGTTACGTAACAGAATTGGGCCCCTTACACAATTGTAATGGTGGGACCTGTTACGTAAAATAGGGCTGTAATGCCCCATCTGAAAAAGTGGCCCATAACATGCCAGTAATGGCTGTTAACTGCCATTATGGGCCTGTAATGGGCTGATATGAGGCTGTGGTATGCCGAGGGCTGGTAATGGGCCGATATGAGGCTGTAGTGAGCCGACAGGGGCCTGTAACAGGCCGATATGGAGCAGATACTTTTTTCCCTTAATAAAAGCCGACCATTTACAGGGCCGTTAAGGGGGTTGTAATGGTCATGCAACCAGCTATGCTGGTTCCTGCCGTTACCCAATTCCTTGCTTCTGGTGATTTTGAATCGAAGCAGAGAGGTAATGTAATTGTACAAAGGAATAGAGAAAACTCGTAGAATCGAGGTCTTATTACCTTAATTTCCCGATATAGGTGCTGCTTGATCTTGATATGTTGTCAGCATCCATGGAGATCAAGTATTCTGTACAAGTAGTTCTCCGGTTTCTCTTTGCAGACAAGAGAAACTTACCATTCTCAACAAGCAAAGCTACAGAAATGAAGCAATGGATTAGCTAGGACCTCCATATATGCATGCGAGTGTGCCTGTGTGTGACTGCGCCTGTGCGTGGTGTGCAGGTGAGGATTTGGGTGCTTGTGTGTGTGTGTAACCAACAAATAATAATGATCACATACACATTTACAAACACTTGTTTAGATAAATCACATTTCAGTATGAATATGATCAAGGCCATGAATTAACATGAAGTGACACACAAAGAACTGCCATTAAGTCAGAATATAGAGAAGTTTTAGTCAAAAGAGCAAATAGGCAAACGCCACCTCATTTTTGGATCCTGGCAGGTGGTCAGAACATCTGACTATCTGAGTCGTGCATAAGGTAGGCCCAACTGTGAAGATGACCACATAAATAAGGTAAGGCAGGACACCTCATCTGGCAGCCCACACCTGTAAGTTGAATGTGGACCACTGGCAATTTTATTTATAACATTAGGGGTGGCCTACCAGATGACTGGCCTAATTCTATGTACCAGGTCTTATCATCCCTGCATCAGGCCGATACAGGCATATTTTTAAATAATCTTGCTACACCAAGGCAACTCAATACCTCCATTCTTTGCATATGGTGTGCATCACTACAAATACACAGACTTCAACATCAACCATACATCAATAGAAGCCATGTTCGAATTTAATTCCAATTGTACAATGGAAATCAATCGACCTCAGCTTTGTAAGTTTGTAAATTTTATCTTTGATTTCTCTTAGAACGCCATTTGAATAAGGATGCCTGGAAAAAGTGATGCAGATCCACAGCTCCACTTCCAGGGTGTAAAAACTCTCTTGTATTCCTGGGTTCTTCTAGGTAGAAGAAAAGTCTCGAAGAGGAAAAAAAAAATGTGATCCTCTGGATCTTATGGAGAATTTATAGAGATGGGAAGAAGCTTCCACAAAATTAGTACCAGTATTTTAAATAGCTTACACTACATAATGTAGATTTAGCGTTCAATGTTTTAAATATTGACGATATTGGTCGATATATCTCACTTGTGCGATACGGAACGCACAGGTAGTGCCAATATATCCCACATGTTCGACCCGGTGAGCATTTTCAATTTCCAATCCCTTGAAAAAAAAAATAATAATAAAATTTAAAAAAAAATCCCTATGTTAAATCAGTGTCAAATGGTTACAAATTCATTGGTTATTCATGTTTTGCATGAAAAATCATGGAGTTGGGGCTTTGACTTAGATATCCATGTTCTTCATGTTCTCCATTTAAAAAAAAAAAAAGAAAAAAGATTCTTTCAACCAGCTGTCAATTGAGACTAATTTCAAACTATTTAGGAGTATTTAATGAAATGATCATCACATACACCCTAATTTCGAAATTTGAATGTAGGTGGTCCAATTTGGGGAAAATTGAAAATTTTCAAAATTTCAACAATTTCTCCCAAATTGCTTGCGATGTTGCACTCCAAACATGAAATCAAGCATGTATGAGGGCTGATCTACTGATTTTTTAAGCCCTTGTCAATTTTCAGAAAATAAAAATCATTTTTTAATTAAAAATTATTACAATATTAACTTTTTTCGAAATTCCCTTCAACTAGCTGTCAATTGAGATTAATTTCGAAGTATTTAGGGAGTGTTTGATGAAATGATCATCACATACACTCTAAATGTTATTCATTCAATTTGAATATAGTTGCATTAGTTCAGTCAAACGGCGCATAGCTTAGGACCCTATACAAAGGAAACCTATTATGTGCGCTTCTTTTTAGAAGTGTGTATTAAGGTCTTTTTTAACAATCCTTAAAGTTTCATTGAAAAATTCAACCATTTTCCCAATACTTCCTCATGTTTCCCAAAAAGTGCGAAAAATTACCTGATATAAAAGATATATCCCATGCGATAACCAATATGTATCTATATCCCAAGGATGCGATACATAATGCTATACTGATATTTCAAACACTGTTAGGATTAACATTATGCAGCTCATGAAAATAGCTTAAGTCGAGTGTAAGCTTATGCTACATGATAATTTGCATACTCTACATGCTATATAGCTTATGCTACATGCTACGTAGCTCACATTACAAGTAATTTTTCACTACAACACTAAAATCAATTAATGTTTTCAATGATTTGTTACATTTTCTATTTTCAATATAAAAAAATTATAAATCTTTTGAATGGTTTAGTAAAAAATAATACAAGTAACAATAGTGAATCAGTTCCATTGCTCTTTCTTTACCTTTATACTTAATCATTGCCTATTCCTATTACTTTAGGTTGCATTTGGTTGCACCAAATATCATGAAATTTCATTATTAATCAGTCTATATTTGGTACAAAATATCATGAAATTGGTGCAACCAAGCGCAACCTTAACTAAAATCTAGAAGTAGCATGTAGTGTAAGCTACTTAGCACCTTACACTTCAGAGAGGTGAACGCTATGCTACCTGCTATTCGCTATCTAAAACGCTAACTAGTAGCACTCAAATAAAGAATTTTGTCGCTCAAGTTTCCCTTTGCTCACGGAGAAACTCTCTGTGGGATCCCCATATATTGAGCAATCCCGTCATACCTTCGAGGGCTAGGACTGCCCAACCCTCATCGCTGCAAGAGCTACACCAACTTAGTCCCCACTTGGTTCAACTCGTTTTGTATTGGGACAACTTGTGTGATGAGGCAGTGCAAGTTGGGGCCTATTTGTGTTTTTCTCAGAAAAACAAAACAAAACAACCTACTTGTGATTAAGGGGAATTGAATCTCTCACAATGTGATGCTTGACGTGCATCCACTTGAAAATTGAACACATGAGACATGATAAACATTAAAAATTCAACTATTCATGTTTTGAGACACATGGTGGATAGGTCATCACCGTCGAGTTAACGGCCACCAGTCAACCAGTTAGAATATATAATCAACGTGATCTTTGGTTTATGATCAATCTTATGTCCCACGAACTTGAATGGTTCAATTCAAGTTGCATGTATGCCACATTTATGATTTCTTAATGCCTGCAATCAACTATAAGCCTCCGCTTGAGTATCAAAGTTTTCCTTCACTTAAGGTTAATGAGGTTTGTAATTCAACATGTGCGCATGACACACATCAATTGGTCCAGCTAACCCCACCTGTTTGATGAAGCAAGCGTATAGGTGATGGGATATTTTAGCAGAGCCACAGGGGAAGTGAAGAACAAAGGAGGGGGAAGAGGAAGAAGAGAAAAGAAGATAGGTGTACTCTTTTTTTTTTCTTCTCTTTCTTTTTTTCCTTCTCTTTGTGCTCTTTTTTTTTTTTTTTTTTTTCAATGCTACGCTCGTGGGTTTTTTTTTTTTTTTTTTTTTTTTTTGGGGGGGGGGGGGGGGGGGGGGCATGTGCCTTTTTTTTTTTTAATATTTTTCATTTTTATGAATTTTATTTATTTATCGTGCTAAGACATGTACGCATTTTTTTCTTATTTCCCTTCTAAACATTTAATTTTTTTTTATTTTTTTTTCAAGTTTTATGAATTTTACTAATTTAATTATTTATTTATCAGCTATGTGACTCGTCCAATTTCAGACAAGTCGTTCTGGTTTTTATCTAGTTGTATGAGTTTCTAAATAGACGAGCTGCACTCTGAAACTGATATTTAAAACCCTGCGCCTTATAACCTATGTCAAAATTTCAAAGTATGGGAAATTCAATTCCCCATCTTGGAAAGAAATTGAACCATAAACCATTTTTTTTTTTTAAGTATCTCAATTTCCGAATATGCATTTGAGTTCGGGGTCTGAGAGTTTTTATAACTTATTATTTTACATACAGCATACTTCAGGACTCAATTTTGATTATGGTGATTTGTCCCACATGTGACCCACAGGTACCTTCTTTTTCCTGACTACTGAGAGCTTCCTTTTGACTAGTTTGGCCACCACATCCAACAGATGTTTTGTGGGGCTTCCAATACACACAGAATCCAAGATAAGATACAGAGCTTGCCAGCCTTGCATTCATTTAGCCCTGCTAGGCCATTAACTTCCTCATTTTCTTTTTTCTTTCTTTTCTTTTCTTTTTCTTTTCTTCTTCCCTTTTTTTTTTTTTTGGAAAGGATTTTCTCAAGCGTATCCCTAATAGTTCACTTTTTCAGAGATTAACTTATGGGTTGATGCCGCTGAAAAAATCTCAAATCTTTTCTCAAGTAGTCCAATTTTTGGCACTCAGCGTCGCAGAAAAAGGATAGTTTCATCATTGAATTATGTGTGGGCAATGTTGAGATTGGCATTTTCCACAATGAATCTTTAGATCAACCCTTCCATGCCCTTTCCAACACGATGTTTAGGGCTTCTACACCACAACAGTAAAGAGGTTGATGGTTTCTTCAAGTTGCTTACCTAAAACCTAAAAAGTGTAGAGGGGCACATTAAAGATTTTTAAGTACTCGTAATAAAATGGATCATCTGATTCCTTAATATTTTTGAATACTCACTTTCGAGACATTCTATTTCTTAAGTGTTTTTTTTTTTTTTTTTTTTTTTTTTTGTTTTAATTGATTGCTTTCACCACTTTAGAACCCAAATCCACTCCCACTATCGTTCCAACTTGACGCACCTAGGGCTAAACAAATAAAAAGAATAAACAAACAAACGGCATCAAAGTAAATTACAATTTGTTTTGTATGGATGTCATGCCTATGTTGGGAGGAAGCGGGACTCTAAGAGATGAATAAGGTAATAGAAAATTGACATTCTACAACACAGTAGGCCCAGGGAACTCATCCTAGGCAGAGGACAGACATTAATAAAAAGGCTGACAGCTTCTTCGATGTTGTTTACCTGAAATCTCTTAGAATGGAGGGGGGCTCAAAAGACATTATTGCTTGGACATCCAATACTTAAATCAAAGTAAAGGTCCTTCATCATTATGACACAAGAGCTTGTTGCAAGACCAAACATCTACTCAGCATATTGAATGTGGAAAATTAAATCCCTAATTCTCTTGTCGAAGAGGGAATTGGAAAGACCTCTTTATATTGGGAATTACTCCACATCCAGCTGAACATAGTTTTTTTTTTTTTTTAATTCTGTTTGGGATCTCACTTGATTGAAAAAAAAAAAAAAACCCATCCATACTCAACAGTCAATACTCATTAAAAAAATGGAGAGTACAACTCCTTAATATTTTTTACAGACACTTTTGACGCATTTATGTTTCCTAAAATTTTAAGAATTTGCTGCTTCACCACTTCAGAACCCAAATCCACTCTCACTATTGCTCCCGCTTAACGCCATTATGGACTAAGAAGGTAAAAAATATTTATATATATATATATAAAAAAATAAAAATAAATTTATTTTTTTAAAAAAAAAAAAAAAAAAAACAGAATAAATAATTAAACAGCAGTAGACAATTTGAGAAGTTGTGATTTCCACTGGGACTGAGAGCTCTTGAATATGATAGACTTTTTTTCTTTTTTTAGTCAATATGTTTAAACTTCAAAACAGAGAAATGCCGGTCTTTTCCCCCTTTTATCATTTTTAATGCACAAGTAATCCCATCTAATCCTATTCTCACAATGCACAGGAAGGAGGTTATATTTCAACTGAATTCAGCAATGAATGGCGGCAGGAGGCTAGACAAATAAATGAGTGCTGAATTGTCAATGTTAAACACAGATAATGTTGACGCTAAGGGCCTGTTTGATTTTCGAATTACAAAGGTAATTACAGGTAAATGGGTAATAATTATTTACCCCTGTGTTTCCGGTTGATTTTCCAAGGTGATTTGACCGCCACCTTTCATTTATAGCATTGGTCACGTCACCCAATGAAAAAAAAAGCTAAATTGTGGAGCCCACCTTGATGTTTTTGTATTATCCACACCGTCCATCCCTTTAGCGAACTCATTTTAGGGCATGAGCCAAAAAAATATGTAGATCAAAAGATCAAGTGGACCACACAACTGGAAACAATGGGAATTGAACTCCTACCATTGAAAGCTTCTTGAAGGCCCTAGAAGTTTTGGATCAAACTGATATTTTTGTTTCCACTTTATCCATGCCTGTGTGACCTCATTAACGGGTTGGATGACAAATAAACATCACTGTGGGCCCAAGGGAGAAAACAACTTTCAACCATTGACGTTTTAATGATCCCTGTTTCCTTAGTTGTGGTCCACTTGAGCTTTTTATTTTCCTCAGTTTTGGGCTCATGCCTTAAAATGTATTTTTTAAAAGGATGGATGGTGTGGATAACTAATATATATCATGGTGGGGCCCACATATTTAAATCAGTAATACAAATGTTTGTATGGACCGATTTTTGAAATGTAATTACTGGCAACTTTCAAACAGGTGTAGTAAGCAATAACCAGGTAACTCCGTGTATTTACAGTGGAAATCGAAAATCAAACACCCCCTAAAGATGATGATGGCATGGGCTAAAATTTTCGGCGGTGTTTGACTTGCATCTTTCATGAGGAAAACTGCAAATATCAAAGACATGCATCATTTCATCTGTAAAATTTTCTATTAGTGATGATCAGTCTTCACTTGATCAAGTCATTAATTATTTTGTGAAGTCATTTGGCAATCTAAATGGGTTATAGTCTATAGCAGACTAGCAGTAACCATTAACCAACCATACAAATATACAGGGACACATACAGATTGATAATCTTAATGTGCCCTGTGCACACAACATGTGGATGGTGAAATCACCCCTTCAAACTGTAGATTAGTTCCACCCACTTTTTCACAGGCCAACCTGTGGGACTCATATGGATTGGAGGATGCTAACCTTGGAAACAAGGGCCACTCTTTTAATAGTCATTAGTTTTCCAAGCCACAGTCCACAGATTCATGATGGAAGTTACTGCTCTAAAAGGGCAAGGGGAAGACAAAAAGAATGTTGATGGAGGTAGTAACAAAACAGTTGATGACCGAGGTATCCAATAACGGCAGCTGCTGGCATAAAAGCAGGCCATTAAACCATTACAGACAGTTACAGCACCATTACGATCAATTTTATTTATTTTTATTTCTTAAGAAAAATTCTGAAAAAACTATTGGAAATTTTGCAAAAAATAAAAAATAAATTATGAGAGGATTCCAAATGTGTTCTTTTATGGTTTTGAACATGTTTATGGTGTAATGGGCAATTCTTTGGTAAAAACGTTGTCTCGGGATGCATAATGATTTTATTAAACTTGAGAAGCTCAGACTAAGTTCAAAATTCCAATATTTAATATTTTTTTTAATATCTAATATTAACGATTCAATATAAATACAATGATATGAGCATGAATCTACTGATAAGATAATTACATATTTATATTTATATAACCATTTTACACCATTTCCTTCCAAAACTGAGGAAAAATTAAAAATTAAATTCAGATGAATAGTGTCAACAAGATTTAGGACCACTCGAATGCTCTCAAAACAGCCTGAAATTTATGAGATCTATAGAACTTATCTCACTAATGGGTATCCCTAACCATTCGACACCATTTCCCTCAAGAAATTGGAGGAGGGGAATCAATTTCAGATGAATAATGTCAAGCCAATTTGGGACCACCAAAATGCCCCAAAATTGATGCAACCTATGGAACTCATCCCACTCATGCATATCTCTAACCATTTAACACCATTTTCCTCGAGTAATTTAAGAAAAAAATTAAACATTAAATTTGGATGAATGGTGTCGAGCAGATTTAGGACCACTCGAATGCCCCCAAAACAACTAAAATCCATGCAATCCATGGACCGCATACCACTTATGCATATCCTTGACCATTTGACACCATTTATGTCAAGAGATTTGTATAAAAAATAAAATTAAATTCAGATGAATAGTGTCGGGCCAATTTAGGACCACTCGAATACTCCCAAAATGGGTCGAAATTCATGCAATCCATAGGATTCATCCTACTAACGCATTTCTCCCTAATCATTTGATATCATTCGCCCCAAAAAAATTGAGAAGAACCTAAAAAATAAATCAGGCATTATTCATTCAAAAAATGAACCAAAATTATAAAAAACAAAAAAAAAAAAAACAAAAAACAAAAATTAGATGAAAAGCATTGATTTTAGCACATGCATGTGTATATCTAAATACAAGCACTTGAACAATCTTCACTCCAAATATTTTAGATTTTTTTTTTTTTTAAGAATATTGCTGGAAATGATATAAAATAGCAAAAATACAAAAAAAAATAAAAAATAAAAATGACAAATTATACAAACACAGCTAAATCAAATCGATTTGGTAATCTAATGTTGAATCAATACATTTATAGCAAGAAAAAAAAAAAAAAAACTATTTTCCCTAAATTTGGCCATGGATCTTCGCTTCTTCATAAACGACTTAGATCTTGTGTTTTAATCTTCAAGGATTACACGAATCTAGTAGAAATGTATTAAAAAAGCAAAAAATTCAAAAACTATAGAAATAGTGAAAAAATGAAAACAACCCCCTTTTGGAAGCACATAGATGCATAACCGTAATAGAGCCATAACAGCCAATATGATTTGATTTTTCTGTAATGGGCTGTTATGACTTATGACCACATAGCATGTAACAGCTAGGAACATCCATTATGTAGCCATTTTTTAATACCTTGTTGACGATCGATGATCTAATTGAAATTTAAGGGTCTGGCCCTTAAAAGATTGGAATGTCTGGCACTTAAAAAGAGGGGAATGGCAGAAAAGGATTCATTTAACAGACCCAATTAATTGGGATATGACTTAGATGATGATGACAGAGAAAGGTATACAAAAATGATTATGTAACGGAAATAAAACAGGCCGTTATGTGATCCAGGGTTGTAATAGCCCGTGTTAGAAATTTCGGAGTTTAATGAGCCCGTAATGATCGTTCAGGCCTGTAAGGATCCATTACGACGCTGCGTAACAAACAACCTAGAAGTCCCTTTTCAAGGATTTTTTTTCTTTTTCAAATTTCCCCCATCTTCCCTCCACTTTTTGACAATTTTACTTGGAACTATTTTTGGGCCATTTTCAACTAGATTTGTGCAATTTTTTAATATGTTTTACACAGAATCCATTTTCGAGGAATGGAAGATATGGGTACAAATTTTAAGAAAATTAAAAAAATAAAAATAATTTTTTTTCTTGCTGCAAATTTACTGATTTAATATTATATTGCCAATCGACCAAATCTTGCTAGATTTGTGTTCAATTTGAATGTATGTATAATTTTTTCTTTTTCTTTTTTGTATTTTTGTTGGTTTTTTCATAATTTCCAGCAATTAATAAAAAAATATTTTCCAGTGTAGCTTACAACTCTTGTCCAATGCAGTCTATTCTTGTTAGAGTGCCCTACAGAGACAAACTTACCGGGAAAGAAAGCAAGCTAGTCCGGGCAAGAAGGCGACATCCCATTTTCGGAAAGATCCTGGCTTTCGTGCTTTGGTGGGTCGACCGAGATCCTTTCGATGACATATGTTGTGTTGAAGGGATATCTATATGATCCGATCGATTGCATAAGTCCCGCAGTAGCAACGGAACCAGGGAAAGCATTGGTAATTTCATGCCATCTTTAGGAGGAATAGTAACAGAAATTTTTACTTTTTCCTCAAAATTTTCAAGAGTAATGATGTCAAATGCTTAGGGATATACATTTGGGGGGTGAAACCAACTGATTACATGAATTTCGGCCCGTTTTGGAGGGGCATTTGAGTGGGTCCAAAATTGGCACGATTCCATTCATTCGAATTTAATTTTAAAATTTTCCTCTAATTTCTCAAGTGAAATGGTGTCAAATGGTTAGAGATATGCATTAGTGGGATGGGTTCCATATATTGCATGAACTTTGGGTTGTTTTGCGGGCATTCATGTAATCCAAAATCAGCCTGACGCTATTCCTCCAAATTTAATTTTTAATTTTTTCCACAGTTTTGAGGAAAATGATCTCAAATGGTTAGGGATATGCATTAGTGGGATGAATCCCACGAATTACATGAATTTCAGCCACTTTGGGGGCATCCAATGGTCCCAAATCAGCAAACATCATTCGTCCAAATTTATTTATTTATTTTTCCTTAAATTTCTTAAGATGAATAATGTCATTTTTTAAGGATAAATGCTTAGGGATAAGCATTAGTGAGATGAATCCCACAGATTGCATGAATTTTGGCCCGTTTTGGAGGTATTAAAGTTGTCCTAAATCAGCCCGATACTCTTCATTCAAATTTAATTTATAATTTTCCTAAAACTTATTGAGAAATGATGTCAAATGCCTAGGGATATGCATTAGTGGGATGAGTCCCATGAGCTGTACGAATTTTGGCACCTTTCGAAGGCATTCGAGTGTTCCCAAATGAGTCTGAAACTAGTCATCAGAATTTAAGTTTAATTTTTATCTCAAAATTCTTAAGAAAAATGTTGTCAAATGGTTAGGGGCATGCATTAATGGGATGAATCCCATAGATTGCGTGAATTTTGGCCCATTTTGGGGGCATTCGAGTGGTCCCAAATAGACCCGACACCATTCATCCGAATTTAATTTTTAATTTTTCCTTAAATATCATGAGGCAAATGGTGTCACGAATGATTAGAGATACACATTAGTAAGATGGATTCCAAGGACTATATGAATTTCGGCCCATTCTAGGAGCATCCAAGTGGTCCCAAATTACTCCAATACTTTTCATCCGAATTTAAATTTCAATTTCTAGTTTGTATTTGTTTAAGATAATGTTGTTTCAACATTATATATTTATATTTTGGACCCATACAGCTATACTATAGTTTGCGATTAAATGGTTATATAAAGATATACATACATGATTGTCTCATCATTAGATTCACGCTCACATAATCTTTTTTATATTAAATCATTGATATCATATACTTGGAAAATTAAATATGAGAATTTTGCAGTCAGTCTAAGCCTCTCAGGTTAACGATATCATCAAGCAGCCTGATGCAACATTCTTACTAAAGATTAGAATGCCCATTACACCATCATAAACATATGTTCAAAATTAGAAGAAGAAAAAAATACATATTTGGAATCCCCTCATTTTATTTGAAATTTTCTAATATTTTCACATTTTTTTTTGTTTAAAAAAAAAAAAAAAAAACCATTACAGCCCGTAACTAATGCTTCAACGGCTGGTTGTTATGCTGGCCATTACCATTATTGAATACCTTGTGACAGAGTTTTCTAAGCCACAATGGGATGCTAATGGTCATCTAATCAAAATAGTTCCTTTTTTTTTTTTTTTTACAATGATGATATATTACAAAAAGGCCGAAACCAAAGCATACAAATATACAAAAATACACAAATACAACAACCCCCAACAAAAGGTCCCCTGAAATAACTAGAAGATAAGATTGAGAAACCTATGCTTCCACCCAATCCTTCATATTAAGAATTGCCCTATTGAAAATTTGCACCAAATCGAAATAGTTCCTTGAAGTCATATGTTATCCAATTGAACTATTCCTTGCACTCATATTGATTGGAGATGCTAACCTTGGAAACAACAACCACTCTTTTAATAACCATAAGTTTTCCAAGCAAGGATGGGATGATTATGTGGTTACGGTCATCTAATCAAAATGATCCCATGGAATCATATGCCATCCAAAGCAAACTCAATCAAATTAACTTTCGTATTGATCGTAGGACCTTTAACCAAAATCTTCCGTTTTTGTTTGACATTGGTCGGATGGTAGAGTTCCTCTAATGTGTGAATTTGTCATCACAAACCATGAAAAGTGGGCAAATCTAATTGACAATCCATATCAATGATATGACCATCTATGCATCCTAAAGCATTGAGCACATTAGCGCCCATGTGCCAAGTTGGTCGGAAAAAACAAAGCCAAAGATATCTATTAGTTTACATAGATTTTAGATAATTTTTTTATTACTTTCCTATGCATTAATCCTTTTTTCACAGAAAACCATGTCAAATCGCATCACTTGCCTGAAGCAGCCAGTTGAATCTATTTTTAGGGGTGTAGAGTCGGAACATTTGGTGCCCAATACTAAGTTTTGTGTCCTTGATAATATGGGATGGTCTTTGTCATTTTCTTTTCTTGTCTTGTCTTCTTTTTTTTTTTTTTTCAATAGGTAAGAATGAAGTTCCAAATCCTAGACATCAATGATACAGATTTTATAGCGAGTTGGATGAGATCAGAATGAAGACGACACGGCATCCAATCATAACGGGGATAGCATATATAGTTCCATTGGCATTCAGATGGTAAGAGATTAAAAAAATAATAATAATAAAAAAATAAAAAATAAAAAATAAAAGAAAAAAAAAAAGAGAGAAATCTTGGTATCACAACCAGTGTGGCATGCAAGGAACAAGAAATATTAATACATCATTGCGAACTAGGGGTGTTCTTCTTTGGCACGTTTAACAAATATGTTGTTGATTTGATGTATTCGTTGCTATGCAAACCTAAAAGCATTTTCTAGCTCGTGCAGTTTATACCGTCAACTCCATTGGTCGAACAGATGACCTAGACGTAAAAGACTACTAAATGAATTAGTTTCAGAGATGTCCGACAAAAGTACAGAACCCTGAGAAGGAGAAGATGGAGTTTCTCTTATTTGAGGATAGAAATGCACTGACTCAGTACTAGGATGTTCTACAATCACTATGCCAATTTAAATTTTAGAATATTTCCGTAGTTTATTGTTCACACAACTAGAAAATGCCAATTGTTTGAAAAGTTTTTTCCTCATAAAGGAAGACAAATCCTATTATTAGATTAACCTATGAGAAGGAAAAAAAAAAAAAGAAGAAGAAAAAAAGAAGACCAGATACAACAGAACTTACCATGAAAGTTGCATGCAACCATATGCAACATTACTGAAGAAACTCAACATGGAAGGTTGAACAACAGGTAATGTTGACAAGAAACATTCAAGCAGTTGTACTTAAGCATGTTGAAAACCACCACCAAGGAATTCAAGAACTTGTAGCAATAGCATCGCAATTTGCAACAAAGCTTGTAAGGTAAGGAAGTTTACCTGGGCTAAGACATAAGAATAGCCGATAGGTAAGATTTGCCTTATCCCTCTTGATAAAGCATTGAATAGTACCATCCCGGTGCCCTGGCTATAAATGTTGGAAACAAGAGTTCATCAATAATCCACTTGATCTCATATAACATTTTATTCATCAAAAGAAAGGGATAATTCTCATATAACCTTTTTTTCTGGGAGATGGTCATATAACATTTCTTTCTTTAATGAAAAAGGGACAAACAGATGCAAACAGCAAATACCACAACAAGATCACCTGCTTCAGGGAGACAGGAAAAGTAAGCTTCCCGCAGAACTCCGGGCTTCTCACGATTTCCTTGCACATTTCCCTCCACGACCTGCAAACAGCAGCGCAGGCAACAACATGCTTGCGAGCAGGCCAGTTACTTTCATTCGCCTCCAGCCTCTTAATCACATCACGGAGTAATTCTGGTGGAAGGTTTGCCCAACAACTCTGTTGGATGAGCAGGGGCTGGTCATGCAACTCATACACCGCTCCCTGTGACTTCCCTCTGTTATGTCCCGACAACCTCACTTCAAAGCCCCGCCTCGACAAGCTCCCGAATCCATCTCTCACATCACGAACAATGCTACGGAACGACATCAAACCCACTAAACAAACGAACAGGTCACGGATCACACCACACTAGTTATCCCTCAAACAACTACCAGATTTCCACCAATGCTTTAATCATTCACGTTGGCAATGGTAAGCTGCACAGAAAGCAAAATTCAAAGAAAAATTTCTTACGAGCCCCTCCAAGAAATCTAAAAACGAAGATGGAAGTTTTCCTTTTTATCTATACAAAGATCAGAATACTACAAGCACTAATCGAGGTTGTGAATAAATCCAGACCCAAATTGTAGGTCCCATTACAGATGGGGCATAGCCAAAAAAAACACATTAATCAGACGATCTTAACCATCCGACCTCCATGTTGAAGACGGTGACCAATTCCTTTAAGACTCCATACATGGACCAACAAATCAAACCAATCAGATTATCTAACCGTTTATTTTTCAAAGTCCATTTGACTTCGATAAATTGAACAGTTAGGATCACCTGATCAACATGGTTTTAAGGTTCTGCTACGTCCGCAAGCGAACCCACGATTGGAACGGTCTGGATTGGCATACATGTATGCCACACATGTACAGCAGATGGTCCCCAATGTCAATAAACGGTGGAAAACGCATGCCATAGTTAGTCAACCCCACTGCGCACAGGAAGTTCTTCAACAGGCAGAAAACTGGATAGCAAAGCTTGGAAGTTTTTGACAGCAATATAGCCAAAATCCCCATACCTGGCTTTGAATTCAACGGTCAAGATTCGTTAATGATTATTCGCATCAAACCTTCAGACACCGATCAAGAAAATAACCAGAAATGCTGCAAAATGAGAATATTTATATATAAGCAAAGGAAGAAATGAAAAGAAAAAAGAAAAAAAAGAAGCATGATAATAACTAGGATAACATCTAACGTGCGCCGGGTCGACAGGATGCCAAACCAAGACAACATGAATCTCCAAAACCGGATTAGAGTCGTCAGTTCAGATATGCCCTTCTGACCCGTTAATTTCGGCACGCTGTCAGCCAAGGCCGTCAGCTGGCATAAAACTCAGCTAGAAATGCTACCGGGCGCTGAAGCGGGTAAATCGGCTAACCTGCGCACCAACCGCACCGAATCGAAAGTCTCCAGAGATCTGGGGCAAGGAGAGACAGTGCAACGGTCTCCTCAGATGAGTTCCCGACGCGAGATTTTCAACTAATCGAGATCTCGAGACGAAATAACAGTTTTTTGCTAAAATCTCCGCAGAAATAGAGAAGAAGAAAAGGAAAACTCAAAAAGAAATCCGAGATCTAGCAAATCCGAGATTTTAAAAAAGAAAAAAGAAAAAAGATGAGATTTTGAGAAAATCCAAAAATAGCACAGAGAGGAAGATAAATTACAGATCTACCTTTGAATTCCTCGATCTAGAACTTCAAGAGCAGAAATAGCTAGCCTTCCGATTCGATCCTTCTCTTCAAGAACCAGTTTTCTTCTTCCTTTTCTCACAAGAAGTCCGGATTCCAAACTCCAATTGAATCCGCTTCAGAAACCCCCAAAAAGCTCCCTCACTGGCCTTTTCCGTTCCGTAACTTGACGGACACTAACAGCTCATGGAAATGAATCACGCCGTTGGATTTTAACGGCTCCCTATTTGACTTTGACGACGGAAAGGCCGATGCGTGTGCAAGAAGCTTCCGTGAAAACGAAACGGCGGTTTTTTATATAGAAAAATAACGCAACCTTTCGGTTCTTGACGCTGCTGGCCGGGTTTTTGACGGGAAGGTGTCGAGCGAGGATTGTTTTTTGACGCTTCTTTGACGCGGCGGGAGTGCGCGCTGGTGAGGCGTTGAAGCAGCGAGGATAAAGACAGGCTCCAATCGACCTCGGCGATTTAATATCGGTTGGGAGAGATGATTCCATACATCGGATGTATGTGAACTTTTCCATACATCTGTTATTTTACAGCTGAATCGCCATATATTTAGAATATCAGATCCGTTGGAAAGATCAACTACACAAATATGATAATATGTAAGGAAAATCAGGTCGATCGGCACCTTCGAAATCATTGGCCATAACTTAATGGTATGAATCATTGTATTGGTGGGGCCTATTGAAAGAATGGATTAGCTTGATTTTTATACGAGACAATCATTATTGTGTGTCTTTTGCCTTTTTCACGGATTAGATATTTTACAAATATGACATATTGACAGGAAATAAATGGTTGTAGGTGAACCTCCACGTACAGCTGTTGTGTAATTATTTCGCTAGCGGACACGGATTGGTTACCGAGTTGTGGGGCCCACGGTGATGTATAGCTTGCTGAATAAATAATATATAATATGCGGTCCACTGTCATGTATACGTCTCATCCACGCTCTCCATCAGTTTTTCCAGCTCATTTTAGGGCATTAGCCCAAAATTGAAACATATCCTAAGCTCAAGTGGACCACATCATGGGAAACAGTAGGGATAATGATCTCCACCGTTAAACCTTCATAGAGGCCACAGTGACCTTTATTTCTCATCCGATTTGTTCATAAGATTACACAGACATGGATGAATGGAAAAAACAAATATCAGTATGATCTAAAACTTCTGTGGCCCCAATATGTTCTCAACGGTAGGAATTCAAATCTCACTGTTTCCTATGTTGTGGTTCACTTGAGCTTTATATATTCTTCTATTTTGGGGTTATGATCTAAAATGAGTTGAAAAAACGGATGGACGGTGTGGATAAGACACAAACACCATTATAAGCCCCACCGAGCCTACTCAGTTACTACAGATGCAACCCGCATCCTTCTCTAGAGTAAAAGGTGAAATCGTAGTCCGCCGGTTGGGAAGCCTGAGTGAGTGCAAGACCCACTTCAGGAGCTAAGGCCCACCACCGAGGATAGGCCACTTACGGTTCACTTTCTCTGTAAGAAAATCCTAGCCATAAACAAATCTAATATTGAATGTAGACCATTCAACATTCTTTTAAATTTCCTGCCAAAAAATTGAATGGTTAAAATTGTATCACAGCTCTGCTGGCTATACTTTTATCACGGCTCTTTTCTTTATACATCAACCTACCTTATGAACGGCTCAGATCATCTATTAGCATGAAGCAGCTGTCGGTCTGATCATTTACTTTTATATTTCTTGGACCACAAGAACAAGTCTCCTTTTTTTTTTTTTAATAATTATTAATTATTTAATGAGAAATGCTCTAATGATCTGAGAGCACCATAAGTTGTAGTGCTCCTAGTTGCACCGATTCACTGTACACTTCAATAGATTAATCTGAACCGTCTATTAAATCCAGAACTCACCTAATAATCTACCATACAAAAATTAGAGGAAAAAAAAAAAAAAAAAAGAAGGAAATCAATCATTTTTTGGGTGTTTTTCCTGTAGCCATCCTTTTACTAACCCAGACATGGGATGGTTACTGTTTCCTAACACAAAGTAATTCTTTATGATAGTGAGAAATCCGTGATGAGTCCCAAGAAATAAATGGATCAGATTTTTTATTGGACTTTTTATATAAACTATCTTAACCGTACATATCGAAGGATATTTATCAAATGGTTGATATTCGTCTGATTCGTGTTATTTTCTCAGAATAACCCATGATATGTGTTTTGGACCTAATGAACGGTCTAGATCAATGGATTGGACTATCTAAATGTTCCAATGAGATTAGGAGCACCATAACTTATAGAGGTAGAGCATTTCTCTTAATTAACTCATCTCATGGTCTGATCTGAGTCACACGATGCCTGAGGTCATGTGCTAAAAATAATGACTCGGGCACGCCTTCATCATGAAAGCTTCCTGGACGCTTGGTTTTGCCTCCGTCGCGGAATACCAATCCAGCGCGTGTTGTCACCTACTGATGCCAGCATGTGACGTAGTCAGATCATTTCAACCGTCCATTTCTTTATTAGGAATATAAATAAGCAATTAGTCAATAATTCTAATTAATTGAGATCCTTGGCATTTGATTTCTATAGTTGATTGCGAACCATTGATAGCATTCATTTCACTCGTCTAAATTCATCTGCAGATGGAATTACGTAATCACGCGTTTGAAATAATCTTCTTACATGGCCTGTAAATGAATACGGTCCACAGAATGGACGGTTCGGATCATTAGAATAATTAGCATGTGGACACTAGTGTGCGGCGACGCACGCTGGGTCGTAAGTTGCCGCAGAGACAAAACAGTGAATGAAAAATACGCCTGCAATGGCGAAATTTACGGAAGTGGCCTGTGACAAATCTCCTTCTGGGCAATTTCTTGGTCAGGTAACTTCTCGGGAGATTTTCAGATTTGTTTTTCTCATGATATTATGTGAAAATCTCGCTAAAAGTTTAATATTTAAAAATATTTTTATTAATTACTAAACATAAATGCGTGAACTGAATTCTTTCAACTTCTAAATAATTTTTTCATTTAAATTGTGATCAATTTGCAAAAATTAAACGCTTGAGAGATTTTAAATATCCAGGATATTATTGTTTCACGGTAATATTGTTCAATCAAAATATCATGATAATTTCAAAATCTCGGCTACGTTTGTCAAAATGGACCGCCCTTTACATGACCAAAGCCTTCACTCGGCACGCGGATCATGTGGTGTTGACCCCCACTTTAGTGATGTGATGTATCAGGCACTGTGGAGCCCATCTTGATATATTTTTCCTATATCCACGCCGTCCATCCGTTTTTTTATATCATTTCAGTGAATAAAACAAAAAGTGAAATATATTCGAACCTCAAGTGGACCACACCACAGGAAACAGTGTTGATTGAACGGTCACCATTAAAATCTTCTTTGAGACACTAAAGTTTTGGATCAAGCTGGTATTTGTTTCTTCCCTTCATCCAGGACCTTTTGAAATTATCAACAGATTGGATGGAAAATAAAACGGTGGGTCATAAGAAGTTTTCAACCATGGGTGTCATTATTCCTACTATTTCCTGTGGTGTGGTGTATTTTAGCCTCAAATCTCCTTCACTTTTGGGTTATTCTCCTAAAATGGCCAAAAACAACGGATGGACGGCGTGGATATAGAATACATACATCATGGTGGGCTCCACAGCTCCTAATACAACACAAAGCTACTTGTGGGGGTGGGATTGGTGTTGGCAACCTCACCTAATACACGTCCCTTCGCTGGGGCTTCCTGCTAGACGATGCTTCACCATTAAGAGAACTAGTAGGCTAGGCTAGCTGTTCCTAGATCGCCATTTACAGCCCATAACAAAAATCGGGCCCACTAGCCAATCGGTGGGCCCGATCACAGGCCAGCTCGCAGCTAACTCAAAAGTCTTCAACATCAACCCATCTTGTTGAGTATTTATAATGATTTTAAGACGTAGATGAGTGACTCATCCAACTAAATTCCGACTCAGTAGGACGTCATTCGATTCTATACCATGAGTCATCCACAGCTCAGATGAGTTGGGCCGATTTGACCACAACTGGGGCTGAGTCCTGACTCAACTCAGCACCCAACAAGTTGGTCTAAGTCACTAAGGGGGGTGTTTGGTTTATGGAATAAAATGATATTAAATTATATTAGATGAGATTACACCGTTACTGCACAATAATTGCATGTCCGGAAATACTATGGTATTTTAGCCATCTAATCTCATATTTGGGATAAATTCTTATCATAGGAAAACATTGGATTAAGCAAAATCATGTTTGGTGGACCATGAAATTGTAATCAACAAACCAAATTTACAACGGATGTCATTCACTTGTACACATATATAACCAGAATGTCACATGTAAATGGTGTATATGAATGAACGGTATAGATAAATGCATGCATCAATGTAGGGCCCACATGTATAGTGGATTTCAAAATCCTGCATGAAACCAAATGCAATTCCATCCCACTTAATCCCAACCTCTCTCATCCTCCCCAAATATCTTATGGATTTTGCACAGGACCAAAACAATGCTATCCCACCTAATCCTATCTAATTCCTTGGGCCAAACGCCATGTAAGTCTTTGATCCATGGTCTTTTTGCATTTTTAAAGCTTATGCCAGGCTCAATAGTCATCACGCCTCAAAAGTCACACCAAGGACCACCCACCTTTAGATGTGGCTCGAATCTATAAAAGGTGAACTGGGTGTGGTGAGCCATGGACAGGACGGCCCACCCATGGGCTTTTAGACTCGGCCTTAGTATATCCAAGGTGACTTGGCGAGGCAGGGCCTTGATTGCCTGGGCCCACCTTGCTCTTATGTAGGAACTGATGGCCTTATATATAGAAAAATGGCATTCAACTATCAACTCTAGAAACCTTTGGTTGAGGAATTTTTGGTTGGCTAAGCCATGGCTTAAAAGATTGTGCTGATTGGACATTAAAATGGCAATATCAGTGCAAAAATGTTTCGAAGTAATAGCCTAAGAAAGAATCCCTATGGGTCAAATGGCTAGAAGAATAGGCTTTTCTAACGTCCAGCATATGAGCGAACCATGTGTTCGGGAAAATGCTTTCCCTGCAACTTTGCTTGTGAGGTTTACCATGGTTTGTTTATGTCTGACTGATCGAAAGGTCAGCCCACTGAGAAAGTGGGATGCATAAAAAATAAGGCTGATACCATCACATAGGCCACCATATGATTGGGATGTCTTTAGTTGAATGTTCATTGTCTTCTATGGTATGGCCCACCTATTTATTGTAAATATATGATTTTTGGGGTATTTCATTATTGTGGTAGGTATACTTTGATTTTTGGGGTATTTGATTATTGTGATAGGTATACTTTATGAATAGCTTGGAAGGCATACATACAACCATAAGATTTTAATAGGACATACATGACGTTTTCCACATAGGCCATGAGATGAACGGCTTGGATCAGCCACTTGGGTTTTATGTGGGGCCACTGAATTGGAATGCGTGTGGTTCTAAGGCGTGTCAAGAGTCACATTACATCTTATTGTATAAGACACAAATGGTAGGGGTCTTCTCTCTTGGCAAGGGAGGCGTGGAATAGACAACTGGTGGAGAGTCCGCCATGGGTAGGACTTCTCCGCCACCCATTCGGTCACCTCTCCTTTCACTTGAGTTGATAAGAACATAAGCCCCATCAATCATCGTGTGGAGAGGAGTGGAAGACCCGTGTATCAACACGGTTGGGGGCGTACGTAAACAACCTTAGAAACAAAATCACACCACAATAAATAAACGCAAACAAAGCAACCAAAGAGCACACGATTTTATATGAAAAAATCTTTGCAGGGAAAAACCACAATACAAAGTGACAATCAATTCACTATGAAAATGAATTATAAGATATAAAATCAACTTCCAGATGCGAAAACCCAAAATCCCTCTTCAAAACCCTATCTTCTCCCTCCCTCTCATGTCCACAATGATCACTATACGTGACCTACCCTAATTCCCATGATTATTAGCCCTTATATAGAGTTACAATCAATTTAGGAAACAAAATATGCACTTGTTCAAAATTGCGCAGAACCGTCGATTGAACCTTTAATTGATTGAGTGACATCAACGGCCCTCTGATAAGATTGAAGAACGTTAAAAAACTATTCAGCAAGTAAATTGGTATTTTAGGGATTTTCTAAATAAGATCGAGCCAAGGTTTGATTCAATTGAAGACCCCTATTTCAGTAGAGATTAAAGGCACCAGTTTTCAACAATCTCCACCGTGGCTTTAATTTTCATGCTCCACTACTCCAAGCTGCTTTCTCTATCTCTAATTGTTTCCATCATAGCTTCATCATCACTTCTTGTGCACACTCCATCTTCATTCTGTCTTTGCCAAATACAGAGAAGTCAAGCAAAATCTGAACTTATCTGCAAGAACAACATTTGTAAGCATGTCGGCCGGATTCACGCTTGTGTGAATCTTCTTAAGAGTGACACCATCTTCATCAAATACCTATCAGATAAAATGATAACGAACATTAATATATTTAGTACGAGAATGTATACCGAGTTCTTTATTAAATTGGTTGCACTCTCGATGTCATGATTCATAAGCACGGCTTCCTGCTAAAGCCCCAACTCATTCATCATACCCATCAATCAAAATACCCCCTTAAATGATTGTCACCACCATATACTTAGCATCGATTATGGAAAGAGAAACCATATACTGAAGCTTTTACATCTAACTAATCGTTCTACCCACTAATATAAATGAGTACCCGAAAGTCGACATTATGTTATCTACGTTTCCAGCATAAACAACTTTCACCTAGCCTACTAATTTTTTCTCATACTTACTAAAATCAAGATATAGTTAGTCATACCTCGTATGTAATGTAGCAGTTATTTCACTCTCTCCAAGTATTGCTTGTCGGGGTTAGATATGTATCTACTCACAAACCCACTACATGTGAAATATCAGGTCTAGTACAGACCATAGCATACATCCGACTACCAATTGTGCTCGAGTATGGCACACGAGACATATGCTTTTTTTCTTCATTTGTAGTAGGATATTGTTATAAAAAAAGCTGAAAATGAGTAGCGTTGGGAGTGCTAATCAGTTTTGTCTATCTATCCCAAACTTGAGTAGGACCTTCTTAAGGTATTCTGCTTGAGACAACCATAGCAGCTCCTTTCCATGTCAATGTGTATATCAATGCCAAAAATCTTCTTTGCATCCCCAGATCTTTCATCTTGAATGTCCTTAATAACCGAGCCTTCAATATGTTGATCTTAAATATGTTATGTCTGGCGATAAACATATCATCAACATACAATACCAGGATAATGAATTTATCATCACTCGGTGTTCTAAAGTAGACACAATGATTGAATTCACTTCTAATAAATCATTAGCTCAATATGAAATAATCAAACTTTTTGTACTACCGCCGACGCGATTATTTCAAGATATACAATGACATCTTTAACCTATAAACTTTATTATCTGCTCCTTATACCTTGAACCATTATGGTTGCTTCATATAGAGCAGCTCTTCTAATTTCCCGTGAAGAAAATAATTTTTACATCTAATTGCTCCAATACAAGATTGTATTGGGCAACCAACGCCAACACAAATATGATAGATACCTACTTGACCACGGGTGCAAAAATCTTGCTGAAGTCAATACATTTTTCTATGCATAATCCTTTATTACCAGTCTAACATTGTACCTATCATGTTTCTTCTAATAGATTTACTTGCAACCAATCGCTTTACACTCAACAGGAAGCTCCAACAACTCTCATGTCTTATTCTTATATAAAGAATCCATCTCATCCTGCATAGCTGCCATCCACTTTTCTGTATATACATCATCAAGAGCCTCCTGAAAAGTAGATGGGTCTCCCTCATTCGTAATGAGGGCGAATTAAACGTTTGAATCATCTCTGTATCTTGCCGCTAACATGCAATCCCTCGATAGATTTCTCCTGAGAGATAGCTGCTTCACATATTCTTGTACCTCTTCTCACGGCTCAACTTCTACCTATGTTTCACCCTTGTCAATTTCAATATCAATCACCGCTGACTTTTTCATTTTCTTGTGTTCATCCTTACGGAATAAAGAACCTTTATCAAACTTGACATCCCAACTCATTGTGATTTTCTGAGTGTCTTGGTCATACTTGTATCCCTTTACACCATCACCATAGCCAACAAAGGTACACTTTTTCGCCCTTTGGTCTAGCTTATCCCTATCAATAAATGGTACATGAGAGCAAGTATCACAACTAAATATACGTAGTCCTAAGTAGTCTACTTTATAACCAGTCCATACTTTAGAAATTTTACAATCAATAGCCGTAGATGAGGACTGATTCACCAAATAGCAAGTTGTATTAACAGCCTCAACCCATAAGATTTTGCCCAATACAACATTACACAATATACTTTGAGCCCCTCTCTAAAAGTGTTTAATTCATACGTTCTACCCAACCATTCTGCTCTGGCGTGGGCCTCACTGTGTTATGCCTTACGATTCCCTTATCTTTACAAAACTGATTAAATTCCTTCGAAGCAAATTCTCCGCTATTGTCAGTCCTCAACACTTTCAACTATCGCTCTGACTGTTTTTTAGTCATGACCTTCCAAGACTTGAAAGTAGCAAATACGTCGAATTTATTCTTCAAAAAATTAACCCATGCTTTTTTAGAGAAGTTATAAATGAATGTTACAAAGCATAACAACCCTCTTCTAGAAACCACGAGAAACGACCCCCACACGTCAAAGTGCATATAATCCAACATTCCCTTACTACATGTTTCTCAGTTTTAAATGACAATTTTGATTATTTATCATATATGCAATACTATATACATTCAAATAAAAAATTTTAAAAGAAAGAATTAAATCACGATTGAGGAGTACCTTCATACTGCGCTCGCTCATCTGGCCTAGGCGTGCATGTTACACACGTGTTGATGTAGATTTTGCTATAAAAAATGCAGCTCTACCTAATACAGTATTCCCGATCAACCTGTAGAGATTGACTCTCCTTTATGCTTTTATAATGGAGAGTGCCCCCTTTGAAACTTTTAAGACACCATCATGACCAGTGAACTTACGCCCTGGTGCATTGAGAGAGCTGAGATAAATAAGATTGCATTGAGAGAGCTGAGATAAATAAGATTTTTCTTTCAATTAGGAATGTGTCTCACATCGGTCAAATTACACTCCACCCCATCAAATATTCTGATGTGAAAGGATCCAACTTCAATCATCTTACAGGCCTGATCATCATTGTTCATAAGAACCAGGTCACCATTATACTCAATGTACGTGGTGGACCAATTCCGGTGATGGGTCACGTGGTATGAAGCCCCTGTTACGACTCCTATATTGCATATTTAACCCTTCAATTACATTAGTTTTCCTAGCATTTAAGTGATAATTTGATTTAATTATATACATTTTTGTCATGTGAGGTGATTTGGAAGCTTATGATGAATAGACGCTTAAAAGGATAGATTTAAAGCTCAAAAGAAGATAATGAAGAATTCACTTAGAAGAAAATGTGAAAACCTCTCAATAACTACAACGTCGCTTAAATTCAAATAGGAAGGAAGTGGTTAAGGTTGAGGTACTTAAGTTGTTGGGTGTGGGTATCATATACCCGATATCCGATAGTCAATGGATGAGTCCTACACAGGTGGTTCCCAAGAAGTCCAGAATCACCATCGTAGCCAATGCCGATAATAAACTCGTGCCAACTAGAGTTACTACTGGTTGGAGGATGTGCATTGAATACAAAAAGTTGAATACCGTCATAAGGAAGGACTATTTCCTTTACCTTTCATTGATCAAATTTTTAAAAGGTTAGTTGGTCATTCCTACTATTGTTTCTTGGACGGGTATTCGGGCTACAATTAGATAGAGATAGCTCTTGAAGATTAGGAGAAAACAACATTCACATGCCTCTTTGGCACCTTTACTTATCGAAGGATGTCATTGGGACTGTGTAATGCCTCTACCACAGTTCAGCGATGTATGTTAACCATACTTTCAGATATGGTGGGACAATATTTAGAGGTATTCATGGACGATTTCTCTGTCTTTGTTCCATCTTTCAGTGAATGCCTTAAACATCTTAAATTTATGCTGAAAAGACGCGAAGAGAAAAATCTTGTGTTAAATTGGGAAAAAATGTCATTTCATGGTTCCCAAGGGAATAGTTCTTGGACACATAATTTCGTCCAAGGGAGTTGAGGTGGATAAGGTTAAAATTGATTTAATCTCTAACATACCTCCACCCAAAAGCATACATGACATGCGATCCTTTCTAGGACACGCTGGGTTCTACAAAAGATTCATTAAGGACTTTAGTCATCTCTCTCGTCCTTTATGAAATCTCTTACAAAAGGATGTTCCATACGAGTAGAGCAAAGAATACTAAGGAGCCGTATCTAAGCTCAAGGCTATGTTGACCACCGCTCTTATCATGCAACACCCGATTAGAATATTCCTTTTGAGATTATGTGTGATGCGTCTGATTATATTATTGGGGTGGTGTTAGGCTAGAGAAAGGAGAAGAAGCCCTATGTGATTTACTATGTGAGTATAACTCTAAGTTCTACCCAAATGAACTAATCTATTATGGAGAATGAACTCTTAACCGTAGTGTTCGCTTTGGACAAATTTATGTCCTACTTAATCAGATCCAAGATTATCATTTACATCGATCATGCGACGTTAAATTAAGTACCTTCTTTCTAAAAAGGATGCCAAACTTTGTTTGATAAGATGGATCCTCCTACTCAAAAAATTCAATATTGAAATACATGATAAAAAAGGAGTAGAAAATGTAGTGGTTGACTATCTCTTAAGACTTGACCTACCCGTTTCCCTTAAGATGACACCTATAAACGACATGATCCTTGACGAACAATTGTTTAAACTTTTCCAATTATCTTGGTTTGTTGACATTGTGAATTATCTTGCTACAGGTTTCACGCCGATCTATTGGACCGCTGCGCGAGATAAGAAGAAATTCTATACCGAGATACGCAAATTTATTTGGATAATCTATACCTATTCAAATATTGCCCAGACTAAATTCTAAGGAGTTGTGTGCCTGACAACGAACATCAAAGCGTAATCTCCTTTTGTCACTCTCAGGCCTGTGGTAGTCTTAAAAAAACCACGACCAAAATCTTACAGTGCGGCTTTTACTGGCCCAGAATGTTCTGAAATACTCATGAGTTTTGCAAAGCTTATGAGCGTTGAAAAAAATGTAACGCCCTGAAATTTGAGAGTCGAGTAGCAACTCAACTCTCGAGTTTCAAAACATCACTTATGCAACATAGATAATGATGATTAAATGTTGTCTGTGTTAGTTCATTAAACATGAGTGAGATTATATCAAAACAGTAATTCATACTCCAGATCAATTGTATAAAGGCAAGCGGAAGACTGAAACTGTATATAATTGTATGTAAAAGAAACAAAATCATCACAATCTCTAAAGTATGAACTCAACTGAGTCACCATATACATGTATATGTTTTACGATCAAAATGCCAAAAATACAACTAGAGAAGTAAGCCTTGTAAGTCCCGTTGATCCAGGCAGTCTAGGCAAAGCCACCAGCATACTACATATACGAGAACTCGTCCTGCTCCTCGTCATAGTCCGGCTCAGCCTCCTGAGTCGTCACCTCATCTGTACCTAAGACAGAGTCTGGTTAGTGTGTACAACACCGTCCCGTAACGTGGGAGTGAGTAGCTAACTTAGTGGAACAATAAAGCATATGTTAACATATTATTAATGTAGTCAAGCAGTAATGATAAAGCAGTACAATCGAACAATCCTAACTACTCTTATTAATGCAAGTATGAAATGCAGTCATGATGCATGTCCTCACCGACATACTCCCTCATGCGACACCATCTTACGTTCGCGGCATGCGTTCATTCCTCAGTGCTCCACATCTTTCAGGCACATGCAGTGCGATGATGAGCATGATTACCAAGTTGTTATTACTCCATTTCAAACAGTAGGATTTGAAAACTAAGGTACCTCCCTTGTATCATTCCCAAACATGATCCATTCTAGGGTCGTCAAATCTAGATAATCTCATACGATAGTGTGGTTCTAGGGCGCTACAAAGGCTGCCAGGGCTGTTACACGCAACCGTTACACCACTCCCCCATCACCTTTTTAACGGTTCATCACTAAATTGATACAGGCCTAGTTCATACTCTATACACTGCGGCAAAACTCGTCGCCTCACCGCAAATTCAGAGTATGCTCGAGGTCACTACAAAGGGCTCGTCACCAATCAGTGTAGGCCGACAACTCGAATACAGTGTCGCATACCACCGTATTCGGCTCACGAGTCAAGGTTGCTCACTGGTCACTACAGGGAGGCACGTGGTCCCAGCGTAGGCCGACAGTTCGACCACGATGTCCCATACCCCCATGCCCAGCTCATGAGTCTTAGCGGATCGAGGTACCATGGTTAACGGGATTTCACTGGTAAGTTTGGTATCCTAGGTTCAAGCAGTAGCATCTAAACATGGTGAACATACATTAAACATATTGGGTTATTTGACAAGCATGACTAGCTCGAGTGCACAATCAACTGAACGACATAAAGTGCATAAGCACTTCGCGTGGCCTAACCACTGTCGCTAACAGAAGTACGACTCGGGTTCGTCAAACACATCATACGTGACAAAATGAATCTCAACCACGAACTCAAGTCTGGTACCGATTATCTGGACTATAATCATAGTCTCAAACGCAATCAATCCTTATTTAGAGCATGTGGAGTAAAGCATAATAAACAAAATAATTCAAGCATGTTAACAAACATGTCATGAAGCATGTTACAAAGCACAATGTAAACAAGAAATATAAACACATATATTTCATAGTAAACGATTAAATTAAACAACCAATCATAGAGAAAATCATATACGTTTCTAAGGTAGTTGAGAATCCCATCTCAACACCCACCTAAAGCACCATCATCCAAGCACTTACTCTCACAAGCATTTTCACAAACACTTAGAATACACTATTTCAACATACATAGTGTTTATTAGCAAAACATGTATTAGGGCGAACCCTCTCGCCAAGTAAGTGTTATACACATATATAATATGTTCATACAGCAAATAATCATGGCAAACACATTTTCAAAATTTATACGTATACGGTACTTTCTACAAATACCTAGAATACACAAAATTCCATATTCTTCGTATTTAATCGAAATGGAAAACAGACGGCACTTTGTACATGTGCAATTACATACAGATCATGAATCTATCATTATCTGACATTGAAAGCGTTGAAAACCATAACCTATACACCTAAAGTCCGCACCTTTCGTCGTAGAATCGTAATGAATCAGATAGGTTTGTTAAGCTTCCGTATTCGGCAGTTTGGTAACCTATAGAATGAAATAGGTTAGCTATTTCATAACTTACAACCATCACAACCCCAAAACAGATTAGGGTTAGGGTTTCTTACCTAGAAACGAGGTCGAAATCGCTGGAAAAGCGATGAGAATGGAGTGGTGAAGCTTATGTAGCGGTAGGAAGAAAGGGTAGGAAGAATTCTCCCACAACTCTCTAACTTTCTCTCTCTCTCTCTCTCTCTCTTCTCTCTTCTCTCTTAGGGTTTTTCTCAAATTCGTATGGCTGAATGAGAGAGGGTTCTAAAGTCCTTATATAGCCTAAAAACACACCGAAATAGACCTAAGGTCAAGGTATACTTAGGTTATAACCAAAGTGAGTCTGTTCCAGCTCAACGAAGCACTTCTGGCGGGCCCCCTTGAGCCAAAGGTCGGACTTAAGCTCACCAGTACTGGATCTAGGTACCATTAAGTTTTCGTTCCAGTAGGGTTTTCAGATCACAAATGGCGGACCAGTTTCAGTTCAATGGTCAGCGGATCTCGATCTAAAATTTCAAGTATACATCCATGTATATGAAATTTCTCTTGATCCGAGGGTGTATTTGGGTCAGATTCTGACGGTCAGGTTGCTCAATACTAATCCGCAAGCGTCACATGCCAGATTTCATAAATCCTTATTTATTTTGGAATTATTTTCATGTTTCTCACACTCCTCGCTCCGGACTCAAGCGAATAGTTGTGGGACACTGTCTAGATTTGATCTCCGAGATAGTTATCAAGCCTAGCGAGGCGGTCCTAAGTCTATAACTTCGTATCATTCGGACTTTCGATGTGCGGTCGAGATCTGATACAGAGTTTCAATGTGCTCTTGAGAGCAGTCGGGTAATGAGTTTGATTCTAGATTTTAGGGTAACCTAGCGTCAATGATTCTACAAGTTTTGGGTCTTGCAGATCGTATTTAAAGTGATTCAAACGGATTTCATGGCTAATCTAGTTTAGTACTTAGTTAACTTTGTCAAATTTCTAAAGGATTTGATCCTAAGCAATTTCTGCTTGAGGTGGTACTCGGATCATTGTATGAAATTTTTCGAGTTGTTACAATCTACCACCCTTAATGAAAAATTTCGTCCTCGAAATTAGTACCTTTTCGTACTCATCGAGGAGCTGAGGGTAGTTCTTTCGGATCTCGGTTTCTGTCTCCCAGGTAGCTTCCTCCTCTGTATGATGCGTCCACAGTACCTTCACGAGTGGAATCACTTTGCTACGCAGTACCTGCTCCTTCCTGTCAAGGATACGTGTTGGGCGCAGCACATATGTAGCATCCTCGCTCAACTGTACCTGCTCCCATCTGATAATGTGTGAAGAATCAGGAACGTACTTCTTCAGCATAGAGACATGAAATACGTTATGTACAGCTGCAAGTGGTGTCGGCAAAGCGAGATGATATGCCACAACACCCACTCGATCAAGTATCTGAAACGGACCGATGAACCTCGGTGTGAGCTTCCCCTTCTTCCCAAACCGAAGACTCCCTTCATAGGAGAAACTCTGAGGAATACATGATCTCCGACTTCGAACTTAAGCGGTCGCCGCCTCGTATCGGCGTAACTCTTTTATCTGCTCTGTCCTGTAAGAAGTCGACGCCTGATAATGTCGATCTTCTTCGAGGTCGCCTGTACCAATTCCGGCCCAATTAAGTTGCGCTCGCCAACCTCAGCCCAGTAATGCGGTGCCCTGCAAGGACGACCATACAAGGCCTCATATGGAGCCATGCCAATACTCGCCTGGAAGCTGTTGTTGTACGCGAACTCTGCATAAGGAAGACAGTCATCCTAACTGTCGTTGAAGTCCAAGACACAGGCCCGCAACATATCCTCCAAAATCTGGTTCACCCGCTCTGTCTGCCCGTCGGTTTGAGGGTGAAACGCAGTACTGAACTTCAATTTCACACCCATCGCTTCCTGGATACGAGTCCAGAAGATAGACATGAACCGCGCGTCTCTGTCCGACACGATCTCTAGGGAAACTCCATGCAGACGGACTATCTCTCTGATGTACAACCTGACCAAGTCATCTGCAGAGTTCGTAATTCTGATAGGGAGAAAATGAGCCGATTTGGTCAACCGCTCCACAATCACCTAAATGGAATCATGTCCCCTCCTCGTCTTCGGTAGCCCCGATATGAAATCCATGGAAATGAAGTCCCACTTCCATTCAACTATGGGCATGGGCTGAAGCAGTCCAGGAGGTCGGCGATATTCTGCCTTGACCTGCTGGTACGTCAGACAATGAGAAACATACTCTACTATATGGGTCTTCATGCCGTCCCACCAATAAGACCGTCTCATGTCCTGGTACATCTTCGTGCTACCAGGGTGCATCGCAAGCTTCGATTTGTGGGCAGTCTTGAAGAGCTCCTGTCGCAAGTCATGAATATCAGGAACGCATAAGCGGCCACGGTATCGCAGACCCCTATCTGTGCCAACTCTCCACTCGGAGTCCTCGGCATTGCTAGCTTGCTCTCGAAGCTCAGACAACCGCTCATCACCCTTCTAGGCCTCGATAATCCTATCATCAATAAGTGGCCGCACCCGAACGTGCGCGACACACACAAATAGCTCCTCCACGGTGAGTTTCTGCTCGAAGTCCCGCATGAATTCTAGCATATCTCACTCTGCTATCATCAGCAGAGCCGCCAATGCAATAGCCTTCTTGCGGCTCAACGTATCTGCCACAAGGTTGGCCTTGTCAGGATGGTAGGAGACCTCGAACTTGAAGTCCTTCAATGTTTCCATCCATCTGCGCTACCTCATATTCAAGTCCCGCTGAGTGAATATATACTTAAGGCTCTTGTGGTCATAGAAAAGCTCGAACTCCTCTCCGTAGAGGTAATGTCTCCAGAGCTTCAATGCAAAGATGACAACTGCTAACTCAAGGTCGTGTGTAGGGTAATTCTCCTCGTGCTTCCTTAATTGTCTAGAGGCATACACAATCACCCTGTCCTTCTGCATAAGGACACAACCCAAACCAACGCGAGACGCGTCAGTGTATATCGTGTACTTAACCTCTTGCTCTGACAATACTAGCACAGGGGCGGATGTTAGTCAGTCTTTCAGCCCTTGAAAAGCTGCTTCTACCTTCTGATTCCAGGCGAACTTCAAATCCTTATGCGTCAACTGTGACAATGGCCTGACAATCTTCGAAAAGTCTCGAATGAAGCGTTGATAATACCCTGCCAGGCCAAGAAAACTCCTCACCTCGGTAACCGATCCAGGCTGCTTCCAATCCTGAACCGCGGCTACCTTAGTAAGGTCCACAGCTATCCCATCCTTGGACACCACATATCTCAGGAACTTGACTTCTTCCTGCTAGAAGTTGCACTTCTTATACTGCGCGAACAACTGGTTCTTCCTCAAAGTATCCAACACCGCTCTCAGGTGCTCCTCATGCTCTTCCCGACTCGTGGAATATATCAGGATGTCATCAATGAATACGATGACGAATCGGTATAAGAATGGCCGAAATACCCTGTTCATCAAGTCCATGAACACGGCCGGTGCATTCGTAAGACCGAACGACATCACTAGGAACTCGTAATGCCCAAAATAGGTCCTGAAAGCTGTCTTCTGCACGTCTTCATCTCTGACGTGCAACTGGTGGTACCCTGACTACAAGTTGATCTTCGAGAAATACCTTACCTCCTTCAACTGATCAAACAGATCATCTATCCTGGGTAAAGGATACTTATTCTTCATGGTGACCTGGTTCAACCTATGGTAATTAATACACAACCGTAGTGAGCCATCTTTCTTCTTTACAAACAGTACAGGTGTTCCCCAGGGAGACACACTAGGTTGTATAATGCCCTTCTCTACCAGCCCGTCAATCTGTTTCCGCAGTTCCTCCATCTCACATGGAGGCATACTATAAGTCGCAATGAGATAGGTGTCGCACCAGGCGTAAGATCAATGGTGAAGTCGATCTCGCGCCGAGGAGGCAAACCAGGAATCGTCGCAAACACACCTGCAAAATTCTGAACCATAGACGTATTTCCCAACGTCGGACCATCAACATGCTCTAGTAAAGCAGCGTAACATCCAACACGACATGTCCAACTAACCTGCACTGGAAAAGTAAAGACTATGCCATCAGGTCCATAGGCTGTTACCAGCCGGTTATCACAATCAATCTCTGCCTTCATCTTGGTGAGTCGTAGTGCCATAGTGGAGTGACAATGAGGTCAACAAACACTGTCCTGCTACCCAAATCTACTGAGCAGCCCTCACACATCCGTGTGACATCCGAAAAAGTCCCAGTAGCAGTGGTGAGTGTCATTCCCTTCGTGGGAGTAGTATGTAAAGCTAGACGCTTAACTGCCCCACATGAAATGATAGAAGTAGTGGACCCAGTGTCCACCAACAAGGAGACGGGTGTACCTTGAATGTGGGTCGTACCCTCAAAAGCCATCGGGGCCACAATCGATGTCTCAGGAGCTTCAGCTACAAGCGCATGCACTCGAGCCTGCTGTGATCGGTTCGGCTGTGGAACCATAGGCCGTTGAGGTGGCCTGAAGCGAGGTGCAGGTGTCTGAAGGACGGATGTGCAGGTGCCATCCAAAGTGGTGGAGCCGATAGAGCCTGTGGGCGAGAGCGATCAATCATCTGCGGCGGAGAGAACCCGCTATCCCTCATCCGTGGAAAACAGCTCCAAGCAGGATGACCCAGTTTCCCGCAGTATGTACAGGTCACAACAGGGCACCTCATCGGAGCCACTGGCGCTGCGATCCTGGGAGGCAAATCAACATGAGGCCTCTTGCCAAGGAAAGGCCCGCTCTGAACATCTGGTCGTGGTCTCATAACCATAGCACCACGGGAGAGTACCAGCCGATGAACATCCTGCTCCGCCTGAATAGACATATGAATCAACTCTGCATAGGATGGTATGCGGACACAGCACATCTTCGACCGAATATCAGGTCGCAAGCCCTCAGAGAAGCGTCGAATCCGCATCGGCTCATCAGCAAGTATAGTCGGGACAAAGCGACCCAACTCTGTAAAGCGATGCTCATACTCAGTGACTGTCATGCCTCCCTGTCTGAGGTGTAGAAACTCATTCTCCCTCTCGTGTCGGTAGGCCTGAGGGTAATATTTCTCGTGGAAACGGAACTCAAATGCTGCCTAGGTCCACACATATCCCACTGCGACAGTCCGCAGTATGCTGTCCCACCATAAGCTAGCCTCCTCGAACATGAAGGTGGCCAACTCAACCTGTTCAGCCTCAGAACAATGCAGCATCTTCAGTATCTTTGAGATGCGGTCTAACCAGTACTCAGCCTCCTTGGGTCTGTGAGAACCCATAAAAGTCGGAGGCCTCAAGCGTTGGAATCGCTCGAGTAGACTGCGAGTACCCACGTCTCCCGTAGGGTATGCAACAGGTGTGGGCGGAGGCATATCCTCAGCCTGAGCAGGAGGTTCTGTAGGCTCAGCAGGACGTGTAGATGGTGAAGGTGGAGTCGCACTCCCACCTTGAGATGATAAATCGCAAGAAGCTGCTGGTGCTGCTGCTGCATCAGCATCATCATCTGCTCAAACCTGTCAGTAGGTGGAGCAGCCTGCGGCTCATATGGTGTCGAAGAGGATGCCAGGTTCTGCTCGTGAACCGGGGGTGTATAAGGTGGCAGTCCACCAGTAGGACCAACAGAAGGCTGATCTGAGCCAGAACCCAGGTCTGTAGGACCACCTCTGCGGGAATGAGTCTGGTCCATCGAGTCAGTGAGCAAGAGGGGTGCCGTGCTCCTCGTAGAATACCGTGGCATGCCCTATACAACATAAGGTGCAACGCATGTAAGACGAAGCATGACAACATAATACATAATCACTTAAACATTCCACACACATCATAGTAAAAGAAGCTGCATGCTTTTTATTTACCAAAATTGTCACAATACATGGATAACAGCGTTACATGGATCATGACAGAAGATGCAGGGGAGCTAATACAATTAAGCTTCAACTACTACAAAAACATACTACTAACTACTACATCCATCAACATGAAAACATAAACCGCCTAAAGCGATAAGCATAACAAACTACAAACAACAACATGGATGACTAGGCATCTGAGTCAAGTGATGGAGGAGGAGCATTCTTGTCCTATACACAGCATAGGATGGTCTTCAACGTGTGGGTTACTTTCTTGAACTTGTTGTTCACGAAGGCCCGTAGATCGACAACATCTTGTCGTAGGGCAGCCTGACCCTCCTCAAGTCGGGTTATGCGAGCGTCCCTCGCTGCCTAAGCAGCGTCCGGCTCTGGTGCTCCAGGAGGAGAGCTGTCCTCAGTATCCTGAGCCTCTTCTTCTTCTTCCTGTATCTCATCACCGCTTCCTTCTTCGCTCTCTGCCTCGAGGTCAATACTCTCCTCACCTGCGCTATCCGACTCGTCTCCAGACTCGTCAAGTCGGGCTTGCCATTGTCGAGGGCCGATCTTCATGTTGTTAAGCGTAGCCTCACTTATGACCCAGATTGACGCAAACTCTTCCATGTTAAGCTTATAGCCAACATCCCGAGCCATCTTGCATATCAGGTGGCTAAATGGGAGCGAGAGGTCATTCCTGACAGATCGAACGACCTGAACTATCTGAAATAGGACGAACGTGGGCAGGCATAAGTTGTCCCCTTGTCCAATCCTGTATAGGAAGTCCACCATCAACCGAGTACACTCCGTGCGGTTACCCCACCGTGGATACACATTATATGTGAAAATGTGGTGAAGCAAACGGAAGTCATCTGTCAACTTCGACGACGGAAGACAGTTTCCTCATGTCCAAGAAACCCGTCGACTACAAAGGTATCGCGTACGGTGATCCCTTTCTCGTACACTCTTGAAGAAGTTGTCATTAGGAAGCACTTCACCACGTGGGATCTTCATGACCCGAGCCATCTCAGCTACAGTAATTGTGCGCACTATGCCCCTCACAGAGACAGTGAACTGAAGAGGCTCCAACAATGGGTGTATGATATGGGCGTAGAATGCATGAACCGTGTTCTCACATGCAGGAGACTCACCTTCAAATATAGGACCCCATTCAATGTCCACCAAGCGGTCCATCATCAGGTGTAGCCCAAACATTCTCTTATCTATGTGAGCTTCAAACACAATCTTACGGTTGGCAAAATGACCGTATTCAAAGCCTATCAGAAAAGTATTTCTGATCGAAAGTTGGGGATCTAGGTCTCGCTTCGACCTATACTCTCGAACTATGCTAGGGTTGGCTTCAACGTCTACTTCTCTCCTCGAATGGGTTGGACGGCTAGGCCCAGCTTCATCTGCAGCGGTCTTTTTTTTCCCCATAAGAGAAAGGACGGCGGAGACAGAGAAAAGGGCCGAAACAATGGTGAAGAAGGCCATGGAACGTGAAGATAAGAGAGAGAAAGGGCTGCTCTCTTTGCTTCTCCACGAACTTGAGTCTCAACAGTGGTTGTAGAGGCCCAAACGACTAGGGTTTAGGAAGAAAAATGAAGAGATGAAGTGGGGTAGGGGGTGTGCACGAATTTGAGACGAAATGGAGAGTGTATGGGCTGACGTGAGAGAGAAATGGAGAGGAAAGGGAGGTAGGGTTGCTGTGAACAAAGGAGAGGGATGGGTTGTGACCGAAATCAAGAGTGTTGATGATTGGGAGGGAGAGTTGAGAGAGGAGGCAACAGTTGGAGGGCTTGGAAGGATAGAAATGAGTAAAGGGGGGCAGACGAAGTAGAAATAGGGGCCCCCACGTGATTTCACGGGCCCCACAATGTCCTGGGGTCGGGCTGACCCTGACCAGACCTGGCCTAACCAGACCCGATGGACTTGACCGCGGTTCTGCAGCAGTCCGCTGGGCCGGGCACGACACCTCGGTGGTAGGGCGGTGTCCACCACCCTCCCAAGGTGCCAAAGACACCCTGGGTCTGTCCTGGGTCCCTCTGGATTAGCGCGGGGAGGCCCACGACTCCGTTCGTTCCAATTCGGGTGGTTTTGAGAAGTCTCTGATCTAAACTGACATCTACTGAGTTTTAACAGCTGAGGTTGGGTGGATTGTGATCTAGACCCGTCAATAGACGGCCTAGAAGTGTTTTGGGATTGACTCGTGCGACCAGGATTGGGTACAGACTCGATTTCGGCGTTCGTTTCAGTGAACTTTGCCGTTGGACAAAACTGAGATGCCTAAGACTGTTACTACATTGTTCTCGCACCCTCCTATGTCAAAAGGCTTCAACGTATATTGTGGGAACATAACTTAGGTCTGGTTTAATCAAAATCATGCTCTGATACCAACTTGTAACGCCCTGAAATTCGAGGGTCGAGTAGCAACTCAACTCTCGAGTTCCAAAACATCACTTATGCAACATAGATAATGATGATTAAATGTTTTCTGTTTTAGTGCATTAAACATGAGTAAGATTATATCAAAACTGTAATTCATACTCCAGATCAATTGTATAAAGGCAAGCAGAAGACTGAAACTGTATATAATTGTATGTAAAATAAACAAAACCATCACAATCTCCAGAGTATGAACCCAACTGCGTCACCATATACATGTATCTGTTTTACGATCAAAATGTCAAAAATACAACTAGAGAAGTAAGCCCTATAAGTCCCGTCGATCCAGACAGTCTAAGCAAAGCCACCAGAATACTGCATATATAAGAACTCGTCTTGGTCCTTACGTAGTCCGGCTCAGCCTCCTGAGTCATCACCTCATCTGTACCTAAGACAGAGGTTGGTTGGTGTGTACAACACTGTCCCGTAACGTGGGAGTGAGTAGCTAACTCAGTGGAACAATAAAGCATAGGTTAACATGTTATCAATGCAATCAAGCAGTAATGATAAAGCAATACAATCGAACAATCCTAACTACTCTTATTAATGCAAGTATGAAATACAGTCATGATGCATGCCCTCACCGACATACTCCCTCATGCGACACCATCTTACGTTCGCGGCATGCGTTCATTCCTCAGTGCTCCACATCTTCCAGGCACATGCAGTGCGATGATGAACATGATTACCGAATTGTTATTAGTCCATTTCAAATAGCAGGATTGGGAAACTAAGGTACCTCCCTTGTATCATTCCCAAACATGATCCATTCTAAGGTCGTCAAACCTAGATAATCTCATACGATAGTGTGGTTCTAGGGTGCTGCAAAGGCTACCAGGGCTGTTACACGCAACCATTACACGACTCCCCCATCACCTTTTTAACGGTTCATCACTAAATTGATACATGCCTAGTTCATACTCTATACACCGCGGCAAAACTCGTCGCCTCACCGCAAATTCAGAGTATGCTCGAGGTCACTACAAAGGGCTCGTCACCAATCAGTGTAGGCCGATAACTCGAATACAGTGTCCCATACCACCGTATTCGGCTCACGAGTCAAGGTTGCTCACTGGTCACTACGGGGAGGCACGTGGCCCCAGCGTATGCCGATAGCTCGACCATGGTGTCCCATACCACCATACTCGGCTCATGAGTTGTAGCGGATCGAGGTACCATGGTTAACGTGATTTCACTGGTAAGTTTGGTACCATAGGTTCAAGCAGTAGTGTCCAAACATGGTGAACATGTATTAGACATATCGGGTTACTTGACGAGCCTGACTAGCACGAGCGCACAATCAACTGAATGATATGAAGTGCATAAGCACTTCGCGTGGCCTAATCACTGTCGCCAACGGAAGTACGACTCGGGTTCGTCAAACACATCATACGTGGTGAAATGAATCTCAACCACAAACTCAAGTCTGGACTATAATTATAGTCCCAAATGCAATCAATCCTTATTTAGAGCATGTGGAGTGAAACATAATAAACAAAGTAATTCAAGCATGTTAACAAACATGTCATAAAGCATGTTACAAAGCACAATGTAGATAAGAAATACAAACATATATATTTCATAGTAAGTGATTAAATTAAACAACCAATCATAGAGGAAATCATATACGTTTCTAAGATAGTTGAGAATCCCATCTCAACACCCACCTAAAGCACCATCATCCAAGCACTTACTCTCACAAACATTTTCACAAACACTTAGAATACACTATTTCAACATACATAGTGTTTATTAGCAAAACATGTATTAGGGCGAACCCTCTCGCCAAGTAAGTGTTATACACATATATAATATGTTCATACAGCAAATAATTATGGCAAACACATTTCCAAAATTTATACGTATACGGTACTTTCTACAAATACCTAGAATATACAAAATTCCATATTCTTCGTATTTAATCGAAATGGAAAATTGACAACACTTTGTACATGTGCAATTACATACAGATCATGAATCTATCATTATCTGACATTGAAAGCGTTGAAAACCATAGCTTATACACCTAAAGTCCGCACCTTTCGTCGTAGAATAGTAACGAATCAGATAGGTTTGTTAAGCTTCCGTATTCGGCAGTTTGGTAACCTATAGAATGAAATAGGTTAGCTATTTCATAACCTACAACCATCATAACCCCAAAAAAGATTAGGGTTAGGGTTTCTTACCTAGAAACGAGGTCGAAATCGTCGGGAAAGCGATGAGAATGGAGTGGTGAAGCTTGTGTAGCGGCAGGAAGAAAAGGTAGGAAGAATCCTCCCACAACTCTCTAACTTTCTCTCTCTTTTCTCTCTTCTCTCCTAAGTTTTTTCTCAAATTCATATGGCTGAATCAGAGAGGGTTCTAAGGTCCTTATATAGCCTTAAAACACACCGAAATAGACCTAAGGTCAAGGTATACTTAGGTTATAACCAAAGTGAGCCTGTTCCAGCTCAACGGAGCACTTCTGGCGGGCCCCCTTGAGCCAAAGGTCTGACTTAAGCTCACCAATACTGGATCTAGGTACCATTAAATTTTCGTTCTAGTAGGGTTTCCAGATCACAAATGGCGGACCAGTTTCAGTTCAACAGTCAGCGGATCTCAATCTGAAATTTCAAGTATACAGCCATGTATATGAAATTTTTCCTGATCCGAGGGTGTATTTGGGTCAGATTCTGACGGTCAGGTTGCTCAATACTGATCCGCAAGCGTCACATGCCAGATTTCATAAATCCTTATTTATTTTGGAATTATTTTCATGTTTCTCACACTCCTCGCTTTGGAATCAAACGAATAGCCGTGGGACACTATCTGGATTTGATCTCCGAGATGGTTATCAAGCCCAGCGAGGCGGTCCTAAGTCTATAACTTCGTATCATTTGGACTTTCGATGTGCGGTCCAAATCTGATACGGAGTTTCAATGTGCTCCCGAGAGCAGTCGAGTAATGATTTTCATCCTAGATTTTAGGGTAACCTAGCGTCAATGATTCTACAAGTTTTGGGTCATGCAGATTGTATTTAAAGTGATTCAAACGGATTTCATGGCTAATCTAGTTTAGCACTTAGTTAACTTTGTTAAATTTCTAAAGGATTTGATCTTAAGCGATTTCTGCCTGAGGTGGTACTCGGGCCATTGTACGGAATTTTTCGAGTCATTACAAAAAATTAGGAGGGTTGTCCTGTCAAAATATGATGTCATTGAACCCATTCTAAATATTGAAGCATTTTATTAATGGGGCATTGATTTCATGAGATTATTCACGCAATCATTCGGAAACATTTATATATTACTTGTAGTAAACTATGTTACCAAGTGCGTCGAGGTGATCCCGTGCCAGAATAATGATTATCAAATTGTCATTCAATTCTTAAAAGAAAACATCATTTCCCAGTTCGAAACACCTTGATCCATCATAAGTGATAGAGGGTCACACTTTTGCAATAGGCCATTCGAGACCTTAATGAAGAAATATGGCATTTCACACAAGGTAAGCACTCCCTATCATCCACAAACGAGAGGTCAAGTAGAAATTTCTAACAGAAAAATTAAATAAATTCGGAAAAAAATGGTTAACCTCGATCGCAAATATTGGTCCTTTAAATTGACCGATGCTTTATGGGATTACCGTACAACTTACAAGACCCCCATTGGAATGTCTCCCTTTAGACTCGTCTATGGGAAGGTTGCCACTTACCTGTGGAGATGGAATATAAAGCCTACTGGGCAATAAAAAATTTAAACTTCAATTTGAACAACGCCGGCTCGTTATGCAAACTTCAGTTGAATGAACTAAAAGAAATTCGGAACGATGCATACAAGAACTCGAGAATTTACAAGGACAAAATTAAGTTGTTCCATGACCGGAACATTCTTCAGAAATCATTTACACTAGTGTGGTTGTGGATGCGATGGACTCAATTACAAAAAAGTATGCAATTGTGTGAATGCCGGGATGTTAATTTAGTGTGAACTTAAAATGCATTCAAATACACTTCTAAACAAATTTATGATGAGTGGAATTATGTACAATGGTGTATGAGTCATTGACTATAACTCAGGTCTGAGGGTGCGCACTATGTATCTGAATTATCGGGCGTGACAGGGTGCCTAACACCTTCCCTATTTGTAATTGCGTTCCTTACCTTGAATATCTGAATGTAAATGAAATAGTCATCTTAGGTGGAGTATCTTTAGATCCTCTCTCCTAGTATATCCATAAGGTCTAGTCGATTGTAGAAACGAAGTAATTGATTAGTGGCAACTCTGATCAAACATACAAGCGCAAAAGCCCTTGAAAGAGGCACCCGTGAAAGCCAAGAGTCAATTCCATTTGGGATCCAACATCCACACATAGATAGCATTCTCAATTGTTTTGAAATGTCAGGATACAAACCTATAGATATGTCAACAAAGAAGAGTCTCAAATTGAGTGGGAGCATCTATCCTATGAAAAGGAGAAAATGATTAATGTTCCTTATATTAATTAATTGACAACCCCAAGTATAGGGTTACGATGTAGTAATAACTTGGTGAGACCAAGGTCGATTTATAGGGACTAATTTGTGACTTAAGAGCACATTAGGATTGATCTATTTCTAGAATTACAAATCCAGTGAATAGTTCAGGGGAAAACAATAAAAACAAAGAACTAGGGATCTAGGGATCCACTTCTAGTCAATTTATAATAGATCAATAAATTTTACTGACCAATTTCTTTTCTAATCAAGCTAATCAATTGGCTTTCAAAGCATCCAATGTACCCAGAGTTTATAATAGAACCATAAATATACTACTCAAATCTCCTAAAGTAAATTTAGATCTAAATAAATTAAAAGATCATCATGAAATCCCATATATGAATCAATAAACTAAAACATTGTAACTCAATTAAAAGCTTCACCCCTTAGCTTTAGCTAAGAGATTAGCTATACATAACTATCCTTACAAACAGAAAAATAAAGAAACCAACTAAGAAACCGATGATTAGAGAAGAAGGAAGGTGCCATTGATGGATATATGTCCAGCGTTCCACAATGCCTCCATGGATTTCACGGTGCCACCTTAGATATCGTGGGGTCATTTCCTGAATTTTTTGGATTTTGACTTTCTGTCCTTAAATTTCTAGATTTTTACTTTTTAACCCTAAAATTTTAGATTTCTTTTCTGATCTTCTTTTCTTTACTTCTCTTTAAATGCGGTTTGTCGATCTTCTTCATTGATTCCTCCACATGCTTGATCATCATTTTTTAAAGCTTCAATTCTCTAATTCTTCAACTTTACTCTTGAACTTTAAATCTTTGATTTAAACACAGATTTGGTCTTGGTCTTCAAATTTCTCCTTGTACATGAAACATACATATTTAAGACTCATTAATTTAATGTATATAATAAAAGCAATGCAAAATAGGAGATAAATATGTAATATTTAGGCATTATCACACCCTCGCAAATATATGCGAAACTTATTTGCAAAATTAAAATAAAAAATTTATTTTAAAAAGTAAATTCTATAAATGCATATGATTCTTCAAGTTATCTAAACAATAGAATTTCAAGGCACATAATTTTCAAAATAACATCTCCCTAGATTATAGCACTTAGTAAATAACCTAATTGATTACATATCATTAATCACTTAAGTAGAAAAATCTCAAACATTGAGTTTCATGGTTCACGATGATATCTAAACTTAGCACGACTAGGGGTTCAGTTTTCTACATTCATGTCAACATAATAATGACACAGAGTGGTTAGATCAACCAAAGCCTAAACTAAAACTTGCATTACTATTCAATGAGGATTTTCTAGTTTTTTTTTTCATCGACAATAGTCACTCTATTTCTCCTTTTTTTTTTTTTTTTTTTCATTCTTTTTATGGATAATTTTTCTTCTTTTTCAACATTTTTTTTCTTAATATATAGCCCTTTTTTATGTACTTATTTTTTAACTGGTTCTCAATCTCTCTCTCTCTCTCTCTCTCTCTCTCTCTCTCTCTCTCTCTCTCTCTCTCTCTCTCTCTCTTTCTTTTTTTTTTTTTTTTTTTCTTTTTCTCTTGAAGATGATGAAAAATTTCCTCAGGCTTGGTTCCTAATACTCTAGATAATCATTAAGTTAACACTATAGTATTAAACTTAAACCCTAGAAGTGTAAGTTAGATGTGAACTGTGAAATTCATTACTCATTAATGTTTACAAATTTTCAACTAAAAATTAATAAAATGAACTCAATTTTAAAATCTATCAAGTAACTAGATTTTAGGTTTAAAAAATTCTCATCAATAAGTGCCTTATCATTCTAATATTCAGATTAATTTTAACTACAAATTCATAGAATATAATTTCTATAAAAAAAATCTATCCCAAAACAAAAACTTTTAAACACAATTGAAAAATCTTCCATAGGAAACCCCACCCCAACCTAAATGTTACATTGTCCTTAATGTTAATAAATATCGTGCAATAAAATCCACATTAGAGCAATAGATATGCAATTAAGTAGATGGTAGAGAATACCTGAGATGATGAATATGCAAGTTTTGAATTTCAAAAGTCGGCAAGAAGACAAAACCCTATCTAAGCAAAGTAAACTAAGCAACCTAATCATTTCAAAGATCTCCATCAAACTAGAAGATCGAATGACTCTCCTAGAGGTATGGACAACTCCTCTGGAGTAAATTTCCATACCTTGCTTCAACCAGTATCCAACAAATCAATACCTCAATATTTTAAAAATTCAACTATTAACATGATCAGAAGGAGCATTTTTGTATTAGGGATTTCATAAAAGGAGATTTCAAAATTTTGTTCATTGGGTTACATCTTTGTCATATAATGCGGTGTAGGGTGGGCCAAGTCCTCAGTCACTTTATTTTCAAAATAGGCCTCTCTTCAGGCAGATCAAATACTAAACTTTCAATTTCCTACATAATAGAAATTTCTAAATTAGATGTTGGTGTCTCCTCCATTGAAACACCCTCTTTTCATTTTTCAGATTTTGGCTCACTTTAGGCATTAATAATATCTATGATCATATCATCATTGGAATCAGAAAAATGAGCCAAACAGACTTCTAATGGGTCATAACAAAGGTTGGCAAGGAGGTCTTCTTCAATAATTGTCTTGATCATATAAACCTCTTAAACATCCTCAACGTCCCCTTGTTGTTTGGCCATTTTGAACACATTCAACTCCGCAATCATATTTCCAAAGGAAAAGTTTAAGAACCCCATTCCTACAATTGATTATAACATTTAAGGTTACTAGGAATGGTCGGCCCAAGATAACTAACTATTGATTTTTTATGTTCATGATCAACTATGTTTATAGAATAATAAAATCTATCAAAAAGTAGAATTTATTAATTTGGACCAAAACATCATCAACTACCCCTCTTTGTATCCTTATTAAGTGATAGGCAAATTGTAATGTTGTCTTGGTGGGTTTTAATTCACCAAGCCTTAATTGCTCATATACCGAATAAGGTATAAGGTTAACACTTACCCCTAAATCAAGCAATAATTTTTCAATCCGATAGTTACCAATGATGTAAGAGATTGTTGGGCTACCTGGATCTTTATGTTTTAGCAGAGTGTTTTAATTGATTATGGCACTCGCTTGTTCAGTCAAAAAGGCATTCTTATGTACATTCAGCTTTCGCTTCATGGTACATAAATCGTTTAAAAATTTGGCATGGTAGAGAATTTCTTCGATAACATCTAATAAAGGTATGTTTATATTCACCCATTTAAAGACTCTAAGATGTCCTGATTTTTAGCCAAAGATTTAGATGATATCAACTACTGGGGAAATGGGGCCTCAAGCTTATAGCCAAGCTTCAACTCCTTGTCATGTTGAGCGTCATTAGGCCTATCATCACTATTGGATTTAGAAGATTCCTAAAAGTTTTTAATCATCTTTTCTATCTCTTTTTTAATCACTTTTCCACTTTTAAGAGTGGTGATTGACTTAGCATATTCTAGATGAGAGTTGGAGGGATTTAAATTAGCCACCTCGTATTGGCCTTTGGGGTTTGGTTGAGGTTGAGCAGGGAAAATCCCTTTCTCCATCGTAGTGAGGTGTAATTCAATTCTCACTATCGATGTTTGAACTCATTGATGACTTGCATTATGGAGCGATTTATATGATTTTGCCCACATATAAATGCATTCAGTGTATCCTCAAGGGTTATATTCGTTGGGGCACATAAGTTGTACTAATAAAAGGCCCTTGGGGATTAGTATTTGCATTAGCCATAGGTCGATTCCTCAAACTGAAGTTTAGATGATTCCGCCAATCGAGAGTGTATGTATTTGAATTTGGTGCACTAAAGGGGCATTGATAAGCATTCATGGCATTCGCTTGAGCTTACAACACCTCTTAAAGACTTAAATTATAGGATAAGCCTTTGTTAAGTGTGTGTTACTCTCACTATGCCATAAGCACTTTTCACAACCTCATCGGATTTGACCGCATCACTTCTCCACAATTCTTTGGCTTTGACCTTTCTCGTGAGATTCGTAATCTTTGTGTTTACATCTTCTTCCTCGCTCAAGACTTAAATTCCTTCCTTCTTCTTAGGTGTGGGTTGGAAGTACTTGATTTGTTGGAGGTATCCCATGATTGGCCATTTTCAATAAGTAAATCAAAGTATTACCATGCCTCATGGGGGTCCTTTCCCATAAACTCGCCATTACACATCATCTTTACGAATTAATGCATATTTGAACTTAATCCATCATAAAAGATGCTAATCACATGCCACGTTTCATAACCATGGTGTGGGCATGCAAGTAAAAGTTCCTTAAACCTCTCCCAACATTGAAAAAATGCCTCATCCTCCTTTTGGGAGAAGTTCATTATATTTCGACGCAGCGTATTAGTTTTATTGAGAGGGAAGAACTTTGTGAGGAACTCTCGGGTCATCTCAGCCCAAGTCCCAATAGATCTCGACCTTAAAGAGTGGAGCCATGACTTAGTACTCTCCTTCAAGGAAAATGGGAAAAACTTTAGTCTAATAACGTCCTAAGAGACGTTGTTATAGTACAAAGTTGTGATAATCTTGTTAATTCTTTAAGATACAATTATTGTTATGCCCCAAACCTAGAAATCAGGCTCACAAAATTTTTGATTGCCGAATTCGGTGCCGATAGCCTCCGTAGTACCCCATTCTCGGCTCCTAGCACCCATACGCTAGATTCCGATCCTGGGATCCTACAAGGAGAATTTTCTAACATACATTTGTCTCATAAGAAGCATAACCACAAGTTTACCCAAATCACAAAGGCAACATCATCATCACATATCCACTAATATAAACATTTGATTACAGTGCTGAAAGGAAAATACATATATAAAAAATCGAAGCTCTAAAAGACAACTGCACGCTCCAAGCTCAACGCTACTACCTAATGTCACCTGCACGCATTTATCATGCATAAGCTTATAGAAAGCTTAAAGGGTGGTGAAAGTGTGTGCGATGCACGTACCAAACATATAAACATCAGAGTAAGTGAAAATACTGGCAATCTATAAATTGTACAATATCAGAGTAATGCGAAAATATGTTGGTAAGTCTATAAATACTTTTAGCCTTATCCAGGCTATGCGATGTAAAAATATAATAGGCCAATATCATATGTAGAGGAAGCAATGTAGATCAGTTATGCAATGCAGAGATATAGTACGACAAATATCATATACTAAGGATGCAATGAAATATGTAAATCTTGATGAGTTCGTTAGGCCATATAAGTGCAGAAACATAGCAACCCAAAATGCCATATGCTGCGGATGTAATTCAATATGCGATGCGAATGAAATGACCAAGCTGGAGTGTGAGATCGGGATGATAGTACGTAGTATCGCAGACTATGGGGTCCATCATAAGAGACTTTTATCCAAACCAGTCCCATACCTAAATTCGGATAGCCAGACTCAATATGGTAAACTCCTGATCTCAGGTTGGTCGCGTGCCCCAATCGAAATCCTGACCACTACGATGATACACACGATGACTTGATTTCACACCACCAGCCTGAGTGGATAGTGAATGAATGAATGAATGAGTAAAATGTTGGGTATACAACTTCTGCTCAGTAAGTCCACATATCATACTGTACATCTCTGGGATCATCACTAGGGTCTAGTACACTCTAAACCAGGTCGCCGCCCCATCGCTCGTAACAAGGTGAGTTGAAGAGACCTCACAATCTGCCTGCCAATATCAGGCCCGACTCATCGATAGTGGACCCATTCCTAGAGTTGGTCAAACTCAGCCTAACTTTTCTCCCTCCTCTCGGGCAGGTAAGGCCACACCCCCTTCCAACCGACCATGACACAGTGAGAGACACACTCTAACGGTATACGGCCTTCATGCACTCATGCATCCACTCGGTCTAGATGTTGGATCAACCTCTGGAACCAAGAGGATTTAGGGACTTTGACCTAGGGATATCTATAGCACCCCATGTGGAAAAGATTTTTGTGTCCCATCTAGCCATCCACGACATGCCTATGGAAGCTACGGCCCTGATGTCGTTAGGGCGTTTGGTGGTCAAGTCACATAATACGAGATGCATGAGCCACACTATCTAGTCATGCAGCAATCCTGCGTGTACCGCACCCTCATGTGGACAACTCAACCTATCATGGAGTCTCATAATAATCAGCCTAAATGACATGCATTATGATTAATCACTCCTCACATCAAGCATACATATGATGCTGTAACACCCCAAAAAACGGGGGTCAAGCAGAAGTTGAACTCCCGAGTTCCAACGCATCACTAATGCAATATAGATAATGATGTTTAAATGTTGTCCATGTTAGTGCATTAAACATGAGTAAGATTATACTAAAACAACATATCATACTCCAGAGATAATTAAGTTAAGCAAGTGGAAGACTGAGATAGGTATATAATGTATATAAGTGTTTCCCAATCCTTAGAGTATGAATATATATATATATATATATATATATATATATATATATATATATTACTAGGCTGAATATATATATATATATATATATATGTGTGTGTGTGTGTGTGTGTGTGTGTGTGTGGTGTGTGTGTGTGTGTGTGTGTGTGTGTGTGTGTGTGTTGATCCAAAATTTACAAAATACAAAAATGTAAATGTCCAACTAATCCTTATAGTCCCTGTAATCCCATCGATCAGTACATGGTCTACATAGACCCGCCTGATAGCTGAACGTAGGAGAATTCTTCTTCCTCGTCTATGAAATCCCAATTAGCAGCATAGACATCGTCTCCACCTGCATCTACAACAGAGTCTGGTTGGTGTTTTAAAACACCGTCCTAGAGTGGGAGTGAGTGATCAACTCAGTGGTACTATAAGGCAAATGTTAACATGTTATCAATTCAGTCAAGCAGTAATGATAAACCAATACAACAAACATTCCCTAACTACTCTGGTTAATGCAAGGATGATATGTGGTAATGATGCATGCCCTCGCCTGCGCTCCCTCAGCGACACCATCTCATGGTCGCACATGCTACTCCCACTGTGCCTTCATCGCCTAAACACATGCAGTGTGGTGAGTGATCATTTTAACCGAGTACTTGATTAGGCCTATTCATACAGCAGATTCGGGAAGCTAAAGTTCCTCATTTTATATCACTTACCCAAACGATGATCCATCTTGGGTCGTCAATTCTAGTTAATCACATACGATAGACAAGTTATAGGGCAACATCACCCCTAATATAAAAGTAGCAGACAGACAAGTTCATGAGTTTACACTCGAGGTCACTATGGGAGGCTCGTCACCATCCGCGTAGGCCTATTTCATACTCAAGGTCACTACAAGAGGCTCGTCACCTGATCGTAGGCCGATAGCTCGAATACAGTGTCCCATACCACCGTATTCGGCTCACGAGTTTGGGTTGCTCACTGGTCACTATGGGGAGGCTCGTCACCCCAGCGTAGGCCGACAGCTCAACCACGGTGTCCCATACCATCATGCTCGGCTCATGAGTCTTAACGGATCGTGGTACCAAGGTTAAACGAGCTTTACATTGGTAAGTGGTACCTTAGATTCAAGCAGTAACGTCTATACATAGTGAACACACATTAGGCCAATCGGGTTACTTGACAAGTTCGTTTGGTATGAGCGCACGCTCAATTAATCGACATGGAGGGCATACGCACTCCTCGTGGCCTAACCACTATTGATAATCACCGTACGACTCGGCATCGAACGTATCTGTTGTGGCGAAATTAGTTCGGCCACTTGATCGGAAGACGTTACTGATTGCCTAGACTACGTATTAGTCCAATCATACTCAAATACAATAGGTATTCATATGTGATAGTCAAAATAACATTTAACAACCAATTCAAATATAAATTTCATTTGAAAATTTTAACAAACACATTGTGAATATATTATCATACATATGTATTTCATCCATAAATCACGTAGTAGCAAGATAGGTTACATGAAGGAAACTGTAACTATAGATAAGGTAATTGAGAATCCTATCTCAACACCCTCATTAAATACATTTCAACAAGTAATTTATCATTCAGACATTTTATCAAACACTTAGACTACACATTTGAATATACATGTAATAAATTAGTTATAACATATATTATGGCAAACCCTTTCACAAAGGAGTTGTCATATGTACAACAAACATGACTTCTAGATTAATAGTCATAGCAAGCATAAATCATAACTTCTTATTCTTTCAAACATTTCAACAAACACATGTAATGCATTTAATATACAACCTAGTTTACACATACATGATATATCAAAAATATCGTAACTAAGATCATATGGCAGCAATCAAGTTAGACATAAATCATTGCTGACATTGAAAGCCTTGAAAACCATAACCTAAACATTTATAGTCCGCACCTTTCATCGGTACGCTCGTTACGAACTCGGTTCGTACACCACGTCTTTATCTACGGTATAACGGCTACCTAAACATTGAAATAGGTTAGCTATTTCACTGGTTTCTCTATGTGGATTCCTAAAACAGATTAGGGTTAGAATTTCTTAACCAAAAACAGAGTTGAAACGAGTTGAGTAGCTAGAGGTAAAGATGATTCTATGAGTGGAGTAGCAGAACAGGAGTACTGCAGTAAACCCCAAAGGTTTCCTTTCGATCTTTACTCTTTTCTCCTCTTTTCTCTCCTCTCTCCTAGGGTTTGAGAAAATTCGTATGGAATGAGAGAGGGGTGGGTTTAGGGCATTATATAGGCCCAAAAGTGATGTTAATGGCCCTAGGGCCATGATATACTTAGGTTATAACCAAAAGACATCTGTTTCGGGACAACGGAGCTCATCTGGAGGTCCATTGCTCGCATACGGTCTGAAAAAAGTTCTCTGACAATGGATCTATGCCAGGTTAAGGTTTCGGTCCGATTGGATTAGTAGATCGATCGTGGAGGACTCGTTTCAGTTTAACGGTCATCATCACTTAATCAGGGCCACAAGTATACCAATGGGTGCAAAGAAATTTTCTTGATCCAAGGGTGTGGTTGGGTCAAAATCTGATGGTCTGAAACCTTAAATTTGGCATGCAAGCGAACGGCCCAATTCACTTAAGTTTGAGTTCATTATCTAAAGATGTTCGCCTTTCTCGTACACTTCGCTCCAGGCTCAAGTTGTGCGTTTCTGAATACTATTTGGACTCGATTCCCGCGATGGTTGTCAAGCCCAGTAAGGTGGTTATAACCTTATCGTTCGCAGTCATCGGACTTTTGACGCGCGGTCTAGGCCCGATACGGAGTTTCAATGTGCTCCCGAGAGCAACTGGGTTTTGAGATTGGTCCTAGATTTCTAGGTAATGTTGGGTTAGAGATTCTAATGGTTTTGGGTCTTGCAGTTCGTATAGAAAGTGGTTCGAGCTAATTCTCTAATTTATTTAGTTTAGTACTTAATTAATTTTTGTCTAATTTCTAAAGAATTCGATCCTTAGTGATTTCTACCTGAGGTGGTACTCGGGTCTTTGTACGGATTTTTCCAAGACGTTACAATCTACCCCCCTTAAAATTTCATCCTCGAAATTAGTATATTTTCATACTCCTCGAGAATCTGAGGGTAGTTCTTACGGACCTCGGCTTCTGTTTCCCAAGTGGCCTCTTCCTTAGTGTGGTGAGTCCACAATACCTTCTCAAGCGGAATCACTTTACTGCGTAACACTTGTTCCTTCCTATCAAGGATACGTGTTGGTCGCAGTACATAATTAGCATCTTCACTCAACTATACCTGCTACCATTTGATAATATGGGAAGGATAAGGAACGTATTTCTTCAGCATCGATACATGAAATACGTTGTACACACCTGCGAGTGGTGTGGGCAAAGTGAGATGGTATGCCACTACACCCACTCGGTCTAGTATCTGAAATGGGCCAATGAATCTTGGCGTAAGCTTCCATTTCTTATCAAAATAGAGTACTCCCTTCATGGGAGAAACCTTAAGAAACACGTGGTCCCCAACCTCAAATTTCTATTGCCGCCGTTGTGTAACGGTATAGCTCTTTTATCTGCTCTGTGCTGCAAGAAGTCGACGCCTGATAATATCGATCTTCTCTGAGGTCGCCTGTACTAAATTTGGGCTAATCAGGCTTCTCTCGCCAACTTCTGTCCAACAATGCGGTGCTCAACATGGATGCCCATACAGTGCTTCGTAGGGAGCCATGCCAATGCTCGCTTGAAAGCTATTGTTATAAGCGAACTTAGCATAAGGAAGATAGTCATCCCAACTGTCCTTGAAATCAAGCACACATGCTCGCAACATATCTTCTAGCACCTGATTGACTCATTCAGTCTGTCCATCTGTCTGTGGGTGGAACGTGGCACTGAACTTCAGTTTCACTCCCATTACTTCCTGGATTTGAGTCTAGAAGATAGATGTGAATCGCGTGTCTCGATCTGACACGATCTCCATAAGCACTCCACGCAGATGTACTATCTCCTTGATGTACGGCCTGGCCAAATCGTCTGTTGAGTTTGAGACTCTAATCGGGAGGAAATGAGCCGATTTCGTCAATCGGTCCACAATCACCCAATTGGAGTCATGCCCCTTCCTCGTCTTCGGTAACCTTGAAATGAAATCCCATTTCCATTTAGCTATAGGCATGGGCTAAAAGTAAACCAGAAGGTCAGCGATGTTCGACCTTGACCTGCTGACGTAAAACAACGAGACACAAAGTCTGCTATGTGGGCCTTCCTGTTGTCCCACCAGTACGAACGTTTCATATCCTGATACATCTTTGTACTACCAGGATGCATCGCCATCTTCGAATTGTGAGCAGCTTCGAAAACTTCCCTTCTCAAGTCATGAAGGTTTGGGATGCATAGGCGGCCACGATAACGTAAACCCCCATCTGAAGCAACTCTCCATTCAGAGTCTTCATCGTCACTAGCTCGTTTTCTCAACTCCAGCAACCATTCATCTTCCCTCTGAGCCACAATGATTCGGTCATCAATAAGTGGTTACGCACGATTATGTGCGACACTCTCGAACGACTCCTCTACTGTAAGCCACTGCTCAAAGTCTCACATAACTCCTACCATATTCCATTCCTCTATCAGTAGTGAAGCTGCAAATGCTATCCTCTTCTTATGGTTCAACGCGTCTGCCACAAGGTTGACATTGCTAGGATGGTAGGAAACCTCAAACTTGAAGTCCTTTATGGTTTTCATCCATCATCATTGCCTCATATTCAGGTCTCCCTGCGTGAATTTGTACCTGAGGTTCTTGTGGTCGCAAAAGAGCTTGAACTCCTATAAGACCCGTATCCTAACCCATACCATTCCATAGGCCTTCGCGATCCTCCCAGTCGAATTCCAGCGACTCGCAATCTGTAACCGGCATCTGCACGCGATCCTAAGACGGATCCTGTCAGTCTGAGTCGGCTCGACCTGAAACTTGTACCAGTGTGATCGCGCCGTCGCCGCGGTTCTGATGCCGCATCTCGTGCGCCGAGGCAATACTCAGGCTAGGAGATGTGGGCTCGCGTTCTGTTCGAGAAACGCCGCGCATTTATGAAATCTCAAGAGAATCTCTACAACTTGTCAAATCAACCAAGTACATGCCACATCACTCAAAAGCAATCCAAAGTCAACTCTTTCTCTCTCCACCCATCCCTTTCAAGTACACACCTATCACTCCCCATCACTCCATCACCTCTCACCATGCCTCTCTCCTTACATCCTCTCTCCTTCATCTCTCTCTCTCTTTTTCCATGCACCCACATCCATAGCTTCCATGGAGAGCAAGTGTGGCCCACCTCACACCCCCCATCTCCACCATCCATGCTTCATCTCGGCCGTTAAATCTCGTCCACTAGAGTTTTTGAATGCGTTGTTGGAAGGAGAAGTCCGTGATAAAAGGTGGGTGCTTCTCTCTCTCTCCCTCCTTCCTTTGATTATTTTGTGGCCCACATGATGAGTGTTTATGGTGTCCCAACCGTCCATCAAGTGGACCCATGGCCGACCAAATCACGTGGGCCTACCCTTTGATGTTGGGAAAATACACAAATATCAGATTGACCCAAGCCAAGTGGGCCATGTCTAGGCGTGGGACCACCAGCCGTGGTCCCCACACGTGGGACCCACCTTGATGAATGGCATATAAACACTATTCGTCCAGCGTCCAGGGATGCTAGACGTGCTCACTGGATAGTGAGGTGTACTCGCTGCAAGGGGAAAAAAAACAAAAGAGAAGAAGAAAAAATAATAAAAAAAAGTACTTAGATTTTATGCTCTTTGGGTGGGCTACTTATGTAGGCCCCACCTTACTGAATGAATTCAATCCACGCCGTCCATCCTATCCCTCGGCTCATTTGAGGCGTTGAGCTGAAAAATGAGGCCAGTCTGATTCTTAGGTGGGCCATAGCATGGAAAACAGTGTTTTCACCCTTGAAATCTTCCCTGATGTCCCTATGCACCTAAATACCTTCAATATTGGACTCATATAGCTTGTCATGAGCCGTGGAATCCAACGGTCGGGGTGGATTCACCAAATGTGGGCCCCACCTGTGAAAAACCACAGGAAAACGTGTTTCAAAAAAAAAATTAAGGTGCAACAGCAGTAGCGCTGCTGCTGTAAGAAGGCAGCAGGCACTGCCTGCGCTCGGATGGTTGACGGGCACTGGCAACCCACGACTCCAGCCGTGGGCCCCACCATGATGTATAATTGTCATCCAACCTGTTCATTGGGTGGGCCCCTTCCTGAAGTGGGCCCCCTCAAAGATCCACCACATCCAACGCTTAGGTGGCCCACATCATAGGAAACAGTGAGGGATTAAACGTCTACCATTGGAACCCTTTCTGGGTCACAGAAGCGTTGGATCATTATGAAATTATTTTTCCTCTTCAATCCAGGTCCGTGTGACATTATCAACAGATTGGATGGAAAATAAATGTTATGGCGGGCCCTACAAAATTTTTAATAGTGAAAATCAATTTGCCCACTGCTCTTTGTGGTGTGGTCCAGCTGATCTTTGGATATGATTTTTTTTTTTTTGATAATGCTCCGAAATGATCTCGAAATATGGATGAATGTTGTGGATATAATAAATACATAACTGTGGGGCCATGTAACTTTGATTCTCCTAAGCCGTTCGTACAACTCTCAGTTGGAGGAGCGTCAACGCTCATCTTCGCAATGAAAATGAGGGGTAGTTTTGTCCTCAAAATCGTTGTCCGCACGTGCTAGTCTAAGTTGGTAACTTAAGTTTGTATTCCTTCATAAAAACCATTGGATAAAAGGTTTTTGTCTATAGTGGTCATTTTCTCGTCAACAGGTTCTGTGGGACCCACCTCTCTGGATGTGTTATTCCACACTGTCCATCCATTTGCTGGACATGTTTGGACAGTGTTGTGGGCCACACCGTATTGTTTTGTTTCATCCACACTGTCCAGACCATCTGGATGGTGTTGTACTACTTGGATGGTGTTGTCCTACTCCACCATGATGTGTTACATTTACACTGTCCATCCCAATTTTTTTAAAGCCATGGACCTGGAGTGAGGCAGATCCAAATCTCAACCGTTCCTCACAGCAACAGCAGTAGGGACTGGCGCCCAATCTTAGAATTTTCTGGGGTCCACTGTGATGTTTGTGGAAGGTCAGCAGCTGACCCATTTTCCCAGGTGGTCCACACTCTTATGGGACCCACCTTGTAGATGCTTTATCCAGACCGTTCATTTGTTAGAAATGCCCAAGTGGGGTCAGCGGTCTAGCAGGATTGATGATCCAACAACCTACTAGACATACTATGATGTATATGTTTATCCATGTCATTCAACCATTGGATGGTCCACCAAGACTGGGTCCACATTCCCGTAGGACCGGCCCACTGGTGTGGCCCACCTCATGTGTTTCATCCTGACCGTCTAAATCATATAGGGCTTGCCTCGATGTATGTTTCTATCCACACCATCATTAGGACATAGACCCCACATGATGTAAGTGTTTTACCTTCAGGCCGTCCATTAGTTTTCAGGGCCCACTTGATATATATAGTAGGCCCATGTGAACGACCCACTGCGATGTAATTGTGGCCCGATGGGTGAGGCCCAATGAGATGTATTTTCGGCCCATATGACGTGGCCCATTGTGATATGTTTCCGGCCTATATGATGAGACCCAATGAGATGCAATTCCAGCCCATTGTTGAGGCCCATTTGGTAAGGCCCATTCGATGTATATTGACCCATTGATGCAGCCCACTTGATATGTATGAGGCCCGTTAGTGCGGCTCATTGATGCAGCCCATTTGACCATATATGAGGTCCAATGGTGCGGCCCATTAATGTGGCCCACCTGTTGTATTTTAGGTCCACTATGACGTGTATTAGGACTATGTGATGTGGCCCATAGTGATGTGTTTGAAGCCCTTATATGAGGCTCATTGCGATGTATATTAGGCCTTTGAGTGAGGCTATGGGCCCACTTTATATTTGGCTCTATGTGAGCCACTGCTTGGGGGTGATGTTGGTTAAATGACCTCATTGATGGGCAATGATGGTTGAACGCCCACATTATGACCCTCCCTTAGGCCTTGATAGTTCCATTCTCATCATTCACTTATGGGTTAACCCTAATCAGTGGGCCCCATTCACCATAAACGAATGGCTCCGTGTTATTGGATTTGATATAACCACAGTCAAGGGCCGATCCTTACATTATGGTTGATTGGTTGTCCATCTATGGACCCCACCTTGTTTATATATGCTGGTTGTCGGTGCCGATTATCGATGCTAATCGCCGATTCTGATTTGTCGAGGTCGAGTATAGAGGCCAATTCTGAGTGTCGATTCTGATTATCGTGACCGATTGCCGATTCCAATTGTCGTGGCCGATTGATCGATTAGCGATCAAGGCCAATTATCGTGACCGATTGTCGATTCTGAGTATCGAAGCCGATTATCGAGAGATTCTGATTGTTGTGGCCGATCCCGATTCCGATTGCCAAGACTGATTATCGATCCCTATATGATGTATATGTGACCCGTAGTGATGTGTATTCGGCCTGTGTGATGTATACGCAGCCTGTGTTTAAGGCCTAATGTGATAAAAATGAGGTCTATGTGATGAGGCCCATTGTGATGTATTCATGGCCCATGGGCAGGGCCCATTGTGAGGCATTCGTGGCCTATAGGCAAGGCCCATTGTGATATGTATTAGGCCCGTGATGCATGACCCATTTGATATATTAGAGATCCATGTGTAGGGCCCACACGTCATGTATTTGAGGTCCATGAGCAGGGCCCAGCTGTTGTGATATATGGCCCTAGAGTAAGGCTCATTGTGTTGTATGTTAGGCCTTTGTGTGAGGCCGTGGGCCCATTATATGTTTGGCTATATGTGAGTCATTCCTTGGGGGCAATGTTGGTTAAATGTCCACATTGTCGAGGTTGTTAGTCGATACCGATTATGAGTATGTGACCGCATAACATCATGACACATGCCCATACGCATCATGTAACAGCCCAAAATTTTCCCAACCTGGAATTAGATGTCCTTAGGCGATGGGTCAAGCCTAACACTGGTTTAACTTCTCAAACACTCAATTAAGGCCTCAAATCCCTTTTCAATCCATTTCCCTCACAAATCCCACCCTTCACCACCTTGATCTTTCAATTTTTCTAAGTACTTTCACCCTAGACACTATCTTAAACTAGCTAAGTAGTATAACTTAGATCACTTTATATACAAACTACAAAGGACTAAGTACTACCTCAAACAGAAATCTTATAGGACTAAATCCTTTAGACATGAGACAAGTAACTAAGTGCAAAACTAGATTAGCTACGAAATCTGCTAGAATCGCTTTAAATACGATCTGCAAGACCCAAAACTTGTAGAATCATTGACGCTAGGTTACCCTAAAATCTCGGATCAAACTCATTACTCGACTGCTCTCGGGAGCACATTGAAACTCCGTATCAGATCTGGACCGCACGTCGGAAGTCTGATTAATATGAAGTTAGGGAATTAGGACCGCCTTGCTGGGCTTGACAACCATCTCAGAAATCAAATCCAGATAGTGTCCCAGCGCTATTCGCTTGAGCTCGGAGTGAAGAGTGTGAGAAATGTGAAATTAATTCAAAATAAAATATCTCAAATATTAATCTGGCACCTCTCGCTTGCGGATCAGTTTTAAGCAACTAGACCGTCAGAATCAGACCAAATTACACCCTCGGATCAGGAGAAATTTCATACACATAACCATGTACTCGGAATCTCTGATCGAGATCCGCTGACCGTTGAACTGAAATTGGTCCGCCACGCGTGATCTGAGAACCCTATTGGAACGAAAACTTAATAAAACCTAGATCTATAGTTTGTGAGCTTAAGTCTGACCTTTGGCTCAAGGAGGCCTGCCAGAAGTCCTCCGTTGAGCTGAAACAGGTCCGCTTTGGTTATAACCTAAGTATACTTTGACTTGGAGTCTATTTCGGTGAGTTTTTAGGCTATATAAGGACCTTAAACCCTCTCTCATTGTAGCCATACGAATTTGAGAGAAACCCTAGAGAGAGAAGAGAGAAAAGAGAGAGAAAGTGTGGGAGATGTGGGAGAATCTCCCTGCCATGTTTCCCTGCAGCTCCATGAGCTCCACCACTCCGTTCTAATCGCTTTCCCGGTGATTCCAGCTCCGTTTCTAGGTAAGAAACCCTAACCCTAATCAATTTTGGGGTTTTGATAGTTGTAGGTTATGATATAACTAACCTAATGCATCCTATAGGTTACCAATCTGCCAAATACGAAAGCTTAGCAAACCTATCGACTTCGTTACGATTCTACGACAAAAGGTGCCGACTTTAGGTGTATAAGTTATGGTTTTCAATGCTTTCAATGTCAGATAATGATAGATTCATGATCTACATGCAATTGCACATGTACAAAGTGCTGTCTGTTTTTCGTTTCGATTAAAGATGAAAAATATGAAATTCTACATACTCTAGGTATTTGTAGAAAGTACCGTATACGTACAAATTTTGAAAATGTGTTTGACATGATTAATTGTTGTATGAATATATTATATGTGGATAAATTACTTGTTTGGCGAAAGGACTCGTCCTAATACATGTTTTGCTTATATACACTATGTATGTTGAAATTGTGTATTCTAGAAAGTACCGTATACGTATAAATTTTGGAGATGTATTTGCCATGATTATTTACTGTATGAATATATTATACATGGATAAAATACTTGCTTGGCAAAAGGATAGCCCTAATACATGTTTTGCTAACATACATCATGTATATTGTAATAGTGTATTCTAAGTGTTTGTGAAAATGACTGAATGAGTATAGAATTCTCATTCGTGCCCGCCATGGCTAATTGTCATGGATATATGATTGTTGTATTGGAGATACCCCTTTAACGAAAGGATTTGCCCTGAATCACGCCACGGCCACTATACGCTATATATGTTGAAATGTGTAGCCCAAGTGTTTGTGAAAATGTTCAAATGAATATGGAACTTGGATTCCTACTTTCCATGACTATCCATCGTGGGTGTACGCGTGTTATGATTGGAGCAACTCTCTAGTGAAAGGATTTGGCTTAATGCCTATGTGATCAACATATGTCATGTATGTTGATGTATGTATTTTAAAGTATTTGTTGAAATGTTTGAATGAGTAGTAGTTAGTAAATTGTAATGTTTAAGGGTGTTGAGATATGATTCTCAACTTCTTTAACTATGTGTATAATTTCTTTAGATATCTGTGTGATTAGGAATTGAATATGTACAAACTCATGCTTGTGTTGTGCTTCATAACATGCTCAACTGATTTTTATGATTTTATCTATGTAGTGCATATGTTTAAATTTATGTTTACGTTGTATGATCCATCATGGGTGATGGGGGAGTGGAGCAACGAGTGCTTGCAACAGTCCTGGTAGCCCTAAACGGATAATACCAGACCTTGATTGTATGAGTTGAATCTTGATCCACTACTGCTTTATCTATCTGCAATTGATTGTGTTTGGGGCTATGATTATAGTCCAGACAATCGGTACTAGAATTGAATTCGTGGCTGTGATTCATTTGCCACGTGAGATGGTTCGATGAACTCAAGTCGTACTTCGGTTGACGATAGTGGTTGGCCACGCGAAGTGCTTATGCATTTCATGTCGTTCAACTTGTTGTGCGCTCAAGCTAGCCGAGCTCGTCAAGTAATCTGATTTGTCTAATGTATGTTCACCATGTTTGGACGCTATTGCTTGAACCTAGGGTACCAAACTTACCAGTGAAATTCCTTTAAACCATGGTACCTCGATCCGCTAAGACTCATGAGCCGGGCATTGTGGTATGGGACACCGTGGTCGAGCTGTCGGCCTACGCTGGGGCCACGTGCCTCCCCGTAGTGACCAGTGAGCAACCAGACTCGTGAGCCGATTATGGTGGTATGGGACAGTATATTTGTGCTGTCGGCTTACATTGATAAGGTGATGGGGGAGTGGTGTAACCTTTGTACGTAACAAACCTGGCAGCCCTTTGTAGTGACCTTGAACAAACTTTGAAATTGCGGTGAGCCTTAGAGTTTTGCCGCGGTATATAGAGTATGAACTAAGCCTGTTTTTGTATAGTGATGAATCGTTAAAGAGGTGATGGGGGAGTGGTGTAACCTTTGTGCATAACAGCCCTGACAGCCTTTCAGTGACCTAGAAAACACACCATTGTCTAAGATTAACTAGGACTGATGACCCTAGAATGGATCATTTTTGGGAATGATACATGGGAGGTACCTTAGTTTCCTAATCCTGCTGTTTGAAATGGACTAATAAATACTTGGTAATCATGCTCATCATGCATTGCATGTGCCTGGAAGATGTGGAGCACTGAGGGATGAAAGCATGCCATGAACATAAGATGGTGTCGCACGAGGGAGGGTGTGGTGAGGGCATACATCATGACTGCATTCATACTTGCATTAATAAGAGTAGTTAGGAGTATTTGATTTTACTGCTTTACCATTACTGCTTGACTGAATTGATAACATGTTAACCTATGCTTTACTGTTCCACTGAGTTGATCACTCACTCCCACGTTACGGGACGATGTTGTACACATCAACCAGATTTGTTGAGTTTCAGGTGATGGCGATGCTTATGAAGTAGAGCCGGACTACTACTATGATGTTGAGTAGGAGTTCTCCTACATGTAACTCTCTGATAGGTCTATGAAGACCTGGTATTGTATTGACGGGGCTATAGTATTTGGGATAGGAGAAATTACACTTCCTCACATTAAGTATATTTTATAATTGTACTTGTAATTAATTAACCTCGTAACATCATCACACTCTGGAGACTCACCATAGTTTATATATGTTATTTATCTATCACAGTCTTCCACTTGCAAATTTAACTGTCTCTGGAGTATGATATGCACTTTTAGCTTAATCTCACTCATGTTCAATTCACTAATACAGACAACATTCAATCATCATTCATTTTGTTGCATAAGTGATGCGTTGGAACTCGGGAGTTGAGTTTATGCTCGACCCCCAATTTTCAGGGTGTTACACATCATCTGCATGTTTGTTATGAGATGTGGTTAACCATTGCATATGTCATTGGGTAGGTTGTTATGATACTCCTTAATAGGCGGAGGTTATCTTACATGAGTGCACGATATGCGCAGGATTGGTGCATGACTGGATTGTATGACTCATTTATCTTGCATTGTGTGTTGTGATTACTATACGCCCTAGCGATATCAGGGTCGTAGCCTCCACAGGCATATCGTGGATGGCCAGATGGGACATAAAAAATATTTGGTTCGAGCATCGGGCTGCCATAGATGGCCCTGGGTGAAAATCCCTAAAACCCTCTTGGTACCAGAGGACGCCCCAACGTCGAGACCGAGTGGATACATGAGCGCTCGAGTACCGAATACCAGGAGGCCGCGTCTCCCACTGTGTCGTGGTTAGTTGGGAGGGGGTGTGGCCCTACCCGCCCGAGCGTAGGGGGCATTGCTAAGCTGAGTTTGACCAGCTCAAGGAATGGGTCCGCTATCGACGTGCCGAATAGGTATTGACAGACTATTGGCCAGGCAGATAGTGAGGTTTCTTACGCTCACTTGGACTGTGCGGCTGGGAGAGCGGCAGTGCCATTTGGACTGTACTAAACCCTGGTGATGATCCCAGAGATGAATCGTACTGATATGTGGACTTATTGAGCAGGATTTGCATACTCATTCATTCATTCATTCACTATCCACTCGGGCTGGTGGTGAGTAACTATTTGTTATGTGAACTTTTGTTATGGCAAGGATTTCGGTTGGGGCGCGTGACTAACCTGAGATCAGGAGTTTACCACATTGAGTCTGACTATTCAAATTTAGGTATGGGACTGGTTTGGATAGAAGTCCTTTGTGGTGGACCCCGTAGCCTGTGATACTACGTACTACCATCACGACTTCACACTCCAGCATGGTCATTTCATTCCCATCGCATTTTGCAATACATCTGCGGCACATGGTATTTTGGGTTTGTGTGTCTGTATTTATGTAGTCTAGATACGACGCCTGATATTTGGCTCTTTATGACTCATCATTTGCATAACTGATCTGCATTATGTACTCTGATATTATTTGACTCATGGACTTGTCAATATTTTCGTTTACTCTGTTATCGTATAATTCATGATCTTGTTAGTATTTTTGCTTACTCTGATAATTCATGATCTTGTTAGTATTTCTGCTTACTCTGATAATTCATGATCTTGTCAGTATTTCTGCTTATTCCGATATTGTACGATTTATGAATTACCAGTATTTTCGGTATTGTATGATGATAGCATTGTATCGAATACTTGACACTTGTGTACACACTTACACCACCCTCTAAGCTTTCTATAAGGTTATGCACGATAGATGCTTGCAGGTAATATTAGGTTGCAGCAGTGTTAAGCTTGGAGCGTGCAGCGGTCTTCTGGAGCTTGATTTTTGATTTATGTATTTCCCTTTTAGCATTCTATTCAAATGATTATTAGTGGATATGTAATGATGATGTTGCCTTTGTGAATTGGGTAATCTTGTGGTTATGCTTATTACGAGTTAAATGTGCAAAAAAAATAAAAATTCTCCTTGTTGAATCCCAGGATCGAAATCTGGCATTTGGACGCCAGGAGTCGAGAATGGGGTACTACAGAGGCTGTCGGCACTAGATTCCGCGATCGGAATTCCTGTGAATCCGATTTCCGGGTTTGGGGCGTGACAACTCCTCTCTATAGAGGTAATGTCTCTAGAGCTTTAATGCAATGACGACTGCCGCCAATTCCACATCGTGCGTAGGGTAGTTTTCTTTGTGTTTCCTCCACTGTCGTGGTGCATAGGCAATCACTCTGTCCTTCTGCATAAGAACACAACCCAAAATAACATGAGACGCGTCGGTGTATATCGTATATCTGACTCCTTGCTCTGGTAATACTAGCACAAGGGCGGACGTCACCTTGTCCTTCAGTTCTTGAACGGCTGCTTCTGCCTTCTCATTCCAGGCAAACTTGAGATCCTTCTGAGTGAGTTGAGACAACGGTCTGGCTATTTTGGAAAAGTCCCTAATGAATCAATGATAGTAATGTGCTAAGCCGAGGAAACTCCTCACTTCAGTAACTGAACTGGGCTGCTCCCAGTCCTGAACCGCGGTCACCTTAGCAAGGTCCACAACTATTCCTTCCTTAGACACCACATGTCCCAGGAACTTGACTTCTTCTTTTCAGAAGTCGCACTTCTTGTACTAAACAAATAACTGGTTCTTTCTGAGAGTATCAAAGACTGCTCGTAGGTGCTCCTCGTGATCTTTTCGACTCTTGGAGTATATCAGGATATCATCTATAAATATGATGACGAATAGGTACAGATACGGCCGAAACACCTGGTTCATAAGGTCCATGAACATGGCCGGTGCATTCGTGAGTCCAAATGACATCACAAGGAACTCGTAATGCCCAAAACTGGTTGTGAACATTATTTTCTGCACGTCCTCATCCCTGACGTGCAACTAGTGATACCCTGATTGTAAGTCGATCTTTGAAAAATACTGTGCCCCTTTCAACTGGTTGAACAGATCATCAATCCTGGGCAAAGGATACTTCTTCTTCACTGTCACTTGGTTCAACCTGTGATAATCAATACACAATCGCAGCGATCCGTCCTTCTTCTTCACAAACAACATGGGTGCTCCCCAAGGAGATACACTCGGTCGTATGAAGCCTGCATCCAACAGATCATCGATCTGTCTCTTCAATTCCTTCATCTCACATGGAGGCATGCGATATAGGTGTCGCACCAGGCACTAGGTCGATGGTAAAATTGATCTTGGCTGAGGAGGTAATCCAGGTATCTTTCTGAACACGTCCGTGAAATCTTAAACTACTGACGTGTTCCTAAGTGTTGGGCCATCAACATTCTCCAATAAGGTAGCATAACAACTAATGCGGTAGTACCAACTGATCTGAACTGGAAAAGTAAAGGTCGTGCCCTTAGGTCCATGGGTTGTCACCACTCTAGTATTGCAATTGATCTCTGACTTTATCTCAGTGAGCCAATCCATACCGAGGATGATATCGTAATGACACAGCGGGGCGACAATCAGGTCAACGAGTACCATTTTGCTTCCTAAGTCTATCGAGCAACCCTTACAAATCTTGGTAGTGTCTGAGAAGGTCCCGGTGGCAGTAAGGAGTCTCATCCCAACTATAGGAGTAGTTTCTAATACTAGTCGCTTGACTGTTGTGTATGATATTATTGAAATAGTGGACCCGGTGTCCACCAATAGGAAGACTGGTATACCTTGGATATGTGTTGTGACTTCGAAAGCCAATGGTGCTACAGTTGCTGTCTTGGATGCCTTAGTTGCAAGCGAATGCACACGAGCTTGTTGAGGACGATTCGGCTGTGCTGCCATAGGTCATTGAGATAGCCTAAATCGAGGTGCAGGTGGCCGATAAGATGGATGTGTAGGCGGTGCTGATCGTAGAGGTGGAGTTGAGATAGGTTGCGGCACCTGACGGTTGATCTTTTGAGGAGGGGCGAAGCCATTGTCCCTCATCCTAGTAAAGCAGTAAGTGTCAGTATGGCCTAACCTCTTGTAGTAGGTGCACCACACATCTGATCGCCTCAGTTGGGTTGGTGGAGCCATAAGTCTGGAAGGCGAATCTGCACGTGGCCTCTTGCCAAGGAACGGTCGGTTCAACAAGTTTGGTCAAGGCCTCGGGCCCATGGGCAATGTGTACGGGACAGTCTATCCCCTTCTTGCTCAGCTCGCAGGGGCATGTTCACTAGCTCAACATAATTGGGAATGCTAGCGCAATACATCTTCGTACGTATTTCAGGTCACAGACCCTAAGAAAATCACCACATTCGCATCAGCTCGTCTACTAGTATCAAAGGAGCATATCTGGCCAGCTCCGTAAAGCGGTTCTCATACTCTACTACGGTCATCCCTCCTTGTCGGAGGTGAAGAAACTCTCCCTTCTTTTCATTGCAGTGAGGGGAAAGTACTTCCCATAGAAGTGGGTCTCAAAAGCTTCCCACATCCAAACATATCCAGAAGCAACCATCCGTAGGATGTTGTGCCACCATAGACTAGCCTCTTTCTTGAACATGTATGTAACCAACTCAACCTGCTCTGCCTTAGTGCAGTGTAGTGGCTTCAGCAGCTTAGAGATGCGGTCAAGCCATACTCGGCCTGCTCGGGTCCATGAGTACTTGCAAAAGTGAGAGGTCGAAAGCGCTGGAATCACTCAAATAAACCGTTGGCATTCATGTTTCCAGTAGGGTGCGCAGGTGGTGCCGGTGGGACCACGCTCATGTTCTGGGCAAGGGCCCCCGCGATAGTGGTCCAAATCTGCTGATGGTGCTGCATCAGGAGCAAAATTTGCGTTAAGTCTGTAGTTGAACTCACGAGCAATCTTGCATATAAGTAGGCCGAATGAGAGTGAAATATCCGTCCTAACGGAGCTTGCGGTCTAGAATATCTATAGTCAGACGTACGTAGGCAGACACAACTTATCTCCCTGCCCAACTCTGTATAGGAAGTCCACCATCAAATGTGTGCATTCGGTGTGATTGCTTCACCTAGGATACACATTGTATGTGAACATGTGGTGGAGTAGGCGGAAGTCGTGAGTCATCTTGGTTACTGGGAGGCAATTGCCTCACTTCCAGTGAACCAGTCAGCCACAAAGAAATCACGTGCGGTGATCTCTATCACGCATACTCTTGAGATTCTTCTCGCTAGCATGTACCTCTCCATGTTGAATCCTCATAATTCGTGCTATCACGTCTACATCGACAATGGCTTCCCGCCTTCCCATGGGATAGCGAACTGTAGAGGATCTAACAATGAATCTCGTATGTGGGCGTAGAAGGCTTGGACAGTGCTCTCACACGCACATGACTTACCTTCAAATATGGGACCCACTCGGTGTCCAACAGGAAGTCCATCACCGGATAAAGTCCAAATAGTCTTTCGTCCATGTGTGCTTTAAAGATAACTCTACAGCCTTGAAACCTACCATGTCCGACGCCCACCGGCAGAGCTCTTTCAAGAGGAATTTGGGGATCGAGATCTCGCTTCGTCCTTCGCTCCCGCTCAATGCTAGTGCTAGCCTCAGTGCCTTTCTGCTTCCTTGGACGGGTAGGGCAGCTAGGCCCGGCTTCATCCACGAGTACCCTCTTATTTCCCATAAGGGAAAGGAGTGTGGAAAGGGAAAAGGTTATAGCCACTAGCTCAAAAAGAGCAATGAGAGTGGAGCAAAATTGAAGGATAAGATGGGTTGGTGGATTTTGAGGTTTATGAGACACAAAGGTGGGTTTGTGTGCTCAAATGAGGAGGGTGAGGAAGATGAATAGTTGTAGAAGATGGATTTTAAGGGAAATGGTGGTGAGTGTATGTGTGTTGGAGAAGGAGTGTGGAATGAAGATTTGAGAGAGAAAAATTAGATTTTGAGAGCTTAGAGGGGTGAAATGGAGTGGAAAAGCGGTAAATGGGACATATAGGGTGGTCCCACATGTGAGGGGGACCCACCACAAGTGTGTGGAGGGCTGTGGGCCGTCGGACCCGCGAGCCCGCCGCGGCCCGCTGGACCTGACCGCAATGCGTCGCGGTCAGCTGGACGGTGCCACCTGGGGGGCGGTGGCCTCCCCTCTGGGGTTCTGAAAATGTGCGAGGGCCACTCTGGTTCCCCCCGTATTTTACGGTTTGGGCCCCTTTGGCCGTGAAGTGTGTTTTCTCACCCCATCTTGTACATATTCATGCCTTTTGGTGTGTTTTGAGTTGGGGATTCGCCGGGTAATAGTCTAAACCCGTCGTTTGACAGCCTAAGGAGGAATCAAGATCATTTTACATGGTCTCGGTGGTGTACGGGCTATATGCAATGGTCACTTTTTGCCCGTTGGTGAAACTTGGGATCATACGATTGTTTCTACATTTCATTGCCCCCTCCTAAGTCAAAGTACGTCAGTGTGCGTCATGTTACTAAAACTCAGGTCCAGTTTAATCCAAATCATGATCTGATACCAACTTGTAACGCCCTAAAAATTGGGGGTCGAGCAGAAGCTGAACTCTCGAGTTCCAACGCATCACTTATGCAACATAGATAATGATGTTTAAATGTTGTCCATATTAGTGCATTAAACATGAGTGGGATTATACTAAAACAACATATCATACTCCAGAGATAATTAAGTTAAGCAAGCGGAAGACTGAGATAGTTATATAATGTATATAAGTGTTTCTCAATCCCCAGAGTATGAGTATGTTACCAGGTTGAATATATATATATATATATATATATATATATATATATATATATATATATATATATCTGTGTGTGTGTGTGTTGATCTAAAATTTACAAAATATAAAAATGAAAATGTCCAACTAATCCTTATAGTCCCTGTAATCCCATCGATCAGTACATGGTCTACATAGACTCGCCTGATAGCTGAACGTATAAGAATTCTTCCTCATCGTCTATGAAATCCCAATCAGCAGCATAAACATCATCTCCACCTGCATCTACAACAGAGTCTGGTTGGTGTTTTAAAACACCGTCCCAGAGTGGGAGTGAGTGATCAACTCAGTGGTAATATAAGGCAAAGGTTAACATGTTATCAATTCAGTCAAGCAGTAATGATAAAGCAATACAACAAACATTCCCTAACTACTCTGTTTAATGCAAGAATGATATGTGGTAATGTTGCATGCCCTCGCCTGCGCTCCCTTAGCGACACCATCTCATGGTCACACATGTTACTCCCACTGTGCCTTCATCACCTAAGCACATGCAGTGCTGTGTGTGATCGTATTATCCGATTACTTGATTAGGCCTATTCATACAGTAGATTCGGGAAGTTAAGGTACCTCCTTTTATATCACTTATTCAAATGATGATCCATCTAGGGTCATCAATCCTAGTTAGTCACATACGATAGACAAGTTATAGAGCAACATCACCCTTAATATAAAAGCAATGGATAGGCAATTTCACAAGTTTACACTCGAGGTCACTACGGGAGGCTCGTCACCATCCACGTAGGCCTATTTTATACTCGAGGTCATTACGAGAGGCTCGTCACCTGATCGTAGGCCAACAGCTCGAATATAGTGTCCCATACCACTGTATTCGGCTCACGAGTTTGGATTGCTTACTGGTCACTATGGGGAGGCTCGTCACCCCAGCGTAGGCCGACAACTCAACCACGGTGTCCCATACCACTATGCCTGGATCATAAGTCTTAATGGATCATGGTACCAAGGTTAAACGAGCTTTACATTGGTAAGTGGTACCTTAGATTTAAGCAGGATCGTCCATACATGGTGAACACAGATTAGGCCAATCAGGTTACTTGACAAGTTTGATTGGTACGAGCGTACGCTAAATTAATCGACATGAAGCGCATACGCACTCCTCGTGGCCTAACCACTACCGATAATCATCGTACGACTCGGATTCATCGAACGTATCCGTTGTGGCAAAACTAGTTCGACCACTTGATCGGAAGCCGTTACCGATTGCCTGGACTACGTATTAGTCCCAATCATACTCAAATACAATAGGCATTCATATATGATGGTCAAAATAACATTTAACAACCAATTCAAATATAAATTTCATTTGAGCATTTTAACAAACACGTAGTGAACATATTATTATACATATGTATTTCATCCATAAATCACGTACGTAGTAGCAAGATAGGTTACATGAAGAAAACTGTAACTATAGATAAGGTAATTGAGAATCCTATCTCAACACCCTTATTAAATACATTTCAATAAGCAATTTCTTATTCAGACATTTTATTAAACACTTAGACTACACATTTCAACATACATGTAATAAATTAGTTATAACATATATTATGACAAACCCTTTCACAAAGGAGTTGTCATACGTATGACAAACATGAATTCTAGATTAATAGTCATGGCAAGCATAAATCATAACTTCCTATTTATTCAAACATTTCAATAAACACATGGAATGCATTTAGTGTACAACCTAGTTTACACATACATGATATATCGAAAATATCGTAACTAAGATCATATGGTAGCAATCAAGTCAGACATAAATCATTGCTGACATTGAAAGCCTTGGAAACCATAACCTAAACGTTTATAGTCCGCACCTTTCGTCGATATGCTCATTACGAACTCGGTTCGTACACCACGTTTTTGTCTACAGCACAACGGCTACCTAAACATTGAAATAGGTTAGCTATTTCACCGGTTTCTCTATTTGGATTCCTAAAATAGATTAGGGTTATGATTTCTTACCCAAAAACGGAGTTGAAACTAGTTGAGTAGGTAGACGTAAAGGCGATTCGATGAGTGGAGTAGCAGAACAGGAGTACTGCAGTAAACCCCAAAGGTTTCCCTTCGATCTTCACTCTTTTCTCTCCTCTTTCCTAGGGTTAGAGAAAATTCCTATGGAATGAGAGAGGGGTGGGTTTAGGGCATTATATAGGCCCAAAAGTGATGTTAATGGCCCTAGGGCTATGATATACTTAGGTTATAGCCAAAAGGCATCTGTTTCGGGACAACGGAGTTCATCTGGAGGTCCATTGCTCGCATACGATCTGAAGAAAGTTCTTTGACAATGAATCTATACCAGGTTAAGGTTTTAGTCTGATCGGATTAGTGGATCGATCGTGGAGGACCCGTTTCAGTTCAACGGTCATCGTCACTTGATCAGGGCCACAAGTATACCAATGGGTGCAGGAAAATTTTCCTGATCCAAGGGTGTAGTTGGGTCAGAATCTGACGGTCTGAAACCTTAAATTTGGCCTACAAGCGAATGGCCGAATTCACTTAAGTTTGAGTTCATTTTCTAAAGATGTTCGCATTTCTTGCACATTTTGCTCTAGGCTCAAGTTGTGCGTTTCTGGATACTATTTAGACTCGATTCCCGCGATGGTTGTCAAGCCCATTAAGGTGGTCATAACCTTATAGTTTTGTAGTCATCGGACTTTCGACGCGTGGTCCAGGCCCGATACAGAGTTTCAATGTGCTCCCGAGCACAACTGGGTTTTGAGATTGGTCCTAGGTTTCTAGGTAATGTTGGGTTAGTGATTCTAATGGTTTTGTGTCTTACAGTTCATATAGAAAGTGGTTCAAACTAATTCTCCAATTTATTTAGTTTAGTACTTAATTAATTTTCACGTAATTTCTAAAGAATTTGATCCTTAGTGATTTATGCCTGTGGTGGTACTTGGGTCTTTGTACAGATTTTTCTGAGACGTTACAGATGCACATGGACATGGATCGTGAAGCTATACTAAGCATGTTATAAGATGATGGTGTACTCTCCTCATATCAAGGATGGGCCTAGATAGCCTACTCATAACAAGAATGGGCCTCACAATGGGCCCAAGGGAAGGTCACAATGTGGACATCTAACCATCATTGCCCATCAATGTGGGCATTTAAGCAACATTGCTCTCAAACAATGGCCCACATAAACATCATTACATACATTATAATGAAATCACACATTACATCGGTCCGCACATTCATCGCATTGGGCCTCACTTAAGGGCCACATATACACCACATCGGGCATCGCCATACGGGCCACAAATATATCACAATGGGCCTTATCAAATGAGGCACAAATACATCACAACGGGCCACATACTTGGGCCTAATACACATCACAATGGGCCATATGACATGGGCCTAATACACATCACAATGAGCCGCATGACATGGGCTTAATACACATCATAATGGGCCGTAAGACATGGGCCTAACATATATCACAATGGGCCGCTCAATGGTCCGCACCAATGAGCCTCATATACATCAAGTGGGCACATCAATGGGTCGCGCCAATGGGCCCCATATACATCAAGTGGGTGCATCAACGGGCCACACCAATGGGCCTCATATACATCAAGTGGGCTACATCAATGGGCCGCACCAATGAGCCTCATAAACGTCAAGTGGGCTGCATCAACGGGCCGCACTAAAGGGCCTTATAAACAACACGTGGGCTGCATTAATGGGCCGCACCAATGACCTAGAAAAGTGGATGAACTGTGTGCATGCAACACACACATCATGGTAGGCCGCACAAATGAATGGCATAGATATACAATACATGCATCCATGGTAGGCCCTACGTGGCACCATTCAAAGGTGGATGGTGTGAATATTGAATATGTACACCAAGGTGGGCCCCATCACATGGGCCTAATATACATAACAGGTGGGCCCCGCATACACAGCAAATGGGACCCACTAGATGGGCAGCTGGGTTCAACTACATCGCGGTGGAGCCCACGGCACCGTCCAAACATTGTCCACGTAAATCAGCACTGTCCAAACATTGGACAGTGTGGATGAAATACATAGATCACAGTGGATCTCACACGTGCAGCAAGTGGGGTCCACGGCTGGATGGATTGGATATAGAATAAATACATCAAGGTGTGGTCCACAAAACTGCTAACGCCAACTGCAGTAGTGGGTCCCACCGTCTAGATAGCGGACGATGAGGAGACAAAATATTTACATCAAGGTGGGCCCCACCTCCACATGTGTAACACATGTGGAGTGGACCCCCGGACTGCCAATAGGAGGACGGTATGGATATAACTCATACCTCATGATCAGACGCACAGGGCTGCTGATGCTGATACAGCAGTTGTGCAGCTGTAGATGGACGGTTGAATCTCACCCATAAATGATATGGGCCCCACGTATGGACGGCTTGGATATATCATGAACATCATAGGTGGGGTCCACCGACAAATGGACTGTGTGATTCATGCACACATCATGGTGGGTACCCACTGTCCAGACCTGTTGGACGACTAGGATATAGAATAAATACATTATGGTGGGGTCCACACGCCACGTCTGGACGGTGGAGATCTTACACATGCAGTTGCGTCCCACCATCCATCAATGGATGGACGATGTGGTTAGAATACATACCTTAGGGCCCCACAACATTGTGCAAATGGTCCATCACCATCCAACACAATCTGGACAGTGTGGATGAAACAAATACATCACGGTCAGGCCCATCCGAAAACGGGTAGCATGGTGGGCCCCCGGATGGACAGCGGCATGGATAAAATACATTCATCATGATGGGCCACACATCAAGAGAGAGAGAGATAGAGAGAGAGAGAGAGAGAGAGAGAGAACGATGATGATGGGAGGAGCTCCGCCACTATGAGCTCCTCCATGGTATAATGCATACATCAAGATGGGTCTCACCATAAGTGGGCCCTCAAATCATTAAATCCAAGCAAAAACATATAAATATAATCCTAGGATAGCACTTACCTTAGATCTCTTCTTCCTTCTTCCGCCAACACATGCTAGAGCTCTAGTGGATGAATTTCAACGGTTGAGATGGACTTTGGATGGTGGGATTGGGTGGTGGGAAGGTGGGCCATACTAGCTTCTTTGGGAAGCCTGGACGATTGCTCTCATGGTGGCTTGGAAGATGGGTAGAGAAATGAGAGAGAGAGAGAGGGTTGGAAGGAGAGAGAGGGATGGGTGATGGAGTGATGTGTACTTGACATGTAAGAGATGGATTGCTTTGACTTTGGGGTTGCTTTGGTAAGGGAGTAGTGGGATATGTATTTGATTAGTGATGTATACTTGATTGATGTGATTGATTAATTGATTTAACATGTTCTCTTGGGTTTTGTAAAGCGCGACGTTTTCCTCGAACTGAACGTGAGCCCACATCTCCTGGCCTGGGTATAGTCTCGATGCGTGGAACGCGGTGTTGGAACCGCGACAACGACGTGGTCGCAAGGGTGAAAGTCTCGGGTTGAGTTGACTCAGATTGATAGGGTATGACTCAGGGTTGCGTGCAAATGTCGATTACAGGTCGCGGATTGCCGGAGTTCAACCAGGAGGACCGCGGAAGCTTACAGAATGGTACAGTCTAAGATACGGGCCTTACAATTATGGACTCTCAGAATCTAGTCCATGAAATTTAGGCAATAATTGAATTATGCTCTATTTAAAATCCACATTTTCTGCATTAGTTGGAAAAACCATACAAGAAGGGGTACTAATTCTCGCTGGTTGTAAATATACGCATAATGTTCTAATTGGTGGGACGTTGTGCACTACATTTTCATCATGTACCGGCCTAGCTGGCGGTGTGTTTCTCACAATATGCTCATAAAAAATTGGCTCATTCTTAATCGTGTTTGTGGATGTTTCAGGAGTTCCTATGTGCTTTCTCACACGGTGATGGATGGAGAATCCTTCCACCAATCCTCCTTTGCTCAAAAGTAAAAAAGTATGATCCCATACCCACTTGGGCATGAACCACACAAACAACACTAATTTAATCTAAACCTAAACTAGAACGAAATCCTATAACAAATCAATGAAGTAGAAAGTAGAAATTCTGAGATTAGGTTAGATGTTACCGGTAACGATGAACTAGGATTAGGAAAACCCTATAAAATAGAATGAGATGTTAGTAAACTAAAACCAAAAAATAATTTAAGAAAAAAAAATACTAAATTAAAATTTTAAAAACTAAAACCCTAAAAAAACCCTAACTTACAGGTTAGTAAAATTCAAAAAAATAAAAAAATCGGACATATCTAGACTAAAACCCAAAGTGTTCTACGACGCAATAAAGTCCCTGAAAATAATGCCGGAAACTTGATTGACAACCCCAAGTGTAGGTTCACGATGTACTAATAACTCGGTGAGATCGAGGTCGATCTACAAGGACTAATGTCACGCCCCGAACTCGAAAACGGGCTAACAAAATTTTCGATCACCGAATCCGGCTTTGACAGCCTTCGTAGTACTCCATTCTCGGCTCCCAGCGCCCATACGCCAAGTTCCGATCCTGGGATCCTACAAGGAGGATTATCAGCGTAAATTTGTTCCATAAAAGAATAACCATAAGCATAACCCACAAATAATAACCAGAACATCACCACCACATATCCACTATAATAAAAAAAACTTTGAGTATAATGCATAAAGGGAAATACAATATTGATAACAAGTCTCTAGAAATATCGCCACAAGCTCAACCGCACGCTCCTGCCTCAGCTTGACTCCGTCCTATCATCACCTGCATGCATCTATCATGCATAAGCTTATAGAAAACTTAGAGGGTGGTGTACGTGTGTGCGTAACACAGGTGCCAAATATACAATATAAGTCCATAAATCATACAATGTCGAAAACACTGGCAAGTTCATGAGTCATATGAGGTTAGAGTAAGCAGAAATACTGACAAGTCCATGAGTTGTACAATATCAGAGTATGCAATGCAGATCAGTTATGCAATGCGGTGTCGTGGCAAACTAAATGCCATGTGCTGGGGATGCAATGCAATATGCGGTGCGAAAGAAATGACCAAGCTAGAATGTGAGTCGAGATTATAGCACGTGATATCACAAGTTGTGGGGTCCATCATAAGGGACTTCTATTCAAACCAGTTCCATACCTAAATTTGGATAGCCAGACTTAATGTGGTAAACTCCTGAACTCAGGTTGGTTGCATGCCCCAACCAAAATCTGAGCCATTGGGAAGGTACACATGACAAATTAGTTGCGCACCACCAGCCTAAGTAGATAGTGAATAAATGAATAAATGAGTAAAATGTTGATTATTCAACTCCTACCTAGTAAGTCCACATATCAGTACCGCTGGGATCATCACTGGGTCTAGTACACTCTAAGCCAGCTTGTCGCCCCATGAAACGTACAACTAGGTAAGTGGAAGAGACCTCACTATCTGCTTACCAATATCGGCCAGGCTCATCGGTAGCGGACCCATTTATGAGTTGGTTAGACTCATCCTAACATTGCTTACTCCCTTAGGCGGGAAAGGCCACACCCCTCCTAACCGACCACGACATAGTGGCATACACGGCCTACTGGTATACAACCCTCATGCGCTCATATATATCCACTCGGTCTAGACGTTGGAGCATTCCTTGGCCTCGGGAGTTTAGAAAATTTCACCGAGGGACATCTATGACGCCTCATGTCTCAAAACATTTCCGATGTCCCATTTGGCTATCCACGATATGCCTGTGGAGGCCATGGCCCTGATGTCGCTAGGGTGTACAGTGGTCATATCACAAAATGCGAGATGCATAAGTCATACCATCCAGTCATGCATCAAACCTGTGCACACCACGTGCTCATGTAGGGCAACTTCGTCTCTCAGGGAGTCCCATAAATAATCAGCCCAATGACACATGCTATGCTCAATCACTCCTTGTAACAAGCATGCAGATGATGCGTATGGGCATGTATCATAAAGTATTCCAAGCATGATTATAATCACATACATCATAGTGGGCCGGTATAAGACGGCCAATGGCCCGTATAAGTGGATGGGTGGTGTGCACATAATCACCTACCCATGGTAGGCCTCACAGCATCACAATTAGGCCTCATATATATAATGGGCCTCACACATATAATGGTCCTCACACATATGATGGGTCTCATACATCACAATTGGGTCTCATACAATCATAACGAGCCTCATACAATTACAATGGGCCTCATACCATCACAATGGGCCTCATACCATTAGAATGGCCTCATACCATAATAATGGGCCTCATACAATCACAATGGGCCTCATACAATCCCAATGGGCCTCATATAATCACAATTAGCCTCATGCAATCACGGAATGGGCTTCATACAATCACGACGAGCCTCGCATAATCACAATAAACCTTAAAACGACCTTAGATAATCATAATGTTATGCTGACACATACTCGGTGCATATACTAACATCGTTGTAATCAATAATCGGACTATATATGGCGGGGTCCATAGAAGGACAACAGATCTAATCTGTAACATGAGGATTGGTCCTTAACAGTGGATATACCAATTCTGATACCACCGATCATTCCATCTACGATGATGATGTACTCTCCTCATATCAAGAATGGGCCTAAGATCAAGGAGTGGGCTTCCTTGCCCATCCCATCACGTAGAAATTTGGGCTTCCTAAGGGCCTAATAAGCACAATATGGGCTCTACAAGTCATGGTGGAAGTACAATCCATAGTGGGGGCCCAATAGTTTGGGGTTATCCCAATAAGGTGAGATGGGTCACACTAATAACAGTAGGGACCCAACGATTTGGGTTAGCCCACTAAGGGATAATGAGAATAAGCCTAATACAATCATAATGGGCCTCATACCATCACAATGGGTTTGTATCATGATGTTATACTAGCACGTACTCATAGTCGGTATCGATAATCAGCCTGTACACAAGGTGGGGTCCATAGAAGGACAACAGATCTAAACCATGACATAAAGATCGGTCATCAACTGTGGATATACCAAATCTAACATTACAGATCCTACCATCTGTGGTAATGATATACTCTCCTCATATCAAGGTTGGGCCTAGGTGACCTACCTATATTCCTAAGGATCCGGAACGGGCTTCTTTCTCTATACAATCATATAGCCCGCTAGATTTCCTAAGGGGCCCAAATAAGTCTTAGATGGACTCAAAGATTAAAATAATCCTACTAGCAACCAATGGGGGCCCAACATTTTGGGTTAGCCCAATATAAATAGATGGATCATGCAAATATCAATGGGGCCCAATGATTTGGGTCAACCCACTTAGAGAAGGATGAAAATGAGCCTAACAATGGGCCTAAGGGAAGGTCACAATTTGGACATTTAACCATCTTGCCCCTACAACGTGGACATTCAACCAACATTACTCCCCGGGAGTAGCCCGCATAGAGCCAAACATATAGTGGGGCCCGTGGCCTCACACAAGGGCCTCATATACATCACAATGGGCCTCACACAAGGGCCTAATATACTTCACAATGGGCCTCACACAAGGGCCTAATGAAACAGCCCTTAACCCTCATAATGGCTAAAAAATAAATGGGCTTCACTCATATTTTCTCATACATTAATATTGGGCCTCTTGGGTCAGTCCATAGTCCACATACATTAAGGTGAGCCACATGGGTCAGCTCGGAGCCCAGAAAAATACTGAGGTAGGCTATGTCTAGCATATCCAACATGGTGGGCCTCTTTGAGCAACCCATAGGCTCCAAAAATATAGCTGGGCTAAGTGTACAATATACTCAACATAGTGGTTTACAAATCAGCTCATATAGTTCACCATAATGAATGGATAGTGCCTCACTATGAGAATTCTAAGGTTGGATATTCAGCCCATCTGGCCCATTAAATATCCAGAAAATCTGGGCAATCTGGCCCTTGTACAATCAGATGAAAGGTGGGCCTAACACGGCATTAAAGGGGCCCAAATTCTGTTCAACACGGTGGTGTATATCATACAAGGAGGTGGGCCTGCTGCTGGACTTTTTGGGCCAGCAGCAGTCCAGTCAATCTGGACATTCAAAGGCTAGATGGCTGAGGGAAAAACATGCATCAATTGGGTCGCAAATTTATCATGGTGGGCCTACATAATTCAGATCGGCCCCACCAAATGGATAGCTTGGATAAAACACGTATAATATGGTGGGCCCACGCACCATCGTCTAAGGATGGACGGTGCGAATATACAATACATAAATCAAAGTGGGCCCCACCCCCACACGTGCAGGGGGGCCCTGCAGATGGACAACGTGAATATACAACACATACATGGAGGTGGGTCCCACTGTCCAGAGTGCTGGACGGTGTGGATAAGACCCATACATCATGGTTGGCCCCACATGGCACCATCCATCTGATGGATGATGTAAATATACAATACATACATAAAGGTGGGCTTCATCGCCACAAAGTGCAGCACGCACGGGGTGGGTCCCACGTCTAACCAAATGGACAGACGGCTGGGTATAACACATACCTCATGATCAGACCACAAAACTTGCTGACGTCAATACGTGGGACCCACCATCCCTTGCTGGACAGTGTGGGTACACCACATACATTAAGTGGGCCACATGGATGGGGTCCACGTGGGTGGCCCACCAAGGCCATATCTAGGGGATCTTGGAGGATCTCCACCATGGATTGGTGGGTCCTTCAAGTCCCCATGCAAAGAAAAGAAAGAGACCTAACGAATAGAGTAAGATCTAACTCGAGAGAGCACCCACCTTCAAATCTCAAGCTCCCTCCACCAATGGGATCCTAGTGGGCCAAGGAAGATGTTTCAATGGTTGAGATTGTCTTTAGATGGTTGGATGAGGGGGTATAAGGGCATGCAAGGGGCTGAATTTTGGTATAGCTTGGGACGTCCAAGCATTCTTTAGCAATGGAGAATGACAGAATGAAAGAGGGAAAGAGAGAGATGAAGGAGAGAGAGAGGAAATGATTATTGTAAGGCAATCATGACTTGTGTAAGTCATGAGGAAGAGAAAGGAATCATTGCTTATAAGTAATCATATGTTAGGGTGACATCACCCTACCCTAGGTAGGCTAGGGTGATGTCGCCATCATAATTACATGCTAGGGAAGTGTGACATCTAGGATAGGTGGGTCCCGCAACGTGCGGTCTACGACCATTATAATGCACGGTCCACATCTTATGATCTAAGTGTCGAATTGGCGTATGAGATGTGGCGTCGGAATTACGGCGATGGCGTGGTCGCAATGGCATAGGTCTCGGGTTGATTCAGCGCGGGCTTACAGGATGCAGCTTAAGGTCGCACGCAAATACTAACTACAGGTCGCGGGTCGACGAAATTCGACTGAGAGGACTGCGGGATCCTACAAAACGGAATGGTCACTAGAACATAGGCCTGACAACTAATTTATGGCTTTGGAGCACAATAGGATTGGTCTATTTTTAGAATTATGAATCCAGCGAATAGTTTAGGCGGACACAATAAAAATAAAGCACTGAGGATCTATGGATCCACTTCTAATCAATTTAAAATGTCCAGTTCATCATTAATCTTCAATAACTCAATTATAACTAAATTCCAATTCGTTATAATCAGAAGAAATTTTAATTAAATGCATCACAAACATCTAACAATATATGAATTTGATTGAACGGTTCTCTCATGAAGCACTCAGACATCGATTGTAGGGAATTCAAAGCATCGATTGTGCCCAAAGTTTACAATAGATCAATGAATTTTTCAGATTAATTCATTCTCTAATCAAGTCAAGCAATTGCCTTTCAAAGCATCTGATGTACCTAGAGTTCACAATGGATCCAGAAATAAATAACCCAAAGTTGTTGAAGTAAATTCAAATCTAAATCAATTAAATAATCATAATGAAATCTAATGTATGGATCAATAAACTAGAACATCATAACTCAATTAAAAATCTTCACCCCTTAGCCTTAGCTAAGTGATTAACTACACATAGCTATCTTTAAAAATAGAAAAATAAAGAAATCAACTAAAAAACCAAAGATCAGAGAAGAAGGAAGGTGCGGTCGGCACTCCGCTCTTGTCCTTCTCCCTCTTGGAATCCTATATCTCCCCAAACGTTATTAAAGACCCTCCTTAAATAGGACATTTCCCATCGACCCTGTGGTTTTAGAGAATTCCACCAATTTATGTAAAATCGCACTTTTTGATCCAGCGTCGCATGGTGCCACCATGAGTATCTATCCAGCTTTCTACAGTGGCACCGTGGATTTCACGGTGCCACCTTTGATACCGCGAGGTCATTTCCTGAATTTTCTGGATTTTGACTTTCTTGCCTTGAATTTCTGAATTTTGACTTTCTGGCCTTAAAATTATGGATTTCTTTTTTGATATTCATTTCTTTACTTCTCTTTAAATGCAATTTGTTGATCTTCCTCCTTTATTCCTTCTCATGCTTGATCATCATCTTTTGAGCTTCAATTCTCTATTTATTAACTTTACTCCTTTTGGACCTATTTTTTTTTTTTTTTTTTTTAAATTTTAAACACAGATTTGCTCTCAGACTTCAAATCTCTTCTTTCACATGAAACATACATAATTGGGACCCATTAATTTAATATATATGATAAAAGCAATGTAAAATGGGGAATAAATATGCAATATTTAGGCGTTATCACTAATACAGTCGGTAGTCTCATGAATGCTATGATGTATACATGTATCAATACTTGTCGTACCATTAATTTAATCAATTACTTTCAGTTGAACCATGATTTAAATATTACTATGTTGTTAAGAGAATTTTTCATTATTTGGTGAGCTCTAGAGATTCTATGTTAAGTTATCACAGAGGTTATTAAGGAATGCATAGATTCGTTTATGTTAATTGTTTAAAGATGAGGAAATCCATGAATCTAAATTAGATACATTTTCTTGCTAATAATGGAGCTATCTCTTAGTTGAAAAAGAAATAGACATCAATTGTACTCCTATGTAGAGAACTAGTGTATATATTCTATAACATTGCTACATAGAAGGACATATGGTTGAGGAAATTCCTTACCAGTTTGGGTACTGCCATGAGGTTTAAAGAGCCCATACCTTTGTATTATGTTAATACTTTGGCTATAACAATGTCAAAAGATCCTAGTTCATTAGAAATCATAGCACATGAAGACAAGGTATCACTTCGTCAAGGAGTATCTCACTAAGATGGATCACCATTAGTTGTATCTCTACACGCAAAATGTTGGTCGACCTCTTGACTAGCCGCTTTCAAGTGACTCTTTCACGACTAATGTTAGGGTTAAGGGATTATAGAGGATAAGTTTTTATAGTCTTCAAGCTAAGTGGGAGATTGTTAAAATTTGTTTAGCCCATTAGACCATTATTAACATGTGTTCAATGGATTTATATTAAGATTTTCTGACATTTGGTATATATGTGTGGATGTTATTGTGTGAGACCCATATCCTAGACCGTACCGATCCATAAGCTCCTGCAGTCTTCCAGGTCGAATTCCGGCGACCTGCGACCTATGGATTTCGCTTGTGATGACCTTTAAGTTCAAACATGTAAGCCCGACCCGGACCGACCCGGAAATTAGCGCCATAGCGACCGCCTTGTCGCCGCGGTTCTAACGCCGCGTCTTGTGCGGCAATCCGAGTTGTACATCAAAAGATTAGGCCGCGCTTTATTTGGACCTTAATCGCGTTTGTGGGACCCACCTATTGCAATGGCACACTTTTCTAAGCCATCATGGGGAAATGTGCTAGGTAATTATTTCATTCTCTTTTCCCAAAAGTCAACACCTCCCTTTACCTAAGCATTTATGGTGGCCTTACATCATTATGACAACCATAACTCTCCTCTCTCCCTCTTATCTCTCTCCCTCTCTCTTTCTTCCTCATTCTCCATTTGCAAGAACCGTGGACGTCCAACCCATCCCAAAGTTCTAACCATCTTCCACCTTAGATCCTCACCAATCCAACCTATATATCATCATCTCCACCGTTGAGGAAGCTTTGTAAGGGCATTAGAGCATAATGGTAGAAGTTGAAGGAGAAGATCTTGAGGTGGGTGCTTCTCTCTCTTTCTCATTTTTATTTTTGTGATGAGTGGCCCATTTGGATGAACCCCACCTTAATGTGTGTCTCATCTATACCATCCAACTATTTGGTGGCCCACCTGTCATAGGTGGGGCCCACCTTATCGATATGTGTTACCCAAACCGTCCAGCGCGTCCAGGACGCTGGACGTGAGCTAGCAAAGAAAAGGAAAAAGATAAATAAAATAATATATATTTATATTAGTTGATTCAAACATTAGGTGGACCACTCATATGGGCCCCAACTTGATGTATTTATCTAATCCACGCCGTCTATCCCGTTACCCAGCTCATTTTAGGCGTTGAGCCGAAAAAAAAAGAAGCTAATCCGAATATCAGGTGGGCCGTATTAAAGAAAACAGTGATTCTCACCGTCATAATCTGCTAGGGCCCACTCTGATGTATTTTTATATACCAAAATACTTGAATATTGGGCTTGATTGGTGCATCATGAGATGTAGAATCTAATGGATGGATCAGATCCACCTGATGCGGGCCCTACCACAGAAAAACCGGAGAAAAACATAAAAAAAAACAAACAAAAAAAAAAATAATCTGCTGCTGTCCAGAGGACGGCGCAAGCAGCGTCCTCTGCTGCCGTGGGCGTGAATGAGGCTGGGACCGTGGGTCCCAGCCGTGGGCCCCACCACGTTACATGCTACACATCAATACCATGCATTAGGTAGGTCCCCTTTGGGACAGTGGGCTCCCTTAAAATCAGTTGTATGTGGCGCTCAGGTGGCCCACATCAAAAAAAAAAAAACCGTGAAGATTGAATGTGTGCCATTGAAATCCTATGTTCTTTTCCCAGAAGTTCTGGCTCACTATGAAATTTGTTTTCTTCTTCATTCAGGGTCGTGGGACCCTATCCACACCGTCCATTCATTTGGTGGGCCACACCGTGGTATGTGAGGTTTACATCATCCCTGGACGGTGGGACCCACCCCACGTGTGGGGGCATCCCTTGATGTATACGCATGTCCAGGCCATGCATAATATTTCATATAATATTAATATATTATGTTATATTGTATTAATATATGATATAATATATTATATATTATATTATAATATCATATATATAATATCATATACTAACAAATGAGGGTGGGCCCTACGTGGGACCCACGTCTGCACCCTTTTAATGCAAAGCTGCCCAGCAGCAGCTATGTCTGTATAATATATTATATATTTTCTATTCACGTGCTTCTTTAATGCATTAAGATGACAGCAGCTATATATATACATGTATATTAAATATATACTATGTTGTGTATATACATGAGGGTGGCTACATGGGACTCACTTCTTTCTTTAGTGCAGTAGGGCTACACGTGTATTATCTATCTCTCCTTACGTGGGACCCATCCAAAGCAGGTGTGCCATCACAAATGGGTTACACGTCAGTGAGCTCGGCAGGCCCTCAAAGGGCTGTAGGTGGTTTATCTACACGGTCCGTTGTTTGGGTGGTGGGACCCACCATGATGCATGGGTTGTATCCAAACCTTCCAACCATTTTCAGAGATCATTTTATGACTTGAGACTAAGAATGAGTCAGATCTAAGGTTCAAGTGGACCCCACCATTGAAAATAGTGGAAATAGTGACATCCACTGTCCAAACTTCTTGGGAGCCACATTAGCTTCCAATTAAGCTCATATTTGGCTTTCAGTTCATCTAGCTCTATGTTAACCTATGAATTGGTCAAATCTCAAACACATTACGGAGGGCCACTCCATGATATGGTCATCTATTGGGGTCCACCTTAATTTATTTGTGGCCGTCCATTGAGGCCCACCTTGGTGTATGTATGAGGCCCATCTTGATTCATTTGTGGCCGTCTATTGAGGCCCACCTTAATGTACTTTGTGGCCCATCCGTCGGGCCCACTTTAATGTATTTTGTTGCCCATCCGCCGGGCCCATTTTGATGTATTTTGTGGCCTAATCGAGAGGCCCACTTTGATATACATGAGACTCATCACGGTATATCTTTGACCCATGAGCGGGGTCCACCTGTTGCGTGTTCTGAGGCCTAGGTGCAGGGCCCACCTGTTATGTATTAGGGCCCATGGGTTGAGGCCCATTGTGATATACTTTCGACCCATATGATGAGGCCTGTTATGATGTATTTTCGGCCCATTTGGTAAGGCCCGATGTGATGTATTTCAAACCATGTGATGCAGCCTATAGTGATGTATATAGGGCCCATGTATTGCGGCCCATTGTGATGTACATGAGGTCCATGGGTGGGGCCCAATGCGATGAATGTGTGGACCAATGTAAGGTGTGATTTCACTATAATGTATGAAATGATGTTCATGTGGGCCACTCCTTGGGAGCGATGTTGGTTTAATGGCCACATTGATAGGCAATGATGGTTTAATGTCCACATTGTGACCTTCCCTTAGCCTTGTTAAGTCCATTCTTACCGATTTCGATTGTCGTGACCGATTACTGACCCTAATTGTTGCGACTGACTGCCGGTTCTGATTATCGATCGATTTCTATTGTTATGACCGATTACCGACCCTGATTGTTTTGACCGACTACCGATTCTGATTATTGACCGATTCTGCTTGTCATGGCCGATTGACCGATTACCGATCGAAGTCGATTATCGTGACCGATTACCGATTGTGGCCGATTATCGATTTACGTGGCTGATTGTCGACTCTGCTTGTCGTGGCCGATTGACCGATTATCGATCGAGGTCGATTATCGTGACCGATTACCGATCGTGGCCGATTATCGATTGACGTGACTGATTGCCGACTCTGCTTGTCGTGGCCGATTGACCAATTGCCGATCGAGGCCGATTACCGATCGTGGCCGATTATCGATTAACGTGGCCGATTGTCGATTCTACTTATCGTGGCCGATTGACCGATTACCGATCGAGGCAGGTTGCTGATGCCGGTTATTGATACTGATTATGAGTATGTGATAGCATAGCATCATGATACATGCCCATACGCATCATCTGCATGTTTATTATGAGATGTGGTTGATCATTGCATATATTATTGAGTGTGTTGCTATGAGACTCCCTGATAGGCGGAGGTTATTTCACGTGAGCGCACGGTATGCGCAGGATTGATGCATGACTGGATTGTATGACTCATGCATCTTGCATTGTGTGCTGTGATTACTATACGCCCTAGCATCATCAGGGTCGTAGCCTCCACAGGCATATCGTGGATGGCCAGACGGGACACCGGAAATATTTGGTTCTAGCATACGGGCACCATAGATGTCCCTGGGTGAAAATCCCTAAACCTCCGTGGCCAGGAGATGACTCCAACGTCGAGACCGAGTGGATATATGAGCGCATGAGGGCCGAATACCAGGAGGCCGCGTCTCCCACTGTGTCGTGGTCGGTTGGAAAGGAGTGGTGGCCTTACTCGCCCGAGAGCAGGGGGCATTACTAGGCTGAGTTTGACCAGCTCGGAAATGGGTTCGCTATCGACGTGCCGGATAGGTATTGGCTGACTATTGGCCAGGCGGATAGTGAGGTTTCTTACGCTCACTTGAACTGTGCTGCTTGGAGAGAGACAGTGTCATTTGGAGTGTACTAAACCCCGGTGATGATCCCAGAGAGGAACCGTACTGATATGTGGACTTATTGAGTAGGAGCTGCATGCTCATTCATTCATTCATTCACTATCCACTCGGGCTGGTGGTGCGCAACTAATTGTTGTGTACCTTCGTTATGGCAAGGATTTCGGTTGGGCGCGCGACCAACCTGAGGTCAGGAGTTTACCACGTTGAGTCTGACTATCCAAATTTAGGTATGGGACTGGTTTGGATAGAAGTCCCTTGTGGTGGACCCCGTAGCCTGCGATACTACGCACTATCATCTCGATTTCACACTCCAGCATGGTCATTTCATTCGCATCGCACATTGCATTACATCCGCAGGTATATGACATTTTGGGTTGCTATATTTCTGTACTTATACGGCATAGACAGACTTAGCAAGATTTGTATAATTGCATCGCATCTTCAACATCTGATATTTGGCTTTTTATGACTCTTTATTGCACAGCTGTTCCATAGTGCGTATTCTGATATTGTTTGACTTATGGACTTGTCCATACTTCCGCTTATTCTGTTATCGTATAATTCATGATCTTGTTAGTGATTCTGTTTATTTCGATATTGTACCATTTATGGATTACTAGTACTTTCGGTCCTGTATGATGATGACATTGTGTTGAATACTTGGCACTTACCTTGTGCACACACTTACACCACCCTCTAAGCTTTCTATAAGCTTATGCACGATAGATGCGTGCAGGCGATGTTAGGTGGCAGCAGTGTTGAGCTTGGAGCGTGCGGCGGTCTTCTGGAATTTAATTTTCAATATCATGTATTTCCCTTTCAGCATTGTATTCAAATGATTATATTAGTGGATATGTGATGATGATGTTGCCTTTGTGAATTGGGTAATCTTGCGGTTATGCTTATTATGAGTTAAATGTACATTGAAAAATCCTCCTTATAGGATCCCAGGATCGGAACCTGGCGTATGGGCGCTAGGAGCCAAGAATGGGGCACTATGGAGGCTGTCGGCACCGGATTCGGCGATCGGGATTCCTGTGAATCCGATCTCCGGGTTTGGGGCGTGACATATTGTTTCATAATAATGCATATACATAAATATTTCTAATGAGATGTGCACAATTCGTTGATTTAAGGCTTAGTTTTCTATTCACACTGCGCAGACCATTATGAAAGTGCCATTGTTTGCCAATTAACGTGAATGTTGAGTATTAGAGTCAAGTGAGTCCCAAATGAAGATTACAAGACTGCATACTCATCAAGTTAAGAGGATCAAAGTGTGAAACAAAAGTAAACTAAGACTCACAACCCTAACCAAACCCTCTTAGGTAATAATTCCCTTAAACATGGTCCATACTTGCCTAAAATCATGTAGGAAAATCCCTTAGTAAGTATGTTAATAACCTTGTCTTGTAGCTTGTGGAGTTTAAAGTTTAAAATGAATTTTTGCTACTGTCGATGTCATTGAAGTGACATCGAGACATCCTCGATGTTATTGAAGACTGTTCGATAACATCGGTATTGTGGCTATTTGTCCAACAATTAAACTATATTTATCTAGAAATTATCGATGGCATTAAAGGGTGTTTGATGACATCGAAACTTAAGGTTTGATGTTATCAATCCATCTTCGATAACATCGTAAAAGGACCAAAAGACTCCAGCAACTTTCAATGAAAATCCAACTTATCGACGACATCAAACCGCTTTCGATGACATCGAATACAAATTGTTGAGGACATCGAAGCTAACTCAATGACATCGTAAATAGGACCAAATAGTCCAGAGAGTTTTTTTGAAGGAAAATGAATTAAATCCTCGATGACATCGATGATCTCGATAACATCGAAGGATGGTCGATGACATCGAAGTTCAAATCTCGATGACATCGAAGGATGGTCGATGACATCGTAAATGGGACCAAATGGTCCAGAGAGTTTTTAAAGGAAAATATATAAATTATCGATGAAATCAAAGCACCTTCGATGACATCGAAATTTAAATCTCGATGGCATCAAAGGATGTTCGATGACATTAAAAATGCACCTGATCTATCCAACAACCTCAGAGCATTTATTAAGAAAATCTCAATGACATCGAGTGATCCTTCGATGACATTTTTGGGTACTCGCTGACATCGGACAGAAACTATCCAATGCCTATTTGAAAATCTTGGTGAGGGGATCGATGGCATTAGAGAAGCTTCGATGACATCGAAGGAAACTTCGATGGCATCGGAGAAGCTTCGATGGCATCGAAGACCATTCGATGACAATGAAACTGACAATTTTCTACCCGTTTTCTAACCATTGAGATTTTACTCTATATAAGATTAGGTGTTGCTTCAAGGTTTTCCAGTGAGTATTAAAGAGAGCTTTGATGGAGTTATTGTAGTATTAATTACCCTTCCTCTTAAGCCATCCTTTCTCATAGGAGTTCTTCATTCAATCTATGGCTTAAAGGCCATCATTGTGACATTCATTGCCTAGATTGAACTATGAACTTCAACCTTCATTGATGATCCAACAACCATCTTTAATGGTGAATCTTTAAGCTGGATTCTTTGAATGCTTATCTTAGGAATCATTTCATGCTCTTTATGACCCATCATTAAGTAGATAGGTGTTCACAACCCCAAGTGCAGGGCTACGATGTAGTAATAACTCGGTGAGAAAAAGGTTGAATCCACAGAGACTTAACTTGTACATATTCTGAAAATAAACTAGAACTAGAATAAGATTTAAACTAAAATCTGGAATAAGAGAGATCAATTATGAATAAACTATCAATAAGAAAAGGGACACTAGGGTGCTAAGGATCCATATGTAGCTATTAAGATGCTACCTTACTTGATTCAAAGAGCTACAACTGGAATTAGAGTCCTATCTTATCCAGTTGGATGATAGAGCATTAAAAACCCAAAAATATGAATTTTCCATCAACATAGTTCTCTCGTGAAGCATTCATGTAATAATATCAGGGAATCTAACCATCCACCATGCCATAAACTATGGTGAATCATGAATTTTACAGATTACACACTTTTTAAAATAGATTAAGAAGATATTCAAAATTATCACATCATTTATTGTAATTTGAGTCACAATAAATCATAGAATACTGAAAATATTCCTTTAATCAAACTATAAATTAATAGAAATTCAGCGTCTACTTGAATCAAATCAAAGGAAGCAACAAAATAAACTACAGCTTCACCTCTTAGCCCTAGCTAAAAGATTAACTAGTTATAGCTAACTCAAAAATGAAGGTCTTTGATATCATCGAAAAATCGTCCAGAACTGTCCAACAAGTTTATTCAGAAATTCCTGAAATTTTTGATGTCATCGAAGGCCTTCAATGATATCGAAGTCTATTTTGAGAATTATTTCATGACTTTTACTTTTTATACTCAGAGTTTCAGAATATGTTTTTTCTAGCCAATTTTCCGGATTCCTTTTCTTCACGTCAAATCTTCGATTCTCTTCATTCCTCACTTAGTTTCCTTGGATCTTTGGCATGTGAATTATTCATTAATGACTTCCAAATCTCAAAATCCTCATTTAGTAATCTTTTGAGCATAAATATTCCTTTTAACATCAATTTCACCTTAAGCTCTCGAAATCACCTTGTACATGAAAACATGCATAATTAGATCAATTATGCACTACCATGTTCATAAAACCAAGGCACAAATAGGGAAAAATATGCAACATTTCACACTCAACACACCCCTTAATCAGCATTTTGCTGGTTCCGAGCAAAACCTGCGAACACAACTTCTCAAAATTTTCAAATTACAAGCTTCTCTTAGATAACAATTTTCTGCACAAGCCTATACATGTGAGTGATATTCAAAGGTCTGGAAATAAAACAGGAGCAATCTAGATCCCAATGTCCTTAGCAATCAAATGAATTAAGTCTTCATTCATCACTTAACAAATAAAATATGTCCAAACATCAAGTTTCTAGTGTGTTTAGTGAGTTCTAACTTAAAATTTCATGAATTTGTTATACATTTCATAAAGTGGACAGTTCAACACAAATACTGATTCCGATCATATCTCCTATTTCACTTATTTTCCATCTTTTGATTTTATATCAATGACTTTCACCTTTTTTCATTCTTTTTCTAAAATTTTCATTTAAAACACATCTTGTAGGTGGTCATGATCTTACTGTTTTCTAGCTGGTTTTTTTTTTTTTTCCTTCTTTTAATCCCTTTTAGGTAGACAATAATATCCAAATTTGGTTCATAATCACTTGTAAGTAATTCACATATTATCACTTAGAAAGTAAACAATTTCATAGGATATAAATTATATGTGAAGTGTGAGCTACACTCAATTGATGTTTTAAAATTTTCTATTAATCAACTAATTAAGAAAACTTAATCAATAGTTACTAATTGACTAGTCACTAGATTCTCAAAGATTTATTACATATCTTATCATAGTACTCAACATGCATTCAAATAACACATAATTTTTACTTTCCAAGAGATTTTTGAAACAAAAAATTTAAATTTTTTTAAATAATTTGTTCGAAACCTAGAAAAATACTGATTAGATCCATCTAATCTCACCTCCAACCTAAAATTTACATTGTCCTGAATGTTAAAAAAAAAAAAAAAAAAAAAAAAAAAAAAAAAAAAAAAAAAATGTCAATAATACAACATTAGACAAAGATAAGAAAAGGAGTAGTGAGTTAGGAAGATAGTATCTGAGAAGGAAGAATGCAACGATATTCAAAGTCATTGTTATGTAAGGGTTAAGCAATGATAAACACGAATAACTAAAGCAAAATTCTATCTAACCTAATCTTAAGAAAACAATAAACCTAACTATACCTTCATCAGACTAGGAAGTCAATCTTGATAGACAGGATCGGTCAGAGGGATGGACATATCCTCTAAGTCAAATTTCTTAACAAATGGCTTGAGACAATGACCGTTCACTCTAAAAATGTTTCCATTCATTAGATTTTGTAGCTCAATGGCCCCATGAGGGTAAACGGTTGTAACAATAAAAGGGCCGGTCCAATGAGATTGAAGCTTACCCGAAAAAATATGTAAACGAGAATTATACAAGAGGACCTTATGACCTGATGTGAATGATTTTCGAAGAATGTTCCGGTCATGAAACACCTTCATTCTGTCCTTGTAAATTCTCGAGTTCTCATATGCATCGTTTCAAATTTCCTCGAGTTCATTCAATAGAAGTTTGCATAGCGAGCCGACATTGTCCAAATTGGAGTTTAAATTCTTAATCACCCAATAGGCCTTATGTTCCAACTCCGCATGTAAGTGGTAAGCCTTCCTGTAGAAAATTCTAAAGGGAGACATTCCAATGGGTGTCTTGTAAGCTGTACGGTAAGCCCATAAAAGCATGTAACGACCTCAGTTTTGGGCATCTATTGATATACGTTTGTACATGTAGGAAAATAATGAATATTATCATCTTCCTTAATCATAATAGAAGCACTGAATTTCGGGGATGAAATTCTCTTTAAGGGGGGTAGATTGTAACACCCCGTACTTTTGCATACTCGGGTGTCATCAGGGAAGTCTAAAATTTGTTTCCACGTATGTAGAAACACATGTAGTCAACTATGCACACCGACACCCAGAAATCCTCGATCTATTCATCTTAACCGTCTTGTATAACATTCATTCGTACATCAAACCATCCAGACATCAGATGATACTTCATAAGTACATTATTTTGTGCAAACATAGATCAAACCTTATAGATGTATTTTAATAATTTACCTGAAAATGTAGGGAATATGGTGATACGTATATATTTAATGTATATAAAATATTATGAAAATAATATTATAATAAATAAACATAATGAATAATAATTTTACAACATATGATTGAATTATAAATATTAGTATCTTTTATAAATACATGTACAAAAATTATTAGACAATTTAATAAAGTTGTATATTATTTAACAATGTAGTTTTAAATATGGTGTTGTACAAATTCTAATTCATATGTATGTATAGTATGACATTGTGTATTATGAATTATACACTAGTAAATGTGTGACCAATAGCATGTAAATAGTAGTACGTTAATATTAAAATTATATTTATATAGGTGTAAATTATTTTAATTAGTGTAACTACAAGTAATGTACAATAGTAATAAATTTTATATTAATTGGCTAGTAATACAGGATGGAAACCTTACAAAGGGCCCTTTAAGATCTTTTAACCGTTGATGTCCAACTTCGGAATCATCCGACCACTAGATTGACGAGAAACCCACCGCCATGACCTAAATCAATTTGTGGGCCCCACCTAGACCTTAGATCTGCCTGATTTTTGGGTCAAAAGACCTGACTGACGTTTCCAAGAAGAATAGACGGAGTGGATTTCATGTAAACATCACTGTGGGCCCCACAACCATTTTGTGTACACCATAGGTGGTGCACTTGTGGTGCACCGGACCACTAGGCTCGGTCAGCAGTGGGCTGACCCGCTATTTCCAAAAAAAGAGAGATTTCTCTCTCTCTCTCTCTCTCTCTCTCTCTCTCTCTCTTCATTTTGCGCAACCGGCGGATAGCGACCGTTTGGGATGCACCATGGGCCACCATCTTGGATATGACGGGTGATCTGAACCGTCCATCGTGTTCAGGGCTTGAGCCCAACCAAAACCTTACTCATCTCACACGTGGGGATGCACGTGCGTGGGCACAATATTCGGGGCAAACTGGCCATACAAACCTAACATTCCAAAAATGGAATCTGTCTCTGCTGCCAAAACCGGTGATCCGAGCACGCCCCTCATCCTCAAATCTCAGCCATTCGTATAGGATTTATCCTAACTGTCCATTTCAAACCACCCTAAAGTTTCCTACCCATAGTAAGATAAAACTACAGACGGTTTCGATTTTGGCTGTGTACTAAGCAGTTTAGAGTAGATTAAATCCTGGGCATTCATTACCCATCTAAGGGTCGTGAGGGAGCTAGGGTTGCTATAAGATGGGATAGAAAACATCCCTCCTCCAGTCGTTGCAAAGAACCCTAGAAAACCAGCCGTCACCTTCCACCCTTGAACCCATCACCTAAACCTTCCTCAAGCTTCGAAAGAGCCTATCTGGAAGCTCTCTGAGACCCATAGGAATCATTTGATCGGAACAGATTGAAGGGAGGAGTGGCGTTTCTAAATCCACCATTAACAGCAGTCATCTTCTCGACCGCTCTATGTTGCATCAGATGCAGTCGGGGTGAGGTTTGGTCCTGTGGGAGCTGCTCTTGGTGCCGTAGATGACAGGAGAAATGGATGAGAGAAGAGGGAAGGAAGGAAGAAAATGAAAGAAAATGAATGAGGGAGAGAGATGACGCTGTGACTGTTGCACCACGCCATGGCCTCGCTGCTGCTGTACCAACTCGAGTTGCAGTGGATTCGGCCAAGTCCTAGTTCGGTTCAGGCCTTTCCAGAAGAAAGAAAAGAGAAGGAGGGAGAAGAAGCAAGAAAGTAGTGGTGGTGCGGCTGTTGCACCGCACCACCTCAAATCAGCTCAAACCGAGTCGTGACCCAAGTCACATCTTTTGGCCGAGTTCTCACTGATGAATGAAGGTGAGAAAGGGAAGAAGAGAAGCAGAAGGAAAGAGAAGAGAGAAAGGAAAGACAGAGAAATGAGAAAGAGGAGGAGTGCATGATCGCACCAACTCGATCGAGCCATGGACCGAGTCGGATCCGAGTCCGTTTGATCTGGGCCACATCTGAGTCGAGCCTAAACGCTGTGGGCTGCTGCCGATTCAGGCCACGCTGAGATCTCAGCAAAGAAAGGAGAAGAAGAAAGAGAAGAAGGAGAGTTTGGGGTTTTTGGGGGGCTGTCGAGTCGAATCGGTTGAAACCGAGTCCAGCCGAACCGAGTTGGGTTTGGTCCTTGGTCCAGAAAATCTTGGGCATTCCAGCAAGAATGGAAGAAAAAAAGAAAAGAAATGGAAGGAAGAAAAGGGAGAAGTGTGGTTGTTGTGCCGCGTCAACTCGACTCGAACTGAGTCGACTCGGTGAGCCCACATTTCTTTATCCTGATTTAATTTATTTTAATTGTCATTGCTATTATTATTTTTTTGGAATTATTAAAATCAAATATGATTGACCATTAGAAAATTTTTCAAGCGAGTATTAGTTGATTCATATAAAATCTTCATTATTAAAATATTTATATTTTACCTTGTTATTCTTAAAATATTATTATTAATGCTAGAATACGCTATTTATTTTCATCAAAATGACTACTAGTGCTACATTAGCTAAATGTTAAGAATATTGTTAATATTACTAATTATTTTTGGAATTATTAGCAATATGATCCATCGTGGGTTGTTGTTAGGAAATTTAATATAATAGTAGCCATTGTTGATATTCCTAAATTAATAACTAATTTATTTGATTAGTCTTATTCATCTACTACTCTCTTTGATAAGTGGCCACACATAATAGAGTTCAAACTCCATAATCTAAACCTTAGGCGTATGCTTAAAATGTAAATAGTAAGTTGAGCATGAATCTAATTGTAAAATTTCGTAACTCATGGTAGGTCATAGTACCTATTATCTAGACTAGATTCATTATTAAAAATCATTAGAAAATACTATCACTTTCATTATGGGGCGAGTACAAGTATTATTAAAATGAGTGTCATTATTAGAAATCATCATATTATCATTTGTAAATACTCTATCATTATTACTTGTGTTATATAAGAGATTATTAGTCGTCATAGGAATACTAGATAATGTTGGTACATTTAAATATGAATTTACAACCCATCATTATTAATATTGATGGATTAATGCTCCTATAACGAATACTATTCGATCCGTTGTATAATAATAATAATATTATTATTATTAATGATAATGTAGGATTCAAATCCTAGAATCTAAACCCTATAACTAAACCCTAGTGTGAAACCCTAATTCTATAATAGAACCCTAAAAGTAATCTAAACCCTTAGTTGTGTGAATCTCGACCATAGACACCTGGTAGAACATTGATCTCATGTACAAATTCACAATCCATGATAGGACTCAACTTTGGGGGTGCACACGCTTACTAGCATCGTCAGTTAGCGGTTCAAGTATAAGGTGATGATTCTTCCCCTTGAGCTTTCCATCTTCTCATTAGCTTAAGTTATAGTTTTTATTTAAATTTATAATTGATATCTCTCTCTTATAATCACATGTGTTAGCTGGTGGAAATTTAATTGCTATATTGCCTGCTTAATGTTCATCCTGTATATTTGTTCATGCTTATGTATTGCTTACGGACTTTAAACTGGTACATTAGTGGGAAACCCCCACCTATAAATGTACAACCATACTTAGGATGTAACCCGACTGGTTGTGATTAAAAGGACCTTCGAATTACTGGTTATTGAGTGGTGGTCTAAATGGATCATTGATATGGGCCTACCATCAAGGGTTGTTGTGTCCAATGGTTTTCAAGGATGGTCCTTTATCGCATGGTTTTAATACTCGCCCTATGTGGCCTATTTTGATAATTACCCTATGTGGCTTATTTGATATCGCCCTATGTGGCTTTGTTATGGTATTTTCCCTATGTGGGCTCGATGTTTTATACCGTGCAACCATGTGATGATAAGCCCCATATACTGTAATATGATTGGCCACTAGTCGATGGGTTTCCATTAAACATCTTAAGATGGTAGCCTCATGAGCCAGGGATGGTGGAATGGGACACTATGCCTGAGCTGTCGGCCTACGCTGGGTCATGTGCTCCCCGTAGTGACCTTTGAGCTTATCTAAATTGGCTGGTTGTAAACACTAATAATGACTTGGCAAATCATGCATATATGGCACGTATTGTTCCGACTGGATGATATTTCTCAGGTTCGATGATTTCCGACTGGATGATGTTTCCCAGATTTGATGATTGCATGGGCGACGGCCCACTGTCCGTACGGATGAGCATCCCCGGGGCGATGATTGCATTCACGCATCCATGCATCTAATAAGACCTGCATCATGTATTATTTTGTATGCTTTATTTTATAACTATACTTACCTAATGCGGTGGTGTGTAATCTTGAGGGGAATTCACACTTAGTTGGCCACTCATCCATCAAATATATAACCGTACAGGTAATACAGGTGGCTTTAGTGATATGCATGTACAGATTTGATGAGGAGCAGGGTACGATCGCCAAGGATGCATGGCTATATTTTCCTGGAGGAGCTGCGTGATCTGGCGGCCTATATTTATATGTTTTCTGCTATCCTTCATGTATTAAATTCTTGTAAATCTTGTACTTGTTAAATTCAGAGACATTGGTTTGTATAAGTCATTATGGGCAGCTTCTTGTATATTTGAATGATATTGAAATTTTCCTTTATGTTGATTTGTCCACACTACGCTCATTTACTTACTCTGATGAAAGAAAAAAAAAATGTACACTTGAATTTGACCATCCTTTAAGGTTAACACTCGAGTTTTCGGGAAACGGGTCGTGTACTCGGGTCCTGAAGATTCGGGTTGTTACAAAGTATCAAACAGTTTGATTGACCAATCTTTGTGATTGAGGCTAACCGTTTTTTTCTAGAATTTATTTGATTTTCCTATTGGAAATGTTAGCTTGACCGCTTGTTTGCAGGTGATAGGGGGTATTAACTTTGTGAAAGATGCCATATTTCTTCATTAAGGTCTCCGATGGCCTGTTGTAAAAGTGTGACCCTCCATCACTTATGATGGCTCAAGGTGTTTCGAACCGGGAAAAGATGTTTTCTTTTAAGAATCGAATGACCGTTTGATGATCATTGTTCCGGCACGGGATTGCCTCGACCCACTTGGTAACATAATCTACTGTTAACAAGATGTAAATGTTTCCAAATGATTGGGAGAATGGTCCCATGAAACTAATGCCCTAGCAATCGAATACTTCAATAATTAGAATGAGGTTCAATGGCATCATGTTTCAACGGGACAATCCTCCTAATTTTTGACAACGCCAACAAGCTTCGCAAAACTCATGAGTATCTTTAAACATTGTAGGCTAGTAAAAGCTGCATTGTAAAATTTTGGTCGTCGTCTTTTTAGCAGAAAAGTGACCACCATAGGCCTGAGAATGACAAAAGGAGATTACACTTTGATGTTTATTGTCAGTCACACATCTTTTTAGAATTTGGTCTGGGCAATATTTGAATAGGTATGGATTATCCCAGACAAATTTACGTACCTCAATGTAGAATTTCTTTTTATCTTTTGCAATCCAATAGATCGGCGTAAAACCTGTAGCAAGATAATTCACAATATCAGCAAACCAAGGTAATTGGAAAAGTTTAAACAATTATTCATCAGGGAACATGTTGTTTATAGGTGTCGTCTCAAGGGAATCGGGTAGGTCAAGTCTTGAGAGATGGTTAACCACTACATTTTCTATTCCTTTTTTATCACTTATTTCAATGTCGAATTCTTGGTGTAGAGGGATCCATCTTATTAAATAAGGCTTGGCATCCTTCTTAGAAAGAAGGTAGTTCAGGGTCGCATGATCAGTGTAGATGATCTTCGATTCGATTAAGTATGACCTAAATTTGTCTAAAGTGAACACTAGGACTAAGAGTTCCTTCTTTGTAGTAGAGTAGTTCACTTGAGCAGAATTTAGAGTTTTACTGGCATAGTAAATCACATAGGGCGTCTTCTCCTTTTTTTGGCTTATCACCACCCTAATAGCATAATTATATGCATCGCACATAATCTCAAAAGGAATATTCCAATCGGTCGGTTACATGACAGGAGCAGTGGTCAACATAACCTTGAGATTAGAGAAAGCTCTTTGGCATTCTTCGCTCCACTCGTATGGAATATTCTTTTGTAAGAGATTGCATAAAGGATGAGAGCGATGCCTAAAGTCCTTAATGAATCTCCTATAGAACCTAGTGTGTCTTAGAAATGATTGCTCATTACGTATGCTTTTGGGTGGAGGTAGGTTAAATATTAAATCAATTTTAGCCTTATCCACCTCAATTCCCTTAGATGAAATTATGTTTCTAAGAACTATTCCCTTAGGAACCATGAAATGACATTTTTCCCAATTTAGCAGAAATTTTTCTCTTTACATATTTTCAGCACAAGTTTAAGATGTTCAAGGCATTCGCTGAAAGATGGACCTAAGATAGAGAAATCGTCCATGGAAACCTTTAAATATTGTCCCACCATATCTGAAAATATGCTTAACATACATCACCGAAATGTGGCAGGGGCATTACATAGTTCGAATGACATCCTTCGGTAAGCAAAGGTGCCAAAGAGATATGTGAGCATCATTTTCTCTTGATCTCCAAGGGCTATCTCTATCTCATTGTAGCCCGAATACCCATCCAAGAAACAGTAGTAAGAACAACCAACTAGCCTTTCTAAAATTTGATCAATGAAAGGTAAAGGAAAGTAGTCCTTCCTTGTGACGGTATTTAACTTTCGGCAGTCAATGCACATCCTCCAACTAGAAGTAACTCTAGTTGGCGCGAGTTCATTATCGCCATTGCCTACGATGGTGATTTCGGACTTCTTAGGAACCACCTATGTTAAACTCACCCATTGACTGTCGGATATAGGGTATATGATACCCACATCCAACAATTTAAGTACCTCAGCCTTAACCACTTCCTTCATGTTATGATTTAAACGGCGTTATGGTTGTTAGGAGGTTTTTGCATTTTCTTTTAAGTGAATGTGGTAAGTACAAATTAAAGGGTCAATTCCTTTGAGGTTCGCAATCATCCATTCAAGGGCTTCCTTATGTTCCTTGAGAGTATAAATGAGCATTCTCTTTTGTTTTTCGTTAAGATAGGAGGAAATCACCACCATGTATGTCTCATCTTGACCTAAATAGACATATTTAAGATCGGTGGACAAAGGTTTTAGGTTAAACTTCGGTGCCTTGAGACTAGACGGTAGAGGCATTATATCGGTTTGGGTCAAAGTCTCAAATTATGGCATCCACCTGTTAATTTCAAATACTAGCATCGCATCAAGCAAGGCATCCATCTCCTTAATCATGTCATTATCTAAATTGGGGGAGTGAGCTAAGCACGTCTCCAAAGGGTCAGAGTATAGAGTCAAAAGTACTCTATCTTCCATGAAAGAATCGATCATGTTAATGTCATGGGTATCATCAATATCCTCTTATTGTTTGCTCATATTGAAAAAAATATTGAGTTCTAATATTATGTTCTCAAAAGATAAAAGTTCATAACTCCATTCATACTGTAAGACCCGTATCCTAGCCCGTACCATTCCGTAGGCTTTCGCGGTCCTCCCGGTCGAATTTCAGCGACTTGCGATCTTCTATTGGCAGTTGTGTGCGACCTCGAGTCATATCCCGTATTACAGAGTCGGCTCGACCCGAGACTTGTACCAGTGCGACCGCGCCGTCGCCGCGGTTCCGACGCCACGTCTCATGCACCGAGGCGATACTTAGGCCAGGAGATGTGGGCCCCCATTTAATTCGAGGAAAACATCGCGCGTTGTAAAACCCAAGAGAATCTCTACAACATGTCACCTCAATCAATCAATCAATCCCATCAAGGGTCAAGTACACATCACCTCACTCCCATCCCCAAGCAATCCCATAAGTCAACAACCCTTACACAACCCATACCCTTCTTACACAAATTTTCTCAAAAGTCAATAAAGTTCTTACACACCCATCACTCTCCCATCCATCACTCCATCCCATCTCCTCTCTCTCTTATTTCTCCATTCTTTTCCAAGCAACCCAAAACACCAAAATTCCCAACGTCCAAGCTCTCCCAACCCCCATGAGAAGATTTTATGTGTGGCTCACTTCCTAACCATCTCATCTCCCATCTCAACCCTTCATTCTTCATCATCTTCCGTTGAGATCGAAGCCAAGGAGATCACCTTTTCATTGGACCAAGAAGATCGAACGGTGCGTAATTTTATTTGTCGATTTTGATGATTCGAGGACCCACATATGGTGGGACCCATCTTGATGTATGCATTGTATAGGGAGGGCCTATAGTGGCGGGGTCCCTCCCCTTCTCACCAGTCTTTCTCTCTCTCTCTTTTTTTTTGTTCTCTCTCTCTTGTGATGGGCATGGCCCAATAGATCCACACCGATCATGGACCCACTATAATGTAAGTATTTTATCCATGTCGTCCTCTGTGTGGGCCCACCGTTTGGATGGGCCAGATTGGAGGAAGACACAAATATCAACTTCTCTAAGGCTAATGGTGGGTCCCACACGTATGGACCCACCTTGTGCGAACATTGAATCCGGGCCATCCATCAGTTGGACGTCCAGCAGCATGCAGCTGCTGGACCGTCAACAAGATTTGTGGGCTCCATTTCCAGTCCGTCCAGACATCCAACCATCAAGACGTTGGATTTTTTTTAATAATAATAATAATATAAATATAATAATGATAATATATATAATATTATAGAAGTGGTGGTCCATCCATGTGGGACCACCATGATGCATTTATTTTATTAGTCGTCCATCTGTTGCCATGTGGGACAGGTGGGACCCACGTAGATGATCCCTGCCGTCCATCCATTTTTCAGGACGGTGGGTCCCCACTCCTAACTGACGTCAGCAAAGCCTATGGCCCACCAGACGTATGTGCTCCCTTAGCCGTCCATCTGTCTTGGACGTGGGAACCACTTCACATGTGTTACACGTGTGGAGGTGGGGCCCACCTTGATGTAACGCCCAGAGCACCCAGGGTCTGGACGGTGGATTTTTTTGAAATTCATGTATGATATGTATCTTATAATATAATATATTATATGCGTAAAAGGTACTATGCGCTCGAGCGTAAACCGGTCGTCCGTGAGGTCGAGCTGTGTGGGCCCTACCGTGATGCCTTTCGAACATCAACACCGTCCACCAGATGCACCATTCCATGGTGGCCTCGAAGGCCGAAAATAAATTCAATATATGACTTTAGTGGGCCACACCACATACAGAAGTGCAGAGGGGCCGTGCACCATTGAAACATTCATAACCATTTTTGAGGGCCCACCGAGATATTTTTTGTAAATCCAGCCCATCCATTATGTGTGTCCCACTTGAATTAGGGTTCAGACTAAGTTTCAAGTGCATGGAAAACTAAGGTGGGCCCCACCAAGTGATTTTATATGTTTTTAGCATGTATTCACATGATTTTAGATGATATGGCCCACCTGAGTTCCGTATACGGTTGATTTTGGGTCGTACAGGCCCATTATAGAATGGTACATCTGGTGGACGGTGTTGATGTTCGAAAGGAATCACGTTGGGGCCCACACAGCTCGACCTCAGGAACGACCGCTTTACGCTCGAGCGCATAGTACCTTTTCCCATATGATAGTATATTATATTATATTATATTAATACGTTGTATTATATGTATACTGCGGCTGACGTCTGCAGCTTGTGGGTCCCACCAGGTCCGTGCACATCAAGCCGTCCACCCATCTGTCCTATCTTGATGCTTGTGTTGCATATTAGCCGTCCATCCATCTATAGCTGGGACGGACAGGGGCTTTGAGTAGCCACTGTGATGTATGTGTTACATCCAAACCGTCCATTCTTTTGGTGAGTTCGACCTCTGGCTGGATACTGCAATCAAGAAGATTCAAATCTTTGATGGGCCACGAGTGTGGGACCCACCTTTATCATGATTGTGCACCGTCCAGATGACTCTGGACGGTGAGCATGGGCGTTTTGATTGGCATATATTATATTATATGATATTATATTTTATAATATATATAGAGAGTGATGTGGTGGTGGGGCACCACGTGGGACCCATTCACAGACGCAGCAGCTGGGCTGCTGTACGTGGGACTGAACCCACGCCGTCCATCTATCTGGTGGGACCCACCGTCGCTGGACGATCAGGGGTCTCCGTGGTATAGGGGTCCACACGTGTGGACCACACGGGATGTACGGGCCTTATCCACACCGTCCGTGGAATGGGACAGCGGGCCCCTATGATGCATGCATCCCATTCCAAGCCGTCCATCCGTCTGCCGTGCCCCATGCGCCCCACCTTAATGTACTGTTCTACCACGCCATCCATCCATCTGGCGTTCTAGCGGCCCCACGCTGATGGGTGTTTTCCCATCCAGCCCGTTCACCTATTTTGGGCCACCTCATCTCACGGTTTGAGACTAAAAATAAGACAAATTTAATATCAAGTGGACCACACTGCAGAAAACAGTGGTGTTGAACGTCTACCATTGAAACCCCTTTAGGTCACAGAAGTTTTGAATCAATATAATATTTGTTTTTCCCTCCCTGTTCTGGTCCTTGTGACCTTATGAACAGTTTGGATGGATAATAAACGTTATGGTGGGCCCCCTCTAAATTTTAACAGGGGAAGTCCTTATTACCACTGTGGTTTGTGGTATGGTCCAAATGTTCTTTTGACAAGATTCATTTATTTGGAAAATGCTCTCTTTAGATGGATGAATATTGTGGTTGGTTTGGCTTATTCAACTTGGCCTATTGATTCCGCCTATTTGATTCGGCCCATTTGTACCGGCTCATTTGATTCGGCCCAATATAATATATATATATATACTGGCCCATAGTGATATATATGCGGCACAGATAGGATGCCCATGATGATATATTTAAGGCCCAAGGGCAAGGCCCACCTATTGTGTATTCGAGGCCCAATGTAATGTATGTTGGCCTATATGGCGAGGCCTATGTGACGTAAATGAAGCCCATCGTGATTGTACGTGAGGCCATGGGCCCACTATATGTTTGGCCCTATGTAGGTCACTCCTTGGGAGCAATGTTGGTTATATGTCCACATTGATGGACAATGATGGTTGGATGTTCACATTGTGACCTTCCCTTAGGCCTTGTTAGGCCCATTCTCATCATTCCCTTAATGGGTTAACTTAAATAAGTGGGCCCCATTCGCCGTAGACAGATGGCTCCGTGCTATCGAATTTGATATAACCATGACTAAGTGTTGATCTTTATACTATGGTTGATCGGCTGATCATTTAGAGACCCCCGCTTTGTTTATCTGTTGATTATCGGTGCCATCGCCGTGACCGATTTGCAGATTCCTGTTGTAGCTGGTATTCTGATTGTCGTGGCCGATTGCCGATTCCGATTATTGACCGATTCCGATTGCGTGGCCGATTGCCGATTTCGATTGACGTGACCGATTTGCCGATTCCGATTATTGACCAATTCTGATTGCGTGGCTGATTACCAATTTCGATTGACGTGACCGATTTGCCAATTCCGATTATTGATCTATTCCAATTGTCGTGGCCGATTGTCGATTCCGATTGAAGTGACCAATTTGCTGATTCCGATTATTGACCGATCCCGATTGTCGTGGCCAATTGTCAATTAGTGATCAAGGCTGATTATCATGACCGATTGCCGATTTCCGATTGACGTGACCGATTTGCCAATTATGATTATCGATCGATTTCGATTGTCGTGCGATTTGCCGACTTCGATTGTCGTAACCGATTACTGATTCCGATTGACTTGGCCGATTTGCCAATCCTAATTATCGAGGCCGATTATCGATGTCGATGTCGATTGTTGATTTCGACTCCAATTATCGAGGCCGATTCCAATTCTGATTATCGAGGCCGATTCTGATTTGTCAAGGCCGATTGTATAGGCCAATTTCGACTGTTGAGGCCGAGTATTGAGGCCGATTCCGAGTGTCGATTCCGATTGTCGGAGCCGATTTCGATTGCCAAGGCTGATTGTCGTGACCTATATGATGTACATGCGACCCATAGTTAAGGCTCATTGTGACAACATAACATCATAATACATGCCCATACGCATCATCTGCATGTTTGTTATGAGATGTGTTGACCATTGCATATGCCATAGGGCGGGTTGTTCATAGGGCTCCCTGATAGGCAGAGTTGCCCCACATGAGAGCATGACATGCACAAGATTGATGCATGAATGGACTGTGTGACTCATGCATCTCGCATTTGTGTGACATGACCACGATACGCCTTAGCGACATCAGGGCTGTAGCCTCCACAGGTATTCGCGGATGGCCAGATGGGACACCGAAAATCTATTCTACATGGGGTACTATAGATATCCTTGGGTGAAAGTCCTAGAACCCTCTTAGATCCGGAAGTTGCTCCAACGTCTAGACCGAGTGGATGCATGAGCGCATGAAGGCCGTATACCGTTAGGCCGCGTCTCCCACTGTGTCGTGGTCGGTTGGAAGGGGATACGGCCTTACCTGCCCGAGAGGAGGGGGCAATGCTAGGCTGACTCTTACCAGCTCAAGGAATGAGTCCGCTATCGACGAGTCGGGCCCGATATTGGCAGGTGGATAGTGAGGTCTCTTCCACTCACCTTATTGCGCGCGATGGGGCGGCAATCTGATTTGGAATGTAATAGACCCCGGTGATTTCCCAGAGAGGAACCGTACTGATATGTGGACTTATTGAGTAGGAGTGCATACTCATACATTTGTTTCATTCACTATCCACTCGGGCTGGGGGTGCGCAACTAATTATTGTGTACCTTCGCATGACCAGAATTTCGGTTGGGCGCGCGACTGACCTGAGATCAGGAGTTTACTACATTGAGTCTGACTATCCAAATTTAGGTATGAGACTGGTTTGGATAGAAGTCCCTTATGATAGACCCCATAGCCTGCGATACTACGTACTACCATCCCGACTTCACTCCAGCTTGGTCATTTCATTCACACTTCATATCACATTGCATCCGCAGTACTTAGCATTTGGGGTTGTCATGTTTCTGCATTGATATGGCTGTTAGTACTCATGCCTTGCATCGCATAGCCTTGGTACGGCTAATGGCGCTCATAGACTTATCAGTATATTTTCGCTTATTTCGATATTGTATGATTTATGTCATTGTATCCTCGACATCTAATATTTGGCTCGCTCTGACACCTCATTTGCATAGTTGATTTGCATTGTGTACCCTGATATTGTATGACTCATGGACTTGTCAATACTTCCGCTTACTCTGATATTGCTTACTTGACACTTACCTTGTACACACACTTTCACCACTTACTAAGCTTTCTATAAGCTTATGCACGATAGATGCGTGCAGGTGGCATAAGGTTGCAACAGTATTGAGCTTAGAGCGTGCAGCGGACTTATGGAGTTTTCATTTTTGACATATGTATTTTCCTTTCAGCACTGTATTCAACTGTTTATATTAGTGGATATGTGATGATGATGTTACCTTTGTGACTTGGGTAATCTTGTGATTATGCTTATTATGAGTTAAATGTACATTAGAAAATCCTCCTTGTACGGTCTCAGGATCGGAATATGGCGTATGGATGCTGGGAGCCGAGAATGGGGTACTACGGAAGCTGTCGGCGCCGGATTCAGTAAATCAGGAATTTTGTGAGCCCAGTTTCCGAGTTTGGGGCATGACACATACAATTGATGATGACATTTGATGTTGCTAGGAATGGGCAACCGAAAATGATGGGAATCTGACTGCTCACGTCTATGATAGGCCGAGTATCCAAAACGATAAAATCCACTATATAGTAGAATTTTTCGAATTGGACTAACACATCCTCAATCATCCCTCTCGGTACACGAATTGAACAATCGGTAAGTTGTAGTGTGGTCCGGGTGGGTTTTAATTCACCTAGACCTAACTTTCATAGATTGAGTAAGGGATCAAATTAATGCTTGCCCCCAAGTCAAGGAGTGCATGTTCAATCCGATGGTTCCCAATTACACAAGTGATGGTTGGGCTACCGGTATCGTTGTATTTTTGTGGCACATTTTGCTTGAGGATGACACTCACTTTTAGATAGAGGTTTTGGTGCAATCAACCGTTGGGGGAATGATACAATCGGCTTATTTTGAGAGTCTGGTTCTATCCCATGAGGGATGTCGCTAAGTCCATCATCCTCAACTTCTTCTGAATCCTTAGGCTTTTCAGCCCTTGCTGGAATAGTTTTGTCAATTGTCTTTCCACTTCTAAGAGTGGTGATGGACTTAGCCTGTTCCACATGTTGATTGAAAGAACTTAGGTCACTGATTTCACATTGTGAATTCGGATTGGCGAGAGGTTAGGCTAGAAAAGTTGCTTTCTCCCCAATCACTAAGTTTGACTCAATCCTTTGAATTGACGATGCAAACATTCTTCATTGTTGTTTTGAGATCCTGAAATGCTTACATCGTATTTTGGTTGAATAACTCTTGGTTTTGCATGAATTTTTGAACCGGATCCCCTTGAGGTTTCCTTTGATTTAAGAGTAAGGGCCTCTTGAGTATTAGTTATTTGTTCATTCCTCCAACTGAAGTTTGGATGATTCCTCCAGCTAGAATTATAAGTATTTGAGGTGGGTCTGCTGAATGGGTGTTGGTAATTATTTATGGCGTTTGATTGCTCGTTCAACAACTCTTTAAACGAAGGAATTGTAAGACAATCCCATGTTAAGTTTATGTTGCTGTCACGCCCCGAACTCGGAGATCGGGCTCACAAAATTTCCGATCGCCGAATCCGGCGCCGACAGCCTCCGTAGACCGGGCTCAATATGACGGCGCGGCGGCAATCCCGGAATCTCCTGGAATACGTCGGGGAAGTTACAGACAACCGGCAACTGATCGATACACAAGGCAACAGGCTCCTCGACTGCGCAGGACATCAAACGAGACAGTGGCTCTCCTCTGGGCTCTGCAACGAACTGAAACTGTGGCAAACCGAGTATACAGAACGTGACTATCCTCGCGGAACAGTGTAAGATGGCGTGGTACTCGGCAAGCCAATCCATGCCCAAGATAACGTCGAAATCTGTCATCGGCAGTACAAATAAGTCAGCAGGTAAGAATATATCACCGACCAGAACAGGGCAAGATGGATAGAAACGGGCCAATACTGTAGCCTTCCGTAAAGGCGTCGATACGGTCAATCTCTCACTAGAAGACTCGGTCGGCAATCCAGTCGATCAACGAAAACCCTCGGATATAAATGGGCGCGAAGCGCCGGAATCAAATAATACTTGTGCGATGCATGAGGAGACTGGAAGTATACCCTCTATGACTCCTTCGGAAGTCTGCGGGTCCTGCTGAGCTGCATAGAACCTAGCCTGAGCTAGCTGGGGAGGTGCCTGTCCCCTCTGAGGTCCCTGGTGCTGCTGCTGCCTCTGCGGCTGCCTATGCTGCTGTCTCTGCTGCTGCTGGGGCTTTGGTGGCTGAGGTGGCTGCGGTCGCTGCTGATGGGGCCGCTGCTGCTGTGCTGGAGGGTGCCGTTGTGGTCGCGGCTGTCCTGGAGACTGCTGTGGCCCTCTAGACTGCTGCAGATGAGGACGAGGGCACTCAGATATGCAGTGTCCAGAACCGCAGCATCCAAAACACGTCCCTGGAAACAGTTGCTGGGGTGGCGCAGAAGGTGCCGCTGATGCTGTTGGTGCTGCTGGTACTCTAGCAGGTGGATGACCCCTATACATCTGTGGTCGTCGATGCTGCCGAGAGCTACTGGACTGGGCCAGCCTCTTCCGGCCTCTCCTCTGATCTCGATCGCTCTGAGAGCCAGCCCACTCAGTCTCGTAAATCTGAGCCCTTTACACTACCACCTAGAAGGTCGGAAGCTCATGTCCAATAACACGGCCTCGAAGATCGTAACGTAAGTCGTTCTCGAAACGGCGGGCCTTTCGCCCCTCATCATCAACCATGTATGGTGCAAACCTCGATAGCGCCACCAAACGGGCCGCGTACTGCGCCACGGTCATGTCCCCATGCACCAGAGTCTCGAACTCCAGTGCACTTTGACGTCGGATGTGGTCAGGGAAGTACTGCTCCTCGAATTGGTCAATAAAGTCCTCCCATGTCCATATGTAATCAGGTCCTGCGACACGGGTAACAGAGGTCCACCAACGCTCTGCCTCGCCCTGGAAGAGAAATACTGCTAACCGGACTCGCTGCTCAGTCGTACAAGACATAGTTTCAAAATTTTCTCCACATCGGAGCGCCATCTCTCAACTGTTGTCGGATCTGGCTCGCCCTAGAAACGTGGAGGATCAAGTCGTCTAAACTCTCGAAGGAGAGCACTCGCGCGCTCCTGCTCTGCCTGCTCTGGCGAAACAACTGGGTGTCTGCCCTGCCCCTGAAGTGCAGCAGTCACAGCCTGTAACATCTGCTGTAACTGTGAGGCACTCACAGGCACGGTTGGATCCGTACCGACATCAGGTGGAGGAACGTCATCCTCAGGAAAGGGAGCAAGGATCTCTGGCGGTAGAACGGGAGGCGTCGATGGTAAAGTTGGAGCCTCAGGTGGTGGAGAGGGGGTCGAACGGGTCGCTCTCCTGGGCGGCATGCCCTATTGAAAAGATAAGACACCAATCAATCTTGAGAATCGCGCGCTAATGAACTCAATCGAAAGGTTACGCACTCGGAACCTAATTGTCCTAAGCTCATAGTAAACATGTGATGTTGTTCTCAGTTATTCCCAAGTTATGCTCTAATACCAACTTCTATCATGCCCCGAACTCGGAGACCGGGCTCACAAAATTTTCGATCGCCGAATCCGGCACCGACAGCCTCTATAGAACCCCATTCTCGGCTCCCGGCACCCATATATCGGGTTCCGATCATGGGATGCTATAAGGAGGATTTCTAATATCAATTTGATTCGTAATGAGCATAATTAAGTATAACCCACGAACGATAACCACAAGAACACCATCACAAAATCCACTATGAACAAAAACTTTGAGTACAGTGCGTATAAAGGGAAATACAAGATAGTGGTAATATCAAAACTCCAAAAGCTCGGCGGCACGCTCCAACTGCGGCGAGACTACAGCTGCGTCCTGACGTCACCTGCACGTATCAATCGTACATAAGCTTATAGAAAGCTTAGAGGGCGGTGTAAGTGTGTGCGCAATATGAGCGTGCTCAGAATGCAATGCCGGAGTAATGTGGAATCATGCTGATGAGTACGTAAATGCAACCAGCCGTACCAAGGCTATGCAGTACAAGACGTGAATGCTATCGGCCATACCAAGGCCATGCGATGCAATATGTAAGTTAAGCATGCCAATCCTCATCCCAATGCAACTCCTCACTAGAGCATCAAATCAGTACGGTTCTCAGTCTGGATAATTACCGGGGTTCAGTACACTCCAAATGGCAGTGTCTCTCTCCAAGCAGCACAGTTCAAGTGAGCGTAAGAAACCTCACTATCCGCCTGACCAATAGTCAGCCAATACCTATCCGGCACGTCGATAGTAAACCCATTTTCGAGCTGGTCAAACTCAGCCTAGTAATGCCCTGTGCTCTCGGGTGAGTAAGGCCACCACTCCTTTCTAACCGACCATGACACAGTGGGAGACGCTGCCTCATGGTATTCGGCCCTCGTGCGCTCATATATCCACTCGGTCTCGACGTTGGAGTGATCCTCTGGTACCATCGGGTTCAGGGACTTTCACCCAGGGACATTTATGGCGCCCCAATTGCTTAGAATACAGTTTCCGGTATCCAACCAACCACCCATGATGTGTCTGTGGAGGCTATGACCCTGATGTTGCTAGGGCATATCACAATCACACACGTGCAAGTGCATGTATCACACTATCAGTCATGCAACCATCTCACATGAGGCACGCACTCATGTAGGCAACTCCGCCTATCAAGGAGCCCGTAAACAGTCTGCCTGAAGGCATATGCTATGATCAGTCACTCCTCATACCAAGCATACATATGATGTGTATGATCATGAATCATGCATCTATACTAAACATGTTATATAGTGATGGGCTTGTGCATAATGGATATGGGCCTAGACGACCTACTCACTACAAGTATGGGCCTATCCATGGGCCTTAGGGAGTGTGACAATGCGGACATTTAACCAACATTATCCTTACAATGTGGACGTCAAACCAACATTGTTCCCAAGGCACTACTTATTATAACATCATTATCTACACCACGGAGGGATCACGCATTGCAATGGACCTAATTGCACCCGATTGGGCCTTGAGTACATCAATTGGGCCGTATCATATGGGCCTTATATTCATCAAGTGGGTCGTGTCATTGGACCGCACCAACGGGCCTTACGTACATTGCAATGGGCCATAACCCATGGGCTTTAAATATATCACATGGGTCTCAAATATAACAAGGTGGGCCTAATCATATGGGCCTCATATACATCAAAGTGGGCCTCAATATTGGGCCCATATACATGCCAAGATGGGCCTAAATGCATGGCCCATATATACTAAAGTGGGCCTCAATAATGTACCTAAAAATACATTAAGATGGGCCTAAACACATAAGCCCATTATGCATCTAAGTGGGCCTCCATAATGAGCCTAAAAATGCATCAAGATGGGCCTAAATACATGGGCCCATATTTACCAAAGTGAGCCTCATGTTAGGCCAGCCATAATATCGATGAGGTCACATGAATAGGGGGCCCACTGTAATATTCATTTGCCACCCAACCTACTCACAGGGCCACTCGGTCAAGGAGGGCCCACCGTAATGTTTGTTTTCCACGCAACCTGTTAATAAGGTCACGTGGGCCAGGGCCCACGTGATATTTATTTGTCATGCAACCTGTTTATAAGGTCACACGTGACCTGGGGGCCCACTGTGATATGGTTCACAAATCCAGTCCACCCATTAGGTGTGTCCCACTTGGCTGAGGGTTCAGACCAAGTTTCAGCCGTATCCAAATCTCAGGTAGGCCCCACCAAGTAGTTTTATATGTTTAGGCATGTCTTCACATGACTTTAGATGGTATGGCCCACCTGAATTCCGTATACAACTGATTTTTGGGATACCCCATAATTTAAAGGGGAACCATCAAATGCACGGTGCTGATGGTCGAAACGCACCACGATGGGGCCCACAGCTGGGCCGTGAGGGCCCAACTCGTCAGCCCGCCACCCAAGCAGGCAGGCGCTGCCTGCGTCTGCTGTAGCAGCAGCGCTGCTGCTTTTTACTTTTTTTTTATTTTTTTTATTTATTTTTTCGTTTTGGGGCCCACCGAGATGTGATTCACAATCCAGCCCACCCATTATGTGTGACCCACTTTTCTGGCCGTCCAGACCGAGTTTCAACTGCAACCAAACTTTAGGTGGGTCCCACCAAGTAGTTTTATATGTTCTGGCATGTCTTTACATGGTTTTAGAGGATATGACCCACCCGGTGATCGGATCACCTTGAAACTTTGGCTCAACGCCTAAAATGATGCAAGGGTTGGGATGGATGGCTTGGATCATGCACTAACATCAAGGTGGGGCCTGTATGGGTGGCCCATTCTAATTTTATTTTTTTTGGGCTAGCTTGCAAGTACACACCCATGTCAGCGCACACATCCCATGAAAGCACCCGTCTCTGGACGCTGGACGACATGGATATAATACAGACACCATGGTGGGTCCCACACGAGCGTGGTTCACACTTCGAGGTGGGTACACGTGGCCGCCCACCCAGATTTGGATCAGCTAATGTTTGTGCTTTCCCCCATCCAAGCTGGACAGCAAGGTGGGCTCCACCAGTGGCTGTAAAATGGTCCACTAAATGGACGATCATGGATACAATATATACCTATCGTCGGGTGGGCCATCATCAATAAAAGAGTGAGATCGAGAGAGAAAGAGAGCACAATAGAGAGAGATCGGTGATGGTGGGGCCCCGCCACTACGGGCCCCACATGATACAATTTATACAAAAAAAAATGGGTCCCACAAATAAGTGGTCCCTAAAAAGGAATTCAACGGTGGATCACCCACCTTGTTGCGATCCTCCTTGCTCCCTTGGCTTGAAAACTCCTCACTTACGGTTCTTATGGACGTCGATCGGGTTTTAATGGTGCGGATGATGATTGGACGGTCGAGATGGAAGATGAGGAGGTGGGCCACACTTAGAAATGTTTTGGGAGATTAGGTTCTTAGAAGAGGCTTAGACGTGTGAGAGGGAGGGAATGAGAGAATGAGAGAGAGAAAGAAATAAAATAAAGAAAGAGGGGATGGAGGGAGTGGTGTGATGATGTCATAGGTAAGGGTGGCTTTGAAAAATGGGAGAGAGAGTTGACTTTAAGTAAAGGAGGCATGGGTTGCTTGTACTTAGGTATGGAGGTACATTTATAGTTGATTGATGGGACATCTCGTAGAGATTCACTCGAGATTCGCAACGTGCGGCGTTTCTTCGAACCGAACGCTGACTCCTATCTCCTGGACTAGGTATCGATTCGGTGCGTGAGTCGCGGCGTTAGAACCGCAACGACGACGCGGTCGCCAAGATACAGGTTTCGGGTCAAGCCGACTTCGGCATGCGAGACTTGGCTTAAGATCGTGCGCAACGTCCAAAACGAGTCGAGGATTGGCGAAATTCGATCGGAAGGATCGCGAAGTCCCACAGAATGGTACGGTCTAGGGTACAGGTCTTACAGTTGCTGGCATAAATACCGCAAGAAACTTCCACTACCTCCTTTGGTTTGACCGTTTTTACCTTTTAAAGTTCCATGCCCTCGACTTTCCTTATGAGACTGGCCACTTTTTCACTCATGTCATCTTCTTCTTTTAAGATGTACATTCCTCCTTTCTCTCTTGACTGAGTAGGCTTAGATATGGTGGGTCTTAGGGAGGTGTCCCATGATTGCGCGTTCTCTATCCGTTGATCTAAATAGTCCCACACATCATTGGCCTCATTGTTCATGAATTCGTCGTTACACATCATCTCTATAAATTGGCGCATGGGTGATGTCAGTCCGTTATAAAAAAAAAGCTTATTATTCGCCAGATTTCATAGCCATGATGTGGACACAAATTCTTGAGATCCTTGAACCTTTCCCAACATTGGAAGAAGGCGTCTTCCTCTTTTTGGGCAAAGTTCATGATTGTCTTCCTTAGAGTGTTTGTTTTATGAAACAGGAAGATCTTTTTAAGAAATTCCTGGGTCATATCAGCCCATGTGTCAATAGATTGCGGCTTTAAGGAATGCAGCCACGACTTAGCCTTCTCCTTTAATGAGAAGGGAAATAACTTCAGTCTTAATGTGTCTTCAGACACATTTGGAAAGTGCAATGTGACAACTATCTTGTCAAATTCTTTAATGTGCAAGTATAGACTTTCAGAGTCTAGTCTATGAAATTTAGGAAGGAGTTGAATCACTCCATATTTGAGATCCACGTTTCCTACATTAAGTGGAAACACCATGCAGGAAGGTGTACTCACTCCCACCGGTTGTATGTAATCTCGTAAAGTACGAGGTGGGGGAGCATGATGCACCTCATTCTTATCTTGAACTTCCTCAACTAGAAGTTGAAGTTGAATTGCAACCATTACTTCAATTAACTCAGAGGATCTCAAGTGGTGTCTAACTTAGTGACGGATAGACAGCCCTTTGACTAATCCTCCTTCACTTAAGAGACGTCGAGTGTTGTCATGAACCCACTTGGGCATGAAACACTCACAACCCTCAAATTCTAAGAAACAAAAACTTAATAAAAATAAAACTGCAGAAATAAGAAATCTAGAAAGAAAAGAGAGTTGGAAAGAAGTTATCGGATTGAAGTTGCTATGTTATATTTTTACAAAATAGAAAATAATATTAGTTTCTGAAAACAAATTCAGAAAATCCTAATAGAAAATTTTAACTATAATCTTAACCCAACCCCAATGCTAATCAATCTTAGAAAAATGTAGCCGAAGTCCCTGACAATGGCGCCAAAAACTTGTTCACAATCCCAAGTGCAGGGTTGCGATGTAGTAATAACTCGGTGAGACCAAGGTCGAATCTACAGGGACTTAACTTATACGTATTCTAAAAATAAATTAGAAATAGAACTAGAATAAGATTTAAACTAAAATCTGGAATAAGAGAGATCAATGGTGAATAAACTATCAATAAGAAAAGGGACACTAGGGCGTCGAGGATCCACATGTAGCTATTAAGATACTACCTTAATTCAAAGAGCTACAACTGGAATTAAAGTCCTATTTTATTGTAACACTCCGAGTTTTTGGAACCCGAGTATATGAGTCGTTCTCTAAAAACTCAAGTATTAACCTTTAATGATAGTCAAATTCAGGTATTTTTTTTCCAGAGTTAGCAGTTTAACTAAAGATGGACAAATCAAACATAAAGGAAAATTTTATTTGCATTTAGAATATACGATTGGCTGCCCATAATGACTTATGCAAACCAATGTCTCCATATTAACAAATACAAGAATTACATAATTTACGCATGAAAAATAATAAAATGAATATAAATTTGAGCCATAAGATCATGCAGCTTCTCTTGGCAGATGCATCCATGTATCCCTGACACTTGTACCCTGCTCCTCATCAAGTTTGAACATGCATATCGTTTAAGCCACCTGTAGTATCTGTACGATTATATATTTGATGAATGAGTGACCAGGTCAGTGTGAATTCCCCTCAAGATTACACACCGCTGCCTTATCTAAGCATAGTTAAAAACAACAAGATATTTAAAACAATACATGATGCAGTCTTATTTAAATGCATGGATGCGTGAATGTACATCAACCTGAGGATGCTCATCCAATCGGACTTGTGCCGTCACCCATGCATATGACTGGTCACCAGTGCAACACATCACGTGCGTACATCACGTGCAACATAATGACTAAGCTATCGTACATCACGTACGTAGGTCGATAATCGATGGTCTGGGAGTTAGCAAAACGATACCCCACTCAAACTAAGGGCACATGCTACAACATCTAGAATTAGCCACCTGTCATCTCCAGTATGCTATGAATGCATGATTAGCCAAACCATTATTATTCCAATTACAACTAATCAATTTAAGTAACTCAATGGTCACTATGGGGGGCTCGTCACCCAGCGTAGGGCGACAGCTCGGGCATAGTGTCCCATTCCCACCATCCTCGACTCATAGGATTTTTTCATCTTAGGATGTTTAATGGATGTCCGTCGACTAGTGGTCAATTAAATTCAGTAAGTAGGGATTACCATCGCATGGTTATAGGCCATGGAAGCTATGCAGGGCAAACATCAAAACATGGAACAGATATTAAATCTCAGTGGTAAAAGGGTGCTTGGAACATTAAATCGAAATGACAAAGAGGTCAGGCAAGGTTAAATCAGAGTGGTTAAAGAGGTCATTTCTAAGCCACTTAAGCTGTATGACCTATGTATGGTAAATCCCACATTAGTGTTCCATGTCCCATATAACCTCCAAATCGAGGGTCCATTTATTACCACACCCCATCTTGTTACATCCTAAGTATGGATTCAGAGGGATTACTTACTAGTAAGTGTAGTAAATATATATCTATAAGTGACTTACAACAATTCATGTGAAAATATATAGTTATAGCATGACAGACATATGTTAAACATAATAATCACAATAGGTCATGATGTGAACTATTGATTAAAATGAGAGTTATCATGTAACTATCGCATGCAATCATGGTTCACAACTATCAACTATAAATCAGATATAAATCATGTCTTAAGAATTCATAACTACTGTAAGAGGTCGCATATTGTGAGATAACACTTGTGATTCTAATAAAGACTATTACTTTAACTAATTTGGAAATGGAAAGCTTAAGCGGAAAAGTCATCACCTTACGAGTTGAACTGTCTACTGATGTTGTTAGTAGGTACACGTGCCCTTAGAATCGAATCCTCTTGCCTAGAGATGTACGGAGTTAACTTGGTTCGACTAGGATAAGATATAAGTCAATTAAATATATACTCAACTAAGGAAATCGGGAAAACTGATGCCCTACACTTGAATCAAGATTGAGATTAATAAATTAAATTCTATTTCAAACCTTAATAAGAGCACTCACCTTAATATGGAGTTGTCATGACTTGATTTCAGAACCTAAGCTTGAGTTTGGCACAACAACCTATTACAATACGAACTTGACCCAACTATGCACCATTTCATTTCTTAATCTTTCTTCTAAACAAGCCTAAGCAGTAGGCCTGGTTGGGTGACGAGCCCTTTGCGATGCCTTCGCTATGCTTCTCGAACCATAATATCGTATGAGATTAACTAGGATTGACGACTCTAGAATGGATCATGTTTGGGAATGATACAAGGGAGGTACCTTAGTTTCCCAATACTGCTGTTTGAAATGGACTAATAATAACTCGGTAATCATGATCATCATCGCACCGCATGTGCTTAGTAGATGTGGCGCACTGAGGGAGTTAAGCATTCGCGAACGTAAGATGATGTCGCATGAGGGTGGTTTGGCAAGGGCATACAGCATCATGTCATTTCATTCTCGCACTTAATAAGAGTAGTTAGAATTGTTTGATTTGTACTGCTTTATCATTACTGCTTGATTGAATTGATAACATGTTAACCTATGCTTTATTGTTCCACTGAGTTAGCTACTCACTCCCACGTTACGGGACGATGTTTACAACACCAACCAGACTCTATCGCAGGTATAGATGGCGCGACGGTTCAGGAGCCGGAGCCCGATTTCGACGAGGACCGGGATGAGTTCTCGTTTATGCAGTATTCGGACGGCTTTGCTTAGGCCGTTTGCATCGCGGGGATTACAGGACACATCTTTAAATTGTATTTTGATTTTTGACTCCAAAAACAGTACATGTATATGGGTACTCAGTTAGCGATCATACTCTGATGTTCATAAAATTTTGTTTCCTTACATACTTTAAATATAAAATTTCAGTCTTCCGCTTGCCTTTATACAATTGAACTGGAGTATGATTTACTGTTTTGGTATAATCTCATTCATGTTTATTGCTCTAACTCAGACAACATCTAACCATCATTGTGTATGTTGCATAAGTGATGCGTTGGAACTCGGGAGTTGGGTTCATACTCGACCCCCGAATTTCAGGGCATTAAAAGTTGGTATCAGAGCATGATTTTGATTAAACCGGACCTGAGTTATGATCCTACGACGTCCACTGACGCATTACAACTTAAGAGGGTGCGCAAGAACATAGAAACAGTCATAGGTATTCCGATTTCGCCAATCGGCGAAGTTCACTAAAGTCGAACGCTGAAATCGAGTCCGTATTCAACCATGGTCGCACGGGTCGACCTTAAAATATTCCTAGACCGTTCACAACCATTTAAATAGGGATACCAAGTAATGAGAATTAAATCAGAAACAAACTACAACTAAGACTCTTAGAATTCGCGACTTATTATATGGTCGTGAAGTCTACTAGTGCGCAAGGTTCTCAGCCAAAAAATAGTAAGTGTCCTATTTGGCTTCACCAAACCGTCCTCCTAATTATTCTAAGTTCTTTGCGCAATGAGCGCAAGTCCTAAAACCCAACGGATGAAGAGTAATTAAACTAAAACTACCATTTTTAGCAAAACGAAATTGAAACGGGGAAATTACTGTCAATCAGAGGGTTTTCTCGCAATTCCGGGCTACGTAACCTGCCATAGCTGGGTTGGTTGGCTTCATTAGCTCGTTCTACCCCAAATTCATATATTTTACGTCAGCTAACTCATTCCGGATTGCAAATTACGTTCGATTATTCCGAAACTACCCGAAATGGAGCGAATCGGGATCGGGGGGCCAAACGGAACACTTCCAGAGGGATCCAAGGTGGGACCCAGAGATTTTTGGGGCCCAGGGGACTGGAGGATCACAACCATGGAGCCCCATTTCAAAAATTCTAAAATTTTTTGGCGAGGCCGTCACCGGTTCGGCGAGGCCTCGCCGGTTTTCGGGTTGGGCCAGGCCCGCGGTCCAGGCCGGTCGACTTTGGGGGTCCCTACAACCCCCTGCCCTAGCTCCCTTCCTAATCCCATTTCAAAAACACCCCCTTCCTTCACAAACCCCCTCCCTTGGCCATTTTTTCCTTCCATCTTGCTGACCTTTCTTGTAAATCGCTTCTCCACCACTCTTCTCTAATGATTTCGACCACAACCCACCTCCCTCCATCGTGGAGTGCTGCCCTCTTCTCCATTTCCTCTTCTTTCTACTCGTTTGGACCCCCTACACGTTGTTGGAGGTCCCAAAACCGTGGGAGCTCTCTCCCAAACCGTCCCTCCCATCTTCTTTCTTCATTTCCCTAATCTTTTTCACCTCCCACGTCTGTTGGATCTGCTGATCATAGAAAACTTGGGAGATCAGCCCCTTTTTCCCTGTTTCTTCGATTTTCCATGGCCCTTTTTGGTGTGGTGGCGGCCCTTTTCTCCATCTCCACCATCCTCTCTCTGATGAGCAAGAGGAAGAGTGCCGCTGATGAGGCTGGGCCTAGTCGCCCTACACGATCGAGGCGACCGCGAGGCGCCGCCGCTAGCTCGAGCTTTGCCCGGGAGTTTCGCACAAAGCGGGACCTTGATCCCCGAATCCCTGCCGAACGGGTGCAGTTGGCAGCGCTACCTCATGGTGTCTATGAGGACCGCATGGTTCTTTTCGAAGCCCAGGTGGATGGTCGGCTATTTGGGGAGTATTATTTGTTTGAGCAAGTGGAGGCGGCCCTCTGGGGTCCGTTATTTAAGGTCAGGGGTCGCGCAAATTCCGGCACTATCAGAGCCTTCTACGCAAACATTCGCGAGCCTTCACTTAACCCTTTGCAGTTCCGGCTCGTAGTTGGGGTGGATCTATTCGTCACCGTTGATGTGAAGATGATCGCGCGGCTTATGAATATGCCCCTTGGTGACGTACATGCTAGCGAGCTGAATTTGGCGACTGCTCGTGAAAGGGATCGTCGCACCCGATACCTTTGTGGTGGCCGAGTAGCTGAATGGCAGCCAAACAAAAGCCTGCTAGCGTCCCACATGTCTGAAGACTTCCGCCTACTACATCACATCTTCACATACAATCTCTACCCCAGACACAACAATCGCAGCGAGTGCACGCGCCTTATGGTTGATTTTCTGTACCAAGTGGGGTAGTGGGCGAACTTGTGTGTGCCCACTTTCGTGTTGCGACAGATCGTGAGTGTTGCACGCTCCACCAGGAGTTCTGATTCGCTTCCTTTCGGCCGACTCATATGCAGGATCGCATGAGAGTATGGCTATAGCCTGAGGGCAGAAATGCCAGTACAGGTCCACCAGATTGACGAAAACACTCTCAAACGGATGAAGCTTAGGGCATAGCAACAACGGGCCCGACAGGACGAGAGTGAGGATGAGATTGAGAGCGATGAAGATACGAGCGAAGATGGAAGTGAAGCTAAAGAAGAGGAAGAAGAACCTGAGGCTCAGGACACTGAGGAGAGTTCACCTCCTGCGACTCAGGAGCAGGGTGTGGATCGGGATGCTTTTGATGCACGTTTGGCCCGTCTTGAGGAGGGTCAAGCCGCCCTACAGCAGGAAGTCGGGCGAGTCCGAACCAAGCTTGGCAAGGTGTCTCATACCTTGAAGGCCATCCTGTGTTGTCTGCAGAACAAGAATGCCCCTCCTCCATCCCCTGATTCGGATGCCTAGTCATCTACGTTGTTGTGTGTGGTTGTTGTTTATTTTTGGTTACCGCGATAGGCGGTTTATGTTTTCATGTAGTTAATGTAATAGATAGTAGCATGTTCTAAGTGTTTGATGTTATGGATGTATTGGCTATCATGTGATTTCTGTCATGATTCATGTAACTCTGTATTCCATGTATTATGACAATTTTGGGTAAATGAAAGGCATGTAGCCTCTTTTGTTTTAATGATGTGTGTTATGCTGCTTTACTTGTGCCGATTGATGGTCCGACATTGGAGTGTACGCCGGTGGTTCGGGAATTTGTTGGTATGTTTAAGACTATTCCTGGTTTACCTCCTCGGCACGAGATTGATTTTACGATTGATCTTACGCCCGGTACGACGCCCATCTCATTGCCGACTTATCGTATGCCTCCATGTGAGATGGAGGAGCTGTGGAGACAGATTGACGAGCTCGTAGAGAAGGGTTTTATACGACCTAGTGTGTCTCCTTGCGGAGCACCTGTGTTATTTGTGAAGAAGAAGGACGGGTAGCTACGGTTGTGTATTGATTACCGTAGGTTGAACCAGGTCACGGTGAAGAACAAGTATCCTTTGCCCAGGATAGATGATCTGTTCGATCAGTTGAGGGGGGCGAAGTATTTCTCGAAGATTGATCTTCAGTCAGGGTACCACCAGTTGCGCGTGAGAGAGGAGGACGTGCAGAAGACAGCCTTCAGGACGTGCTTTGGGCATTATGAGTTCCTTGTGATGTCGTTCGGCCTCACGAACGCACCAGCCGTGTTCATGGATCTGATGAACCGGGTATTTTGGCCTTTCCTTTACCGATTCGTCATCGTCTTTATTGATGACATTTTGATATACTCTACGAGTCGGGAGGAGCATGAGGAACACTTGAGAGTAGTGCTGGGTACACTGGAGAAGAACCAGTTGTTCGCATAATACAAGAAGTGAGACTTCTGGCAGGAGGAAGTCAAGTTCCTGGGACATGTAGTGTCCAAGGATGGGATAGCAGTGGACCTTGCTAAGGTAGCCGCGGTTCAGGATTGGCAGCAGCCTGAATCGGTTACTGAGGTGAGGAGTTTCCTTGGTCTGGCTGGGTATTACAGACGCTTCATTCGGGATTTCTCGAAGATCGCCAGGCCGTTGTCTCAGTTGACTCGGAAAGACCTGAAGTTCGCCTGGAATGAGAAGGCGGAAGTAGCTTTTAAGGAGCTGAAGGACAAGTTGACGTCCGCCCCTGTGCTAGTATTGCCAGAGCAAGGGGAGAAGTACACGATATATACTGACGCGTCTCGCGTTGGTTTGGGTTGTGTTCTGATGCAGAAGGATAGGATAATTTCGTATGCCTCGAGACAATTAAGGAAGCACGAGGAGAATTACCCTACATACGACCTGGAGTTAGTAGCTGTCATCTTTGCATTGAAGCTCTGGAGACATTACCTCTACGGAGAGGAGTTCGAGCTTTTCTACGACCACAAGAGCCTTAAGTACATATTCACACAGCTAGACTTGAATATGAGACAACGCTGATGGATGGAGACCTTGAAGGACTTCAAGTTCGAGGTTTCCTACCATCCTGGCATGGCGAACCTTGTGGCAGACGCGTTGAGCCACAAGAAGGCGATTGCATTTGCGGCACCACTGATGATAGCTGAGTGGGACATGGTGGAGTTCGTACGGGACTTCGAGCAGAGACTCACTGTCGAGGAGTCATTTGAGTGTGTTGCGCACGTTCGGGTGCGACCACTTATTGACGACAGGATTGTTGAGGCCCAGGAGGGCGATATACGGCTGTCTGAGCTTCGAGAGCAGGCTAGCGACGCTGAGGACTCCGAGTGGAGAGTTGGTCCTGATGGGGGTCTACGATTTCGTGGCCGCCTATGCGTTCTTGATGTGCCCGCCTTGAGACGTGAGCTTCTCGAGTCTGCCCATAACTCGAAGCTTGCGATGCATCCTGGTAGCATGAAGATGTACCAGGATATGAGACGGACGTATTGGTGGGATAACATGAAGGCCCACATTGCTGAGTATGTGTCTCGATGTCTGACGTGCCAGCAGGTCAAGGTAGAACATCGCCAACCTCCTGGACTGCTTCAGCCCATGCCCATAGCAGAGTGGAAGTGGGACTTCATCTCCATGGATTTCATATCAGGGCTGCCGAAGACGAGGAGAGGACATGATTCCATTTGGGTGATTGTGGATCGGTTGACCAAATCGGCCCATTTCCTCCCTATTAGAGTTACGAACTCTGCAGACGAGCTAGCTAGATTGTACATCAGAGAGATCGTCCGTCTGCATGGAGTTCCTTTAGAGATCGTGTCGGACAGAGACACTCAGTTCACATCTATCTTCTGGACTCGTATCCAGGAGGCGATGGGTGTGAAGTTGAAGTTCAGTATGACATTTCATCCTCAGACTGATGGGCAAACAGAGCGGGTGAATCAGATTCTGGAGGATATGTTGCGAGCATGTGTGTTGGACTTCAAGGACAGCTGGGATGACTGTCTTCCGTACGCAGAGTTCGCCTACAACAATAGCTTCCAGGCAACTATTGGCATGGCGCCATATGAGGCTCTATATGGTCGTCCTTGTAGAGCACCGCATTGTTGGGCCGAGGTTGGCGAGCGTAGTCTGATTGGCTCGGAGTTGGTACAGGCGACTACAGAGAAGGTCGACATTATCAGGCGTCGATTACTTACAGCGCAGAGCAGGCAGAAAAGTTACGCCGATACGAGGCGGTGACCGCTAGAGTTCGAGGTCGGGGATCATGTGTTCCTTCGAGTTTCCCCTATGAAGGGAGTCCTTCGGTTTGGGAAAAAGGGGAAGCTCACACCGAGGTTTATCGGTCCCTTTCAGATACTAGATCGAGTGGGTGATGTGGCATATCGTCTCGCTTTGCCCACACCACTTGCGTCGGTACACAACGTATTTCATGTGTCTATGCTTAAGAAGTACGTTCACGATCCTTCGCATATCATTAGATGGGAGCAGGTATAGCTGAGCGAGGGTACTACGTATGAGTTGCGCCCAACACGTATCCTTGACAGGAAGGAGCAGGTACTACGTAGCAAGGTCATTCCACCTGTGAAGGTGCTATGGACACATCATTCCGAGGAGGAAGCTACTTGGGAGACTGAGGCCGAGGTCAGGAAGAACTACCCTCAGATTCTCGAGGAATACGAAAAGGTATAAATTTCGAGGACGAAATTTTTTGTTTAAGGGGGGTAGATTGTAACGACCCGTAAATTTCCGTACTTTGGTTCGCGTACCATCTCGACCAGAAATCAATTAGGATTAAATCCTTTAGAAAATTAACAAAGTTAACTAAGTACAAAACTCGATTAGCCATGGAATCCGTTGGGATCGCTTTAAATACGATCTGCAAGAACCAAAACTTGCAAAATCAGTGACTCTAGGTTACCCTAAAGTTTAGAACCAAACTCATTACCCGGCTGCTCTCGGGAATGAAATGAAACTTCGTATTAGGTCTAGATAGCACATCAGAAGTCCGATTAACACGAAGTTAAGGAACTAAGACCGCCTCACTGGGCTTGACAATTATCTCAAAAATCAGGTCCAGCCGATGTCCCACGGCCATTCGTTTGGATCCGGAGCGAGGAAGTGTGAAAAACACTATTCCCTTTATAAAATAAATATCTGGATTAGTGATCTGGCACCATTCGCTTGCGCGTCATATTAAGCAACCAGACCGTCAGAATCAGACCAAATTACACCCTCGGATTAAGAAAAATTTCAGGAACATTTACATGTACTTGGAATTTCGGATTGTGGCCCACTGACCGTTGAACTAAAAGTGGTCCGCCACGTGCGATCTGGGAATCCGATCGAGTCGAAAACGTAATCCCACATAGATCCATGTGTGGTGAGCTTAAGTCTAACGTTTGGCTCAAGGAGGGCCACCAGAACCTCTCTTTTGAGCTGGAAAAGTGTCGGAATACCTATATTAGCAGTAACCCTTGAACCTGAGTCTATTTTGGAGAGGTTTTAGGCTATAAAAGAGGCTTAGAACAGTCCCTCTCACAGCCATACGAATTTGGGATAAAACCTTACAGAGAGAGAGAGAAAAGAGAGAGAAGAGCTTGGGATTTGTGGGAGAACTTCCTCCTGCTGCTTTCGATTATCGCACGGCCTACACCGCCTCTTTCCAGGCGCTTTTCCGGCGGTATCCACTCCTTTTAAAGGTGAGAAACCCTAACCCTAGGTCTGATTTGAAGTATATAGGCTATAGGTTGTGAAAAGGCTAACCGATTTCACTCTTTAGCATAGAAAACGCCCGAATACGGAAGCTCATCAACCCTTGCTGATTCGTTGAGATTCCAAGGGCAAAGGTGAGGACTTTAGGTGTATAGGTTACGGTTTTAAACGCTTTCAATGTCAGATAATGATAGATTCATGATCTGCATGCAATTGCACATGTACAAAGTGCTTTCCGTTTCCTGTTTCGATTAACGTTGTAGAATATGGAATTTCACATACTCTAGGTATACGTAGAAATACCGTATACGTAATTTTTTTGGAAAAATGTTTGACATGTTTATTTAATGCATGATTATACAATATATGGATAAAATACTAGTTTGGCTAAAGGAATCGACGTAATACATGTTCGCTTGTAAATACCACGTATGTTGAAATTGTGTATTCTAGAAATACCGCATATGTGTAAATTTTGGAAATACGATTGTCATGATTATTTGCTGTATGATTATAGTATACACGGATAAAATACCCGCTCGGCGAAAGGATAGCCCTAATACGTATTTTGCTAACATACGTCATGTAAGTTGGAATAGCGTACTATAAGTGTTTGTGTAAATGCTTGTGTGTGTAAATGCTTGAGTGTTAGTGCCTTAGAGAGGTGCTGACATGGAATTCCTGACTACCTTAGAGACATGTAGGATACCCTCCATGTGGTGGTTCGCTATAACCACTCACTTGTGATGTGTATGTAATTGTATCCCTATTTGTATAGTACTCTACAACATGCTTTACTTCATGCTCTACAACATGCTTTACTTCATGCTTTATAGCATGCCTTATGACATGCCTGTTAACATGCTTGTATTACTTTGTTTATCATGCTTTACTCCACATGCTATGGATGAAGATTGATTGAGTTTGGGACTATGCCCATAGTCCAGACATTCGGTATCAGACTTGAAGTTGTGGCTGAGATTCATGTCGCCACAAGGGGTGTGTCTGACGAACCCGAGTCGTACTCCGGTTGACGATAGTGGTTGGCCACATGGAGTGCTTTTGCGCTCCATATCGCCCAACTTGTTGTGCGCTCGAGCTAGTCTGACTCGTCAAGTAAACCGATATGTTGAATGTGTGTTCACCATGTTTGGTCGCTACTGCTTGAACCTAGGGTACCAAACTTACCAGTGGCGATCCCATTAACCATGGTACCTCGATCCGCTAAGACTCATGAGCCGGACATGGTGGTATGGGACACCGTAGCCGAGCTGTCGGCCTATGCTGGGGCCAAGTGTCTCCTCATAGTGACCATTGAGCAACCTAAACTCGTGAGCCGAATACGGTGGTATGGGACACTGTATTTGAGCTGTCGGTACTTACGGCGAGAGCCGAGTACGGTGAGACCTGTACTCGTGCTGACAGGCGACAAGTCCTCCGTAGTATCTTCGGGTATACTCCAAGGGTCTGTGATTGGCGACGAGTCTTTCACAGCAACTAGAGTATGAGTTGAGACGAGTACGGTGAGACCTGTACTCGAGCTGACGGCTAGTGATTGAGCCGAGTACGGTGAGACCTGTACTCGAGCTGACGGCCAGCAATTGAGCCGCATACGGTGAGATCTGTATCCACGCTGACGGGTGACGAGCCCTTTGCGATGCCTTCGCTATGCTTCTCGAACCATAATATCGTATGAGATTAACTAGGATTGACGACCCTAGAATGGATCATGTTTGGGAATGATACAAGGGAGGTACCTTAGTTTCCCAATACTGCTGTTTGAAATGGACTAATAATAACTCGGTAATCATGATCATCATCGCACCGCATGTGCTTAGTAGATGTGGCGCACTGAGGGAGTTAAGCATTCGCGAACGTAAGATGATGTCGCATGAGGGTGGTTTGGCAAGGGCATACAGCATCATGTCATTTCATTCTCGCACTTAATAAGAGTAGTTAGAATTGTTTGATTTATACTGCTTTATCATTACTGCTTGATTGAATTGATAACATGTTAACCTATGCTTTATTGTTCCACTGAGTTAGCTACTCACTCCCACGTTACAGGACGGTGTTTGCAACACCCACCAGACTCTATCGCAGGTATAGATGGCGCGACGGTTCAGGAGCCGGAGCCCGATTTCGACGAGGAACAGGATGAGTTCTCGTTTATGCAGTATTCGGACGGCTTTGCTTAGGCCGGTTGCATCGCGGGGATTACACGACACATCTTTAGATTGTATTTTGATTTTTGACTCCAAAAACAGTACATGTATATGGGTACTCATTTAGCGATCATACTCTGATGTTTATAAAATTTTGTTTCCTTACATACTTTAAATATAAAATTTCAGTCTTCCGCTTGCCTCTATACAATTGAACTGGAGTATGATTTACTGTTTTGGTATAATCTCATTCATGTTTATTGCTCTAACTCAGACAACATCTAACCATCATTGTGTATGTTGCATAAGTGATGCGTTGGAACTCGGGAGTTGAGTTCATACTCGACCCCCGAATTTCAGGGCGTTACAAAGTCTAGCCTAACTCGGTCCAGACTCAGCTTGGTTTGATTCGCCAAATGCAGTGGTGCAGTGCGGCACCATCTTGAACGGACTCTCTCTCTCTCTCTCTCTCTCTCTCTCTCTCTCTCTCTCTCTCTCTCTCTCTCTCCCCCCCCCACTTCTTTTCTCTCTAAACTGACCTGAATCGAGTCTGGGCCTACCCAGATGTAAGTAGGACTCAGTCTGACTTAGTGTGGTGCGTTCCGGCTCACAACTCGGCCCGACTCAAGACTCAGCCTGTCTCAAACCGGGTCGAGCTGAGTTGACATGGCAGTTGCACCACACTACTCCCTGATTCCATTCTTTCTTCTTCCTTTCCTTCAGACCAGAGCTTAGGTGGCCTCACGTTGATGATCGGAGTTAGGATTGAAGGCTCACTAATGGACGCACGAGTATGTTTCAAACGAAGAAGACGATCATGCTTCAATGGAAGATCTTGCTACATGGGGGTTTTCTTCGTTTTACTTCTACTGGACGCCTCGGATTGGTCCATAGGAGCTTGTGGAGGTGATTGTTCGAAGCTTCGGGGAGGTTTAGGTGGTGGGTTCAAGTTTGGGAAGAAACAATCATTTTTCGAGTGCAGCTTCAAAAAATGGAGGGTGAGCTCCTGTCGCCCGATCTTTAGGCCTTTTATGCATACCCTAAGTCTCTTAGAACCCTTAGATGGGCAACGAGCAGCCAGGATTGGATCCCGCTGTCCGGTCTCGAGAAACAGCTATGCAAAACAATGGTCTTGGAGCTGGTTTTCTATGGAAAACCCTAAATTGTGTGAGGGAGAATGGACAGCTGATATCTACTTGTTTGGATGGTCAAGATTTCAAGAATCTCCTACGACGTGGATCGCCAGTGTGGCAATAGTGGTTCGGAGTTTCCATTTTTGGAAATACTGTGCGTGCAAGTCCTGTTTACATCAAGAATCGTGTGCAATCACACGTGTAAACAGGTGTGGGATTAGGTGGGGTTTGGTCAGAACTTACGTCTGCATCAGATGGACGGTTCAAATCATGGAAGTGGGCCCTGATTTGTGGGCCACAATCGAAATCAAAGACGTCTGTCCGTTTGAAGCAAAATCGAGCGAGAAAAGGAGAGAGAAACCCTTTATTTTGAGATCTGTCGGGTTAGCCATGTTTGACCGGCCTGACAGGTCCAGTGCACAGCCGGTGTACCTCACCCTGGTGTACATGCATCGCTAGTGTGGGGCCCACCGTAATGTGTTTGGTAAATCCACTCTGTCCATTCCACTTGGTGGGCCCAATCTAAGACTTTGACCAAAGATCAGGTGAGTCCAAAGCTCAGGTGGACCATACCCATTATTTCCTTATCTTATTTCATTTAGTCATATTGATCAAATGGTTGAATTGGTTTTGATCCAAACTTCAATGGTCAAAAGTCTCTAGAAGTTGCTCATATGGTCAAGACACTTCATGGCTCATAATGGATGGTTAGATGGCTAATTTTTTATCGCTAAACGGATTCGTAATTTGAACTAATAGTTGATTAATGGATGATTTTAAGGTCTAATGGCTGAATCATTTTGAATTGTCGGCTGATGTTCCTAATTGTATTGATCGTCAACAATTATAAAATTTTCAATCTAATATAGAGGAAAATTAACCGCTATTTCTAAAACTTAAACGACCTTACATCTCAAGTAAATGAATGATCGTGAATTTGAATGGTTGAATTGTTTCAGAATAGATCATCAAGAGTGTAACATCCTTTAGTGTATCTAGATGAATCTAATAGCTAATTTTGTTGGTTAAATGCCTATTTAGATGATGTAAGGGTCTTAATCTACTGACTAATTTCGAATTCAATAACTGACTTTTACTTCAATGGTTTGATTGGTGACATACCCAAACATCAGGGTCCCCAAGGTTTCCTGATTCAATCTAAATGAATTTCAATCATTATTTTCAAACTCTGATGGCTTGATTATTGTCAACTAAGTTAAGTATGGCGGCCCAATGCATGGTGGGCCTAATAATGTGGTGGTCCGTCTTAAAAGCTATCAAATGGATGGCTTGATCCATGGGTGGGGATTTCTTTCAATGGTCGGATTTATACTAGGATAAATGTGAATGTGCGAGTAAGTTAGGTTACACAGTAACACCCGAGTACCGAAAAGTACGGGGTGTTACACTTATCCAGTTGGATGATAGAGAAGTAAAAACTCAAAAATCTGAATTTTCCATCAACATAATTCTCTCATGAAGCATTTATGTGATAATCTTAGGGAATTCAACCATCCACCATGCCATAGACTATGATGAATCATGAATTTTACAGATCACACACTTCTAAAAATAGATTAAGAAGATATTCAAAGCTATCACATCATTTATTGTAATTTGAGTCACAATAAACCATAGAAAACTGAAAATATTCCTTTAATTAAACTATAAATTAATAGAAATTCAACATAAACTTAAATCAAATCAAATGAAGCATCAAAATAAACTACAACTTCACCTCTTAGCCCTATCTAAGAGATTAGCTAATCATAACTAACTCAAAAATGAAAGAAAAACTAAAAGATATAATAGAATCCATGAAGAAATCGAAATGGAAGAATGTTGTCAGCACTCTACTTAGGCTTTCTCTCCCTTTCAAAACCTTAGAAGATGATTTGGAATAGCCTAGGGACTCCTTTAAATAGTTTTGCAACTTAAACTTTCGCACCGCCTCGGAAAAGATCGCAAACCGCCTCAAATTTACATATTTTACACATCTTTGATGGTAAACTTCAATGTCACGAAGATCTTCGATGTCATCAAAAAATTGTCTAGAACTGTCCACCAAATTTAGCCCAAAATTCTCAAAATTTTTGATGTCATCAAAGGCCTTCAATGACATTGAAGTCTATTTTGAGAATTATTTCAAAACTTTCACTTTTTAGACTTAGAGTTTCAAAATATGTTTTTTCTGGCCCATTTTCAGTATTCCTTTTCTTCACTTCAAATCTTCAATTCTCTTCATTCCTCACTTGGTTTCCTTAGATCTTTGACATGTGAATTCTTCATTAATGACTTTCAAATCTCTAAATCTTCATTTAGTAATCTTTTGAGCATAAATATTCCTTTTAGCATCAATTTTACCTTAAGCTCTCGAATTCACCTCGCACATGAAAGCATGCATAATTAGATCAATTAAACACTATCATTTTTATAAAACCAAGGCATAAATAGGGGGGAATATGCAATATTTCACACTCAACAATAGGATTCACCCAAAATCCTTAACCTATAACTTCGACATCTACTGGAGCATCTATAATCAGTTGTAATTCAAGGGAGCTGAAGAATCTTCATCAACCTGAAAGATCTTCATTATTTGTGTTGAATGAGGCTCACTCACTTTTAGTTAAGTACCTGAGTCCATCTTTATCTGAAAACCTTTCCTTGTGTAGGATTGAGATTCAGAGTTTATTATCGTCAAACTCGCTAAACCATTTCGTAGGCCTCCGATGGGAGAATATGTATAGAGTCCTTATGTAGGATTTGTGTTGATAGTTCTTGTGTAGAACTTATGGTTGTCTTATATAGACATTTTGATAATCTTGTGTAGGTTGTAAGGGTTCATGGTTAGCATGATTTAAAACTATTCGATTGTGAAATCTGGCACACTCATGGGTTGAGTACGTCTGCCGAGAGTGGAGTAGGCATATAGCCGAACCACTATATATCATTGTGTTGCAATGCATGCTTTTCTTTATGTTTTGTGATCATCCATGCTCTATTTATTTTATACAAACAACATGCTTGATGAAATGCCACATTCATGTATTTCACCTTCCTAGTTTTTGTTTGTGCTCTCTTGTAATTTAATCCTCTTCTCATAAGTGTTTAGAAGTGAGCATTTGCATTAAGAGGGATTAAAATTTGAAAAGTCTTATTCACCCCCTCTAGGACATTTGGACATAATCCTTACTTCATGAGTATCAGTTTACCTGCAATTTCACATTGTTTAGGCATCCACGATGGGAGTAGTGCATGTTGAAATGCGTGTACATATGAGATGTATCTTCTTCTTGATTTATGAGATGATCATGATAAGATATAACAATGATAGATGCAATCGACTTCATGCTCAGTCAAATTCTGTAAGGCTATGTATTACAACAATGATAGATCATAGGTATTATGGGTATAATGATCATATAGATAACGAACACTTGATCATTCACGATGTATAAACTGAGTCACACGTACTATACAGCCAATTACTTACAAGTGAAGAATCAGTTTTAATATAGTCGTCGTGCAAGTATGGTAGTCACATAGTTGACTTTAGTGTCTTTATTACTCTATGCTACATGGCAAGTTGTAATGAGGTGATGCTACTTTAGTGTGCATTTTGAAGGTCATGTGTATAAATTCGGCTAGGTAAAAAACACGTTGGGAAAGCAGTCAAATCAAGATCAGGTCATAGAAAGGATTAGAGGAAGATAATAGATAATTATACGGTGGAGGTGATGCACGTGAAACTTATTTAAGGTGCCCGGTTGAATGTGTGGTCGAATTTTATTAAAAACTATTTTAAAAAATTATATATATATATAGATATATATATAGATATATATATATATATATATATATATATATATATATATATATATATATATATATATATTATTAATATTTTCAACGAGTTTCAATAGATCATTTGAAAAGATAAAATTCATTTGATCTCAAACATATGTGTGTTTGTCACAATTGAAGTGTTAAGTTTTGTACATATGCACATATGGAAACCAAACATGTCTGATTGAATGTGATTAGATCGAAGATCTAAGATAAGCAATTCTAAATAAGGATGAATAAGTTTTAGTCCATTTGTTAATTTGGTGTGTTGTGCAGATGCCTTGGATTCTACATAGTCTCGGAGATGAAGAAAGACTCTATTGGTCGAACCAGAGTAGGTTCGATCTAACCTATAGAGTACATGTTTTCTTATTCATAAGTCAGGAGCAAAGCAGGACTCTGTTGATCCGACTAAAAGTGAGTTCAGTCTGACCAAAGGATACTAACTTAGTCACATGATTTTGTGAAACTCAAGCTATTTAAGTCCTGATTTGATTAGGGTTTGAAGAAACAAGTGTATTCTCTCATAGGGTGAGGGTTTCACATTGAGAGATAGTTTTCTACACTTGTAAGGGCATGTGAATGAATTTTTCTCAATGGCTAGGGTTTTTCTAGGGGTGTACATTGCAAGGGGAAATTAGATTGCTTTTGTAATTGAAGAAGGGGAGTGGTGTAACTCGAAGGTTTCAATTATAGTGGAGATCTCTGTCGCTATGGATTATGGTTTTTTCTAAAAGGGTTTTTCACATAAAATCGTGTGTTTTTTATTGCTTGATAGGTTGATTCTAGTTTGATTGTTCTATCTTCTCTTAATGTGCTTCTACAAAGCGGATGATTGATAGTGATATTAGATCCAAATTTATAATATCTAGGGTTGGTCAAAATTACAACATGGTGAAGTGGCATCCTGTGGGGAGGATTATAGTCTTTTAAAGGTTTCACACTGAATTTGCCTAATTAAAGGGTGTAGATTAAGTTTTCTTATTCGGATGGAGCGTGGTAATTCAATACTACTTATTACCACCACAACATAAAAGATATTTGAGTTAGTCTCTCATTGAATTTCTTTAGGATGGATGTTTATAAATACAAGTGTAGGTTTTGGTTTAAGACACATCTTTCTCTCCTCTCAAGCTCCAACCCTAGATAAATCCCTTCACTCCTGTGACTTAGACCACAAAATAGATTCCATACTTGTATAGTGTTTTCTTTCCTTGTGGTTGAGAATCAATATTTTTAGTGTACTTTACTTCATTTTTCTTTGTGGTTGAGAGCCAACATCTTTGATGAACTTTCCTTCATCTCTGTAGTTGTTTCTGCTAGCAAAGAAGATGATCTTGATTACATATACTAGATAATCTCATTACTAAAAATTTGAAATTAGTGCTTACAACGAGTACACTTATTGTAAAAAAATTGATTAAAAATATAAATATAAGTTTTTGCTTGAAAAACTTGAGATTTTGGTGTTTTAGGAATAGTCCCATATCAAAAAAGAGAGAAGAAAAATTAATGTTTATATGTGGGGTGTGGAGTACCTTTTTATTTGCTTGGTTGAGTGGTTATAGAGGCGCTAGTGGTGCACTTTGCACTTGTGATGGGGAATATGGGTCAGGTGGCTGGTATGAACAAGTGATTTGAATGAGACCGATGTGGCTTTTATAAAGGCTGGAAATTAGCCGTTGGAGTGAGGTGTAACTCCTCATACAACATTAATCCAACATGCACAATTGTTCACAACCCCAAGTGTAGGGTCGCGATGTAGTAATAATCTCGGTGAGACCAAGGTTGAATCCACATGGATTAATCTTGTACGTTTCTGAAAAGAACTAGAACTAGAAGAAGAAGAAGATCTAAATTTGAATTCTAGAATAATTGAAAGTGATTGTGAATATAGTTGATTAAAACTTGTAAATTTAAAGATAAGAACTAGGGTGCTAAGGATCCACTTGTAGCTATCAAGATGCTACCTTACTTGATTCATGAGATGCAACTGGAATCAGAGTCTTATCTTATCCAGTTGGAAGAAGAGATGATCAAACCTCTGAACTTCTCATTGATTCAGCCTCAATGAAAGAGAATTGTAAAGATTGGAAGGGATTTTATCACCCAACCATGCCCAGGAGACGATGGTAAACAACAGGATATACCAATCCCACAATCTTAATTAGGTAAAAAAGATATTCAAAGATTTGATTATCTCTTGGCATACAACGTCTATTGTAAACAGCGTCTATTGTAAATTGAGTCACAACAAACCATCGAAAATTGAAAATATTCCTTAAAATCAACTAGAAATCAATAAATTTCAACATAAACAAGAATGAAAGCAAAGTAAACATCTCAATCACACTACAAGCTTCACCTCTTAGCCCTAACTAAGATGTTTAGTTAACCATAGACGTGATTGAACTAAGAACTCTTAAATAAAACATGAAAACAACTAAGGAAGAAAAAGTAAAACTCTTGGTGGTGGCTCTCCACCCTTTTGCTCTACTCCTTAAACCCTAGAAGATGCTTAGGAACGTCCTAAGGATTCCTATTTATAGTTGTGAAGCTCCACCTTACACACCGACTTCGAATTTTCGCAATCCGATCATGAAATTGCCTTAATTTATGTAGCCACGTTACGCATCGATTGGACCGAAGTTACCTTCGTTCGGACCAAAGTCAAGTTTAAGCCCGGACTGGATTTTTTTCGTTAGTTACTCGATTTCGGTTGGACCGAACTTGGGTTCGGTCGGACCGAACTTAAGTTGTCGGTCAAACCGAATTAACTCCAAAATTCATCGTTCTTTGCTGGAGCTTTTTGTGCATTTTTAGTCATACCGAGTCCTCCGTTCAGTCGGACCGAACTGGGTTTTGGTCGAACCGAATTGTCTATTGGTCGAACCAAATTAGCTTCTGAATTTCATCTTTAGTCACTGGACTGTTTTGTGCGAGTTTGGTCGGACTGAACATGGGTTCGGCCGGACCAAACCTGTCTGTTTTCTACTGCGGATTCTGCATGCTTTCAAGTCCTTTCTTCATCTTTTGTACTTGGTTTCCTTGGAACTTTGGTATGTGACTTCTTCATTCTTGGGCTTCTAAGATCCATTCTTTGCCTTGGTGATTCTTGAGCATCAAATCCATGTTTTTATCATTCTTTTCAATCCACGCTCTCAAATTCACCTTGCAACACAAACATGTATAAAATATACCATTAAGCATTATCATGTTCATAAAACTAAGTTATAATTAGGGAAAAATATGCAATATTTGACACCCAACAACAATGGTCATAAAATGGTCATACAACGGTCATATAATGGTCATAAAATGGCTTGTTAGTGAGTCTTAATGGCCAACATGAAACAACAATAATCCCACATGCACAACAGTCAGAAACTGCCAATAATGGCTAGTTTCTCACCAACAGCAAAATAACGGTCATATTGAGTTATGAACCTGGACCAAAACGGTCAGCCACCCTAGCATACATAAACAATGCCTGGATGGTTCAATAGACCATCACCAATACTCAAACCATTCTCACTTACAAACCAACTTGAAAAGCAATTATGTACTCCAATCAGTCAGCAAGGTTCATACGAACCTTAGCTAGAAGACTTCAAGAAACTGACCAACGCAGTGGTTTAGATTTTTCTAATCTGCTTTCTAAATTGGGATTTTTTTTCTTTTATTTATCTGCCAAAAAAATTGTGTATACAGAGTTGCATTCATGGTTCTTCGTATTTGTTGAATGCAAAACCACACCCCAGGCTTGTCATATCCTAGAAGCAGTTTGCCTGCAACCTATTAGCATTCTCAATCATTTTGAGAAGGGGCGAATAACACTTTAAGAACAACATGATCACACGCGCTTCAGCCTGTCTTTTTATTTTCGATTTCTTTAATTATTTTTGATTTACAGAAATTATAAAATCTGTAATTTATGATAACACACCCATACTTGATGAGGGTCAAATATTGCATATCAGACCCCGATTATTACCTAATTTTACGTACATGATAATGTTTAATGCCATATTTTAATTGTGTTTTTGTTGCAGGGAGTAATTAGGAGCATTGACTGAAGAAGAGTATTAAAAGCATGGATTTGATACTTCAAAGTAACCAAAGCAAGGGACGGACCCCATGGGACCAAGATCGATGGATTTATACGCCAGGGATCTGAGGAAATCAAGCCGTTCACATTAAAGATGTCCGAAATTGGTGCAGAATGCAAGATCACAGGATTCCCGCCATCTGATTGGCACAAAACTTCATACATGGCCTGGGGACCATAAGTAAACCACACATATTAAATTTCAACCATTGAACATCTCGAGAAATGGGTCAATGGATAGATCAGCCCAGTAATCTCCAATTTCAAGCCCACCTGATACCTGGAACTGACTCAACTTTGATCTCGACGGTTTAAATGGGGAGACAAAATGAACGGATGGATTGGATTGTTCGTAAACATCACAGAGGACCCCAACTGAGTTAGGTGTGTATAAGACTCGAGTGCACCAGCCGTGCACAGCTACAAAGAGACGGTCAAACCGTCTCTTGACCGACTCTTCTTCTCAGATTCAAAAATGGCAACTGCCGTTACAGAGAGTTTCGCACCGGGGGTCGGTTGGCATTTGTGGGCCCCATCTATTGTCACAATTGATAATCGAAACCATCCACCAGAATCCCAGTATCGCTATTTTTAACGTGTAGGTGACCGAATTTCAAAAGAAAGCGTTTATGGAAATCTATCCGTTCAAAAGCAGGTTGAACAGCAAAGAAAGATAACAGGTGGGCCTCATCAAAAGAAGGAAAAAACTGTGTATTCTTGACAGAAATCTCGTCCTCCATCCAATGGACGGATTGGATTTCCAAAAATAATGAGGGAATGGGTCCCACCAGCATCACAGCGGAAGAGATCCGCATGCTTTGTTCGCGTCCGGACGCTGTGCGTTTTGCGGAAGTTAGTGAGCCACCATCATGGCCCGAACAGCTGATCCAAGCCGTCCATCGTGTAAAGGGCCTCGAACGCATCAAAACCTTGCTGAAAGTTTGCATCTATACATCCACACGTGTGCGATAAGAGGCCACAAACAGGTTGTCCTGTGACGTTCAAAACAATCTTAGCGTGATATCTTTTTTGGACCGCATCAACGGACAACCAAAGTTATCCCTTCTTGAATGAAATTTCACCCTGAGTCTAATGGACGGGGTGGATTTTCCCAAAAATACCACTGTGAGGCCCATTAAGCGCCACAGTGTTGTACTTGCGAAAGCTACGCACGCCAGTGCGTAAAAAAAAAAAAAAACCATACGCAGTCGACTCTTCATCGGATTCCAGCACTCCACGGTCCATCCTTGCTGTATAAAAGAGAGAGGAGAGCTAGAGAAAGAATGGACGAATAGCAGGGAGCCAGGGGAGAGAGAGCTGAGGGAGAACGCCAGGAAGAAAGATCCAGAGAGGAGGAGAGTTTGGAAGAGAGAGAGAGAGAGAGAGTTTATTTTTATTTCCTTTATTTTTATGTTTTTCGTAGCTTAATCATGTTTATGCTAGGCTAAATTTATTAGCTAGGGCTGAGATGAAGCCCCTAATTTGAATAACTCTGGTTATATGTTGATTTTACCTTGATTCGATTGGTTTGTTTATTTCTCTAGTGTGCTTGATTGGTTTAAATTTTGTACTTCTCCATCTATGAACTTGACCAGAGTTTATATATGGATGTTGTCTGGATGCTTATTCTAGGTGCTTGTGTCTGAACATGAACAAGTTTCTTATAGAAGGAGAAACAGGGTGTTTTAATGAATTATACACCCTATGTGCCCGACCAGGGACATGGGATGTGTTATTCATTGCATTGCTTTAGGAGATTAGACATTCTGTATGCCTGACTAAGGACACAGATTGTGCTTTCTTTATATAAGTTTTATCAATCTAGATTAGGGTGAATCAACAGATAAAACAAGGGATAGGATAATTAGGGGTGGATTCGAAAGTCCTAGTGCTCTCTCTAATTGAATTTTCTTCCCTGTTCTCAATTGTTTTTCATAGAATTGTGCTTAGTAACTCGCTCCATTATTTGTTGGATTAGTTAAGGAGAATCATAGATTTGAATTGTGACGACCAGTCCTCGTGGGAACGATCTCGTAATATGTATTGTATCTACATCTGATTCGTATACTTGCGAGTTTAAAAATCATTTAAATCATGTTCGTTTAAATAAAACATCAATACTCTGATAACAGCAAAACCAATTCCATTATATGAATTTCTATAATGTAGGCCCACCCTACCTCTACAAACTATTTGGCTGTAAAACTCAAAAAGAAACTGATATTGTGACCCCTTGAAATACTTGAGCAATCTTGAAATCCAAGCTCCACCTAGACAGAGAAATGTCATGGCCACAAATGTTCCAACCTGGCACACGTACGAGAGACCCAGGTCATTTTACCCAGTGAGATCTACGATCCAAATATCCTGACCCTAAAATCAACCCCCTCCATTCATCAGGTGGCTACAACAGTACACTGAATATAGACCATTGCTTGTCAGTACTGGTCCACCTAAAGACAGGAACATGCCCTGACTTCCTGCATGGCTCTCCACTTCTCTCTTTATCAATTTCCAATTTCCACCATTTTTAAGCACGGTTTCTCAATTCATTGCCTCGCAGTCTTGCCACCGCTGCGACCGCCGCCATATCTCCTCACATGGCGAGGAAAGCAATCATCCAAAGCTGTAACTCCACATGAAAAGTTCCGGCACCATCCATCACCGTCCATCGGCAGGTTCTTTAGATCACGGGTGATTTGCTTGGCTTTCAGATCGCTAAGCCGACGGACAAGATTGAGAATACCCTCCATGAGCTCGCGCTCGAGCTCTTTCTCTATCTCGTGTGCGAGCTCCTCCCTCAGTCTAAGTTCCTCCTCGCTGATGGACGATGAAGAGAAGAAGTCCTTCCTTCTGCTTTTGCCCGCCTGTGGTAAGATGGCGTTGGTGTTGCTGCCGACACTTGAACGATCGTCTTTGTCGTAGGGCATGAAGGCTGAGTTGCACCAGATGACTGTGGTGTTGTTTGGAGATGGTTTAAGTTTGGTTTTGTTGGGATGGGAGTTCTTGGTTTTAGCGGAGGAGTTGGAAGGCTTTCTGGCAGAGTAGCCTTCCATGGAATAAGAAGAAGAAGAAATGAAGGGTTGGATGGTTAGGAGAAGGGTCGGGCAGTGATGGAGAAGGAATGAATAGATGTTAGATGGAAATGGTATGCCGGCATTTACAAACGACAGAATCTTTCTACTTTGTTTTTTCTTCTTTCTTTTTGGACCTTGGATGCACAAACGTGGAAGCTTTGGGGGAAACGGGGAGAATGTTGTTTGTTTGCCACTTGGCAGGAACAAAAGTAATGGCCGGTTTATTGTGAAGGAACGCCGATAGCCTGTGGTCTGAAGCGAGGTGGGGCCAACGTAATGTTTGTGAGAAACCTACCCATCCATCCAATTTTTCCAGCTCATGTTAGGAGAGGAGGCAGATATAAAACAAAATGCCTACCGTTGAAACCTTTCCGGGTCCACCAATTATTTTTACATGCCATTGAAAAGGTACATAAGGTCATTTTTTTTTTTTTTTTAACATGCCATTGTAAAGGTCCATAAGGTCATTTTCACTGGATGAACTGAAAACACATATATAATAGCCTGATCCAGAATTTCTGTAGCCCTGACAAATATAATACCACATACATTACTTAGGTGAGCGACAACAAATAAAATAATACGGAGGGTCATCATTGCCCTATACATTGTTCGTGTCCAATGGAATTGTTCGCTGTGGCTGATATTTAGGGCCACGGTCTAGAATGACCTGATACACCTGTCAGGATGAATTTGCATAAATATCATTGTGGGGCCACCCAAGCTGCTCACTACTTTGCTAGAACCTTGCTAAACTCCCTTCTCTTTCTCATCTTCCAAGCTCTAACCCACTCCCGCTCAGCCTCTAGGTGAGTTAAAAAATTTGAACCTAAGCCGAGGCTAGACTATTTTGACCCGTCACAGTCTGGGTCAGACGTGGGCCATTTTAGTCAATGTAGGCAGTCCTATCGAAGGTGTCATCGAACGACTGTGCAGAGTTACGCAGAGTTGTATATCTGTGAGATTTGTTTCCGATTTTGATTGTGATTCTCTTAGACGCTATAAATATTGGTGTAATCGGGAATAGGGTGTCTCAAGACCTTTCTAATTCGTTCCTAGGGTAATCAAGGACTTGTAAGGGGAGATTTGAGGCTTGTTCGAATCGGGTATTCTATATCTTTTATAATTTTTGCTTTCATAGTGATATCTGTCGCTTTGTGCCGTGTTTTTTTACCGAAAAGGTTTTTCACGTTAAATTCGGAGTCTTTGTGATTGGGCTTGTTTGTGTAATTGGAATATTTTGCTTGCCTCATCTCTGTGTGCTTCTGCAATCCCCCAACAACTAGTGTCAAAGCTAAATGTTGGGGCGCAGATTGAATATAAAAGTAGAGTATCAATGTAACACCCCGTACTTTCAGTACTCGGGTGTTACCATATAACCTAACTTAGTATGAGCGCCAACCTAGCTTACTTGAGCAATCGCCCTCGATATATTTTAGCCGTTGACTTTGACTATGACAACCAGACTTCTAAGATCTAAGTTCAATATATCCTGTATCCCTAATGACCCTTCAAACATCCGATTTTGGATTATGAAAACTCATGACGCAATAATAAGGTTGAGATTGATTTATCCATTTGACTATCGCAGCAAGATTTTACTGACCTTGAACTTAAATAAATAGTAAATAAATAAATCTTATTTTTTTTAGAACCTTAATCGTAAGTTAGAGATATCAGACACGAGATCCACCATTCGTCGTGTCCATCACACCCATGTTACACTTTCACTGATCAAGAAAAGAGGATCTGATCCGCCATTAGACCATAACATATCATTAGACGGAACCCACCAAGTGGTCACATGATTTAGAAACTCCTAAAACCATCGATAGTCGAATCAGGGTCAATCCAACCATTGGATTTATATATAGGCCAACAGACCATAGGATTTCAAAGACGTGTAACCAACTATTAGGGATTTTAATTAAATCCTTTTGCGGCCCACATGTCTACTATTAGGGATTTTAATTAAATCCTTTTGCGGCCCACATGTCTACATGACCACCTTAAAATGAGACCCTACAATTTTAAATCCAAAAATAATGATGATAATAAAAATAATAATAAAGATAAATGTTGAAATTATTCTAAAAATAATATTTATTAGTCTAAATTTACAAAACAGGGGTCCTAATCATCTAAATAAATTCTTAGGGCCCTTTTAACCACTAACATTCAATTTCAAAATGATCTGACCCTCAGGTCAATGGTAAACCACCGTTGGAGCTAGGAATCGACCCCTACGGCCCACCTGGGCCTCATCAACGGTCCAAGTGGGTCGGGACGCCCTAATAGGACCATGGAGTGATTGAACGGGATGGATGAATCACCACCAGCACACATAGGGCCTCACATGGTGCATATACACCTTCTAAGTAATGTGCACGACGTGCACTGGATCTAGCCGCGGTCAACAGGCCATTGGACGATGCGTTATTGCAAAAGATGGGGTTCCCGCCCATTTTAAAATTTGAAACTAACAAACTTCGGGGGCCCAAAGTGGGCCATCCCAGGGAACTTCCCGGACGATCCAATCCGTTCATTTAGTCACGTAGACCCACTGAGAAAAACCTTATAGATCTTGGACCCACTCATAGGAACAAGTGAGACGAATATGGACCGTCCATTCCCTCATCATGAGGCTTGGCAGAACGCCTGAAGCTTCTCTTTTTTTTAGGTTGGGGAGGGAGGCGACGCAGGCGCTGTCTCCCGAGGCCGCATTATTACCTATCATCCGCTTTCCTCTCCCTTGCCTATAAATGACACCTCAACTCTCTTGATTTCCACACAGAAAGGAAAGGGAAGGAAAGAAAGAAAAAAAAGAGAGAAGGAAGGGTAGAGTGGGGTGTGTGGGCGTCGGTTCGGCTAGGGAGGAAACAGGTCTTCCTCTCCCACTTTCTTCTTCATTTTTTTTTTTTTTTTTTTTTTATTTTTTTTTCTCTCTCTCACGAACGCCATGTTTGGGCCAGTAAAGCAGGCAGTAAACAGGGCTGAGATCAGCCTCTGGATGGGGCGTCCCATCTCAGCCAAACTCGGACTATCCCTGGGCTGAAAACAGGGCCTTTGATGCGCCTGAAATCGAACTGGAAATGGCCCTGGGACGGGCCACCATCAGGGCCGTTCATCTGACTGAAAGAAGACCAAACTCGGCCTAGGGACATGCCCCGTTTGGAGGAGGAACAAACCTTCAGAGGGCCTCAGCCAACTGCTGGAGAACAGCCTAAAATCAGTCCGAAAATCAAACCAGAATTTCAGGCCGTTTTTGAACGTTGAAAAGGGCTGCCAGCACGTTGCAATCGTGATGGGCTGCTTGTGGGCTCTGCCAAAAATGCTGGTGGGCCCTGCACAAATGCAGGTGGGCCTTACCCAAAACACGTGAGCCGCCTAGAGGTTGGGCCCTGTACGAGTTCAGGTGGGCCACGTAAGTGGACCCACCTTGATGACATGGACGTCCAGGCCGTCCGTCACTGACGACCAGGCTCTGGACGTCTGGCTTTAAAGAAAAACAAAAAAATATATATAATATATATACTAACATGTATGCATGCATCTGTACGTACATGCAAGCTTTAACAATATTATATTATATAAAAATACCCCTACTTGACGCAGCATAGTGTATAGGGATTTCATCCTGGCCGTCCATCCATTTCAAAACAGCACCTACTTATCTCATCCTGGCCATCCATAGATAAGCAGTGTTGGACGGTTACTGTATGGGTTTACAGAAAATGGCATATTGCTAAATACAATGCTATATGCGGTGGGCCCCATGTGGAACCCACATTGAAGTAATATACATGTATGGTATATATGCACGTTAGGCACATGTGGAACCCGCGTGACATGATATTAGATGCAGATGGAAGATATATATATATATATATATATATATATATATATATATATATATATATATATACAATGCATGTGACGTTAATATATAGTAGGTGCATGGATACGTAACATGTATATACATATATCAGGTACATATGGCGTGATATGATGTTAAATACATGAGGTGGGCCCCATGTGGGACCCACGTTGAAATAATACATGAAGGGTGCATGTGATGTATGCTAACTAAGTACATATGTGGTGCATGTGATGTATGCTAACTAAGTACATATGTGATGCATGTGATGTACACATATATGATGCATGTGATGTATGCCAACTAAATACATATATGATGCATGTGATCTGTAATATTCAATTATGTACAGAGTACGTAAGAGGGTGATATAACATTATGCATACTTGCCGTATGAGGTGGTCCAGGTGGGACCCACCTGATACCTATGTTAGATCCGGACCGTCCAAGGTCTGGATGTGGCCCACCTTTATATATATATATGCTTCCTTCCAAGCGCATGGTATGGATGAGCTACATACATGCCGTCCATTAGGGAATGTCTGGTCCCTGGGCGTTTTAAAATAAAGATATACATTTGTAGGGATATATTTTAGTGTATAGACCCACCAAGAGCATGTGTTCCATCCTGACCGCCTATTCATTTATCGAGCCTGTGCTTATGGCAATGTGCCATGGGCATGTACCCCCACTATGATATATGTAAATGCCCATGGCGTCCAATAGTGTGGGACGGTGGATGCATGTGCTTGACTGACTTACCTCGCACCAGTTACATAACTGACTAATGTCGCCAGCAGCCTGTAAGGACCCTGTATATGATGATTATGTTAGATCCAATTTATCCACACCATCCACGCGGTGCCAGGAAATGCTGGACAATGATGGGATCATTTAGGCAGATGCCAACACACATGAACTACAACACTGGGCTACACATGACCATAAACAGTGGTGTACCGGGACACGTGCATTACACTTACAACCATTGAAGGAATTTCCTTGTGTGTAAAACAAAACACGTAGGGACCTGTCTAACCACCGGTAAGGGTGAGCTAGAGCCTTGACAGACCACCTTGATTGGATAAACACAAACCTTCAAGGCCTTGCTGTTGTATCCTTTTGAACTTCTTGTACAAAGCCATAACAATATCTGACCAGCGTGAAAGTAAATTTTTAGGAGATTCCTTGAGTAACCCCGGGCCACGAGGAGACTCAGAAAAAGTTCGTGAACACTACCATACAGGTGATGATTCTTCCCCTTGAGCTTTTCATCTTCTCATTAGCTTAAGTTATAGTTTTATTTAAATTCATAATTGATATCTCCCTTTATGATCATATGTGTTAGCTGGTGAAATTGAATTAGTGTTACATGCTTTATGATTATCCTGTATAATTGCTCATGCTCGTGGATTTCTTTTTTTATGGTTGCTTATGGAACTTAAACTGGTACATTGGTGGGAAAATTCTCACATATGAATGTACACCCATACTTGGGATGTAACTTGACTAGTTGTGATCATAATGGACCTTCGACTAGGTGGTTATTGAGTGGTGGTCTAGAAGGATGATTGATGTGGGCCTACCATCCAGGGTTGTTGTGTCCAATGATTTTTAAGGATGGTCTTTATCGTATGGTTTTGATATTCGTCTTATGTGGCATATTTTGATACTCGCCCTATGTGGCTTATTTTGATGTCTGCCTACGTGATTTGTTTTGGTATTTGCCCTATATGGGTTCGATGTTTTATATCGTGCAACCACGCGATGGTAAGCCCCATATGTTGTAACATGATTGACCACTAGTCGACGGCTTTCCATTAAACATCCTAAGGTGATAGTCTCATGAGCCGGGGATGGTGGTAATGGGACACTATGCCCGAGCTGTCGGCCTACGTTGGGCTATACGCTCCCCGTAGTGACCTTGAGCTTATCTAAATTGGCTGATTGCAACTGGACTAATAACGGTTTGGCTAATCATGCATCCATAGCATATTGGCGATGACGGGTGGCTAATTCTGGATGCTGTAGCACATGCCCTAGAGTTGTTGGGGTATCGTTTCGCTAGCTCCCAGACCACCGACTATCGACCCCTGTTCCGACTGATGATTTTCCCAGGTCGATGATTTGCATGGGCGACGAGCCCAAGTCCGACTGGATGTGCATCCCCAGGTCGATGTGCATTCACGCATCCATGCATTTAAAAAGACTGCATCATGTGTTATTTTGATTGCCTCGTTGTTTTATAACTATGCTTACCTAATGCGGCGGTGTGTAATCTTGAGGGGAATTCACACTGAGTTGGCCACTCATCCATCAAATATACAACTCGTACAGGTAGTACAGGTGGCTTTAGTGATATGCATGTTAGACTTGATGAGGAGCAGGGTACGATCACCAGGGATGCATGGCTGTATTTGCCTGGAGGAGCTGCGTGGTCTTGCGGCTTATATTTATATGCTTTCTTCTATTCTTCATGTATTAAATTTTTATAAATCTTGTACTTGTTAAATTCAGAGACATTGGTTTGTATAAGTCATTATGGGCAGCTTCTTGTATATTTGAATGATAATGAAATTTTCTTTACGTCGATTTGTCCACACTACGCTCATTTGCTTACTCTGATAGTTGAAAAAAAAAATGTACACTCGGATTTGACCATCCTTTAAGGTTAACACTCGGGTTTCTGGGAAACGAGTCGTATACGATCGGGTCCTGAAAACTCGGGGCGTTACAGTTGGTATCAGAGCATAGTTGGACAAACTTGGCCTTGGGAAATGACCTTATACAAACTTTAAATGTCTCAAGTTAGGATGTTGAAAGTAGAAATTTGAACTTAGGTGAATCTCCCCTAGACTTGAGAAAATTTGGGGAACGTAGAAACCCAAACTTATGTCCCTTTAGCAATTATTAGAGTAACCATTTGAACTTCTGTGAATTTCTCCCTGTAGTTAGGAGAAATTTGAGAATATAGGAACTCAAAATTTTAGGCCCCTTAGAAATTGTTTGGAGGACTGAAGAACTTAGGAATGGAACTTAGATTCACTTGAAAATCTCATGTTAGGTCATTTGAACTAGAAGTTAAACTAGGTACTGTGGAAGGACAAATACCCACCATGACGTATTTGAGATCCAACGAGAATATTCCTTGGATTAGGCCCTTGGTGAACAAATTTTATAAATCTAGAAATTTGAACTTCTTTAAAGATTTTGTAGTTAGAAATCATGTTGTTGTCTCCGGGGAATGAAACAACCTTAGACATTGTAAGAAAATCCCATTACTCACCACATTGTGTACACTGGGTCAGTCGTGAATGTTCCCCAAACTTGAAGAATTATAGTAGGGGCTATAGTTAAATTCCCTAATGCATCTCGTTAATTAGAGACGAGTTTTCATGAATCTCAACACTAAAGATTAATTAGTGACGAAGTTATAGAATTCTGAGTAAATTTTCAACCTGAGACTAAGCATAATAGAACTAGATTTGAAATCTTAGATAAATTACCAAAATTTCAAACTCAGGTTCCATACAGAAATCTTGGTCTTAAAACTTCCAAGTAGTGCATTAGGAGATCAGAGCGTGCAGTGGAAACGTAATGGGCCGCATAGACTTGAGGATGTAAGATTACATGATATTCCCCAGGAGTCCAGAATAATTGGGATCACGGATTGATGGAACCATATTTAAGTGAAGTTTCACGGTTTGACTCAAGTTCTAAGTCCTAGCAAATCTCAATGATTCCGATGCCCTGATCAAGCAAAGGACCGAGATTTAATAGGATTAGGAGTTGATACCCAAATCCCCTGCTATACGTAGGCAAAGGATCAAGGTATCGGGCTCAAACCCACTATAATCATCTATCCGTGACAACTCGAATACTAAAAACTAAAGATTGTGTCATACTTTAGATAGTGGGGAACTATCATTAAAGGGAAAAGAAAAGCAAGAGAAATGTATGAAATATTGTTAAGCATTAAAACGGTTCATTAGATTTAGGATGATTGCTAACCTTAGTAGGGCTTAGACACCTTAGTTGGTTGCTAGACGAGAAAGTTACAGGTTGTGAGGAACTAAGATAAAACTTGTTGAGATTTTATACGTATCTAAGATAAATGAACCACTCGTACTATTAATAATTGATACGTGAATCATTAAATCTCGATGTAGTATGTTGTTTATTTCTCTTTAAGGGGGGTAGATAGTAACGACATCGGTTTCGGGTGCCTAGTGATATACGTTGATACATATAGGAAATTAATGAACGTTTAAGACCACCACGAATATTATCATCGTCCCCAATCATATGAGTACTGAATTTCGGGGACGAAATTCTCTTTAAGGGGGGTAGATTGTAACACCCCGTACTTTCAGTACTCGGGTGTTACCATATAACCTAACTTAGTATGAGCGCCAACCTAGCTTACTTGAGCAATCGCCCTCGATATATTTTAGCCGTTGACTTTGACTATGACAACCAGACTTCTAAGATCTAAGTTCAATATATCCTGTATCCCTAATGACCCTTCAAACATCCGATTTTGGATTATGAAAACTCATGACGCAATAATAAGGCTTGAGATTGATTTATCCATTTGACTATCGCAGCAAGATTTTACTGACCTTGAACTTAAATAAATAAGTAAATAAATAAATCTTATTTTTTTTAGAACCTTAATCGTAAGTTAGAGATCAGACACGAGATCCACCATTCGTCGTGTCCATCACACCCATGTTACACTTTCACTGATCAAGAAGAGGATCTGATCCGCCCATTAGACCCATAACATATCATTAGACGGAACCCACCAAGTGGTCACATGATTTAGAAACTCCTAAAACCATCGATAGTCGAATCAGGGTCAATCCAACCATTGGATTTATATATAGGCCAACAGACCATAGGATTTCAAAGACGTGTAACCAACTATTAGGGATTTTAATTAAATCCTTTTGCGGCCCACATGTCTACATTTTAAGCCCCCTACATGACCACCTTAAAATGAGACCCTACAATTTTAAATCCAAAAATAATGATGATAATAAAAATAATAATAAAGATAAATGTTGAAATTATTCTAAAAATAATATTTATTAGTCTAAATTTACAAAACAGGGGTCCTAATCATCTAAATAAATTCTTAGGGCCCTTTTAACCACTAACATTCAATTTCAAAATGATCCGACCCTCAGGTCAATGGTAAACCACCGTTGGAGCTAGGAATCGACCCCTACGGCCCACCTGGGCCTCATCAACGGTCCAAGTGGGTCGGGACGCCCTAATAGGACCCATGGAGTGATTGAACGGGATGGATGAATCACCACCAGCACACATAGGGCCTCACATGGTGCATATACACCTTCTAAGTAATGTGCACGACGTGCACTGGATCTAGCCGCGGTCAACAGGCCATTGGACGATGCTTATTTGCAAAAGATGTGGGTTCCCGCCCATTTTAAAATTTGAAACTAACAAACTTCGGGGCCCAAAGTGGGCCATCCAGGGAACTTCCCGGACGATCCAATCCGTTCATTTTAGTCACGTAGACCCACTGAGAAAAACCTTATAAGATCTTGGACCCACTCATAGGAACAAGTGAGACGAATATGGACCGTCCATTCCCTCATCATGAGGCTTGGCAGAACGCCTGAAGCTTCTCTTTTTTTTAGGTTGGGGAGGGCGGCGACGCAGGCGCTGTCTCCCGAGGCCGCATTATTACCTATCATCCGCTTTCCTCTCCCTTGCCTATAAATGACACCTCAACTCTCTTGATTTCCACACAGAAAGGAAAGGGAAGGAAAGAAAGAAAAAAAAGAGAGAAGGAAGGGTAGAGTGGGGTGTGTGGGCGTCGGTTCGGCTAGGGAGGAAACAGGTCTTCCTCTCCCACTTTCTTCTTCATTTTTTTTTTTTTTTATTTTTTTTATTTTTTTTTCTCTCTCACGAACGCCATGTTTGGGCCAGTAAAGCAGGCAGTAAACAGGGCTGAGATCAGCCTTTGGATGGGGCGTCCCATCTCAGCCAAACTCGGACTATCCCTGGGCTGAAAACAGGGCCTTTGATGCGCCTGAAATCGAACTGGAAATGGCCCTGGGACGGGCCACCATCAGGGCCGTTCATCTGACTGAAAGAAGACCAAACTCAGCCTAGGGACATGCCCCGTTTGGAGGAGGAACAAACCTTCAGAGGGCCTCAGCCAACTGCTGGAGAACAGCCTAAAATCAGTCCGAAAATCAAACCAGAATTTCAGGCCGTTTTTGAACGTTGAAAAGGGCTGCCAGCACGTTGCAATCGTGATGGGCTGCTTGTGGGCTCTGCCAAAAATGCTGGTGGGCCCTGCACAAATGCAGGTGGGCCTTACCCAAAACACGTGAGCCGCCTAGAGGTTGGGCCCTGTACGAGTTCAGGTGGGCCACGTAAGTGGACCCACCTTGATGACATGGACGTCCAGGCCGTCCGTCACTGACGACCAGGCTCTGGACGTCTGGCTTTAAAGAAAAACAAAAAATATATATATAATATATATACTAACATGTATGCATGCATCTGTACGTACATGCAAGCTTTAATAATATTATATTATATAAAATACCCCTACTTGACGCAGCATAGTGTATAGGGATTTCATCCTGGCCGTCCATCCATTTCAAAACAGCACCTACTTATCTCATCCTGGCCATCCATAGATAAGCAGTGTTGGACGGTTACTGTATGGGTTTACAGAAAATGGCATATTGCTAAATACAATGCTATATGCGGTGGGCCCCATGTGGAACCCACATTGAAGTAATATACATATATGGTATATATGCATGTTAGGCACATGTGGAACCCGCGTGACATGATATTAGATGCATGGAAGATAGATATATATATATATATATATATATATATATGATATATATATATATATATATATATATATATATATATATATATATATATATGCATGTGACGTTAATATATAGTAGGTGCATGGATACGTAACATGTATATACATATATCAGGTACATATGGCGTGATATGATGTTAAATACATGAGGTGGGCCCCATGTGGGACCCACGTTGAAATAATACATGAAGGGTGCATGTGATGTATGCTAACTAAGTACATATGTGGTGCATGTGATGTATGCTAACTAAGTACATATGTGATGCATGTGATGTACACATATATGATGCATGTGATGTATGCCAACTAAATACATATATGATGCATGTGATCTGTAATATTCAATTATGTACAGAGTACGTAAGAGGGTGATAACATTATGCATACTTGCCGTATGAGGTGGTCCAGGTGGGACCCACCTGATACCTATGTTAGATCCGGACCGTCCAAGGTCTGGATGTGGCCCACCTTTATATATATATATGCTTCCTTCCAAGCGCATGGTATGGATGAGCTACATACATGCCGTCCATTAGGGAATGTCTGGTCCCTGGGCGTTTTAAAATAAAGATATACATTTGTAGGGATATATTTTAGTGTATAGACCCACCAAGAGCATGTGTTCCATCCTGACCGCCTATTCATTTATCGAGCCTGTGCTTATGGCAATGTGCCATGGGCATGTACCCCCACTATGATATATGTAAATGCCCATGGCGTCCAATAGTGTGGGACGGTGGATGCATGTGCTTGACTGACTTACCTCGCACCAGTTACATAACTGACTAATGTCGCCAGCAGCCTGTAAGGACCCTGTATATGATGATTATGTTAGATCCAATTTATCCACACCATCCACGCGGTGCCAGGAAATGCTGGACAATGATGGGATCATTTAGGCAGATGCCAACACACATGAACTACAACACTGGGCTACACATGACCATAAACAGTGGTGTACCGGGACACGCGCATTACACTTACAACCATTGAAGGAATTTCCTTGTGTGTAAAACAAAACACGTAGGGACCTGTCTAACCACCGGTAAGGGTGAGCTAGAGCCTTGACAGACCACCTTGATTGGATAAACGCAAACCTTCAAGGCCTTGCTGTTGTATCCTTTTGAACTTCTTGTACAAAGCCATAACAATATCTGACCAGCGTGAAAGTAAATTTTTAGGAGATTCCTTGAGTAACCCCGGGCCACGAGGAGACTCAGAAAAAGTTCGTGAACACTACCATACAGGTGATGATTCTTCCCCTTGAGCTTTTCATCTTCTCATTAGCTTAAGTTATAGTTTTATTTAAATTCATAATTGATATCTCCCTTTATAATCATATGTGTTAGCTGGTGGAAATTGAATTACTGTGTTACATGCTTTATGATTATCCTGTATAATTGCTCATGCTCGTGGATTTCTTTTTTTATGGGTTGCTTATGGAACTTAAACTGGTACATTGGTGGGAAATTCTCACATATGAATGTACACCCATACTTGGGATGTAACTTGACTAGTTGTGATCATAATGGACCTTCGACTAGGTGGTTATTGAGTGGTGGTCTAGAAGGATGATTGATGTGGGCCTACCATCCAGGGTTGTTGTGTCCAATGATTTTTAAGGATGGTCTTTATCGTATGGTTTTGATATTCGTCTTATGTGGCATATTTTGATACTCGCCCCATGTGGCTTATTTTGATGTCTGCCTACGTGATTTATTTTGGTATTTGCCCTATATGGGTTCGATGTTTTATATCGTGCAACCACGCGATGGTAAGCCCCATATGTTGTAACATGATTGACCACTAGTCGACGGCTTTCCATTAAACATCCTAAGGTGGTAGTCTCATGAGCCGGGGATGGTGGTAATGGGACACTATGCCCGAGCTGTCGGCCTACGCTGGGCTATACGCTCCCCGTAGTGACCTTGAGCTTATCTAAATTGGCTGATTGTAACTGGACTAATAACGGTTTGGCTAATCATGCATCCATAGCATATTGGCGATGACGGGTGGCTAATTCTGGATGCTGTAGCACATGCCCTAGAGTTGTTGGGGTATCGTTTCGCTAGCTCCCAGACCACCGACTATCGACCCCTGTTCCGACTGGATGATTTTCCCAGGTCGATGATTTGCATGGGCGACGAGCCCAAGTCCGACTGGATGTGCATCCCCAGGTCGATGTGCATTCACGCATCCATGCATTTAAAAAGACTGCATCATGTGTTATTTTGATTGCCTCGTTGTTTTATAACTATGCTTACCTAATGCGGCGGTGTGTAATCTTGAGGGGAATTCACACTGAGTTGGCCACTCATCCATCAAATATACAATCGTACAGGTAGTACAGGTGGCTTTAGTGATATGCATGTTTAGACTTGATGAGGAGCAGGGTACGATCGCCAGGGATGCATGGCTGTATTTGCCTGGAGGAGCTGCGTGGTCTTGCGGCTTATATTTATATGCTTTCTTCTATTCTTTATGTATTAAATTCTTATAAATCTTGTACTCGTTAAATTCAGAGACATTGGTTTGTATAAGTCATTATGGGCAGCTTCTTGTATATTTGAATGATAATGAAATTTTCCTTTACGTCGATTTGTCCACACTACGCTCATTTGCTTACTCTGATAGTTGAAAAAAAATGTATGTACACTCGGATTTGACCATCCTTTAAGGTTAACACTCGGGTTTCTGGGAAACGAGTCGTATACGATCGGGTCCTGAAAACTCGGGGCGTTACAATCAATGGCATAAAATCCTAAGTTCGATGTTGAGAAATACTTCAGAAAAAATTATGTTGAACTTTTGAAGGTCAAGATGAATGGCCTCCTAGTTCTGCAAGGATTGGATGATGCACTCCTTGAGAAGTGACTAGAATCTATGATAGATGATGATTGGAACAAAATGGATAAGAAAGGGAGAAACTTCATGCAATTGTGCCTAACGGATGAGGTCCTCTACAATGGCATGAGAGAGCAAACTACAACAAGTTTATGGGCGAAGTTAGAGGACATCTATGAGTAGAAATCTCTTAAAATCGCCTATACTTGAAGCTTCAGTTGTTTAATCTGAATATGGAAGATGGAGGTATTGTTGAGGCCCACAATATCAACTTTAACAAGAGGATTTGCAAATTGCGGGATGTGGAGGAAACGATTAAAGATGAGGATCAGACATGCATCATGTTGAATTTCCTTCCAGCTTCGCATGAGTCATTCAAGAACTCGTTGTGCACCGGTAGATAGACCCTTAGTGTCGATACAGTTATCTTATCCCTTTAAGGAAAGGCGATGAGAAAGAAAAATGGTAACATAGATGCCTCTACTGATGCATTGGTTACAAGGGGGCGAAATTCTGAGTGGGGCGGTGGATCTTCTCGATCAAGGTCCAAATCCAAGGGCAAGGGCAAGGGAAAGTTGAAGTGTTAGAATCGTGGGATGTCTGGGCACATAAAGAAGAATTCTACAAATTGTAAGTCAAGAAAGGAAAACTCAGAGGCTTCTTCTAGGGAAGCTAACACTTCTAAGTTTGATGAAAGTATGAGTGAAAGTGATGTGTTGTTAGTATCTATGGTCGGACACTTATACAATGATCATAGGGATGAGTGGACTTTGGATATTGGGGCATCATATCATATGACTCCTCATTGGAGTTAGTTCACTAGTTATAGAGAGTACATGGTGGCTAGGTATTTATGGGCAATGATAATGTCTGTAATGTGGTGGGTGTTGAATCAGTGTGCATCAAGATATTTGATGGCATGGAGCATACCTTGACAGAGGTGAGACACATTCCTGACATGAGAAAGAGCTTGATATCTCTTGAGCACTTGAGGCGATTGGGTGTAAGTTCATCAGTTTTGATCGTGTCCTTAAAGTTGCAAAATGGGCACTCATTGTTATGAAGGCACAGAGGAGTGGGAACCTTTAAAGGTTGATCGAGAGCACTTCACTGGGTGGAGCTACATCTTCTGTTGTAGATTTCACATTTACACGTATGTGGCATGCACGTTTGGGCTACCTGAGAGAGAGAGGCATGAAGGTACTTTCTAACCGCAGTTTGATTCCAATTTTTAAAAGTTTTGATTTAAGTTTATACGAGCATTGTATATATGGCAAACATTCAAGGTTATCATTTAATTTAGAAAATATGTATATAAGAGTGTTCTTGATTATGTGCATTCTGATGTATGGGAGCTGGCACTGGTGGTTTTTGTTGGAGGGTCGTCATGGTTCGTCACATTCATTGACGACTACTCTAAGAAAGCGTGGGTTTATTTTATGAAAAATAAATCCAATGTTTTCACAAACTTCAAACAGTAGAAGGCGATGGTTGAAAAACAGTCAGGGCAAAAGGTAAAGGTATTAAGGACAGACAATGGTAGATAATTTACTTCAGCTGAATTTAATCAATACTATAAGGATGAAGGGATCGTGAGGGTACCACATACTAGAGCAGAACAATGTGGCTGAGCAGATGAATCAGACTCTCTTGGAGAGGGCCTAATGCATGATTAGTAATGATGGGTTAGGCAAGGAACTGTGGACTGAGGCCGCTAATACGGCTTGTTACTTGGTGAATCGTTCCCCTTCTATGGCCATTGATTATAAAATTCTAGAGGAAGTATGGAGTGGTAAGAAGATAAACTACTTAGGATTACATATGTTTGGTTGTGAAGCTTACTCTCACGTACCATCAATTGAGAGAGATAAGCTATACCAAAGAGCCAAAAGTATAATTTTATTAGCTATGGTGATGGTGTGAAAGGGTACAGGTTGTATGAATGGATCACATGGAAAATTATCATCAGTTGTGACGTCAAATTCGATGAAGGATTTTTTCGGTAAGGATGTGTATAAGGAACCGAAAAAGTTGGTTATGGACACAAATGATACTCAGGCTGATATAGATACGCAAACAGATGTACATGACTAGGTGAAGCAGCCACTTGTGAGAAAGAATTCGCCGCGAGATCGCAGGCTATCGATTGTTCGATGTTGTTTTCTCACACAGTGTATAAGCGTACCATAATTGGATTTGCGGCTCCAATTCGAACTGAACAACAATGACCCCAAGCGCCAATATAGGCAGACACATAGTGTATGACCAAGATCTAAGGAGATCAGTTGCCTTTTCAGCTACTCGCTCAATGTGTAAAATTGGATCAAGCGATGTTTAAAGGGTGGGGTTCGTCATCTGATGATGGGTCACTCCTTTACCCTCCATACGAAAGGACTTTTAGATATAAGTAAAATGAAATGAGAAAGGGATTCTTAGAGTCGGTCACGGAGAACAGTTGCGGAACACCTTTCCAATTGAGAAACTAAATCCAGTGTATGAGCGTAGACTTAAATTATAGCTAAAATTATCGTCTACTTGATTAATGTTGTAGATTACACTACGAATGTAACCAACTAGCTGAAAGGTAAAAGATTACACTAAGAAATGTAATTTTCCTGACAAGAAAGTAAAAAATTATACTATGGAATGTAATTTGACTTGTAATTTGAGAGGTAATTGAAAGATAATGTTGGGTTTGTTTGGGTTGGTTTGAGACGAATTATTTTCTTGAATTGATTTGCTATGTATAGCTCTAATCCAGTTGTTCTGGATCCTTCCCACGTTCCGACAGTTATTGTAACCGCTCTTCATTACTTGGATTTTAAATACTTTGCATGTTCTACTTCCTTCACGCCACTTGTCTTGGGACCATGCGAGCTCGATCACTTTTCTGATTGTTCAGATTCAGTCATCATTCCTCTCGACCGCTCTAACAGTAACAATTGATACATTGTGGCTCCACTTTCCAAGGCATCTCCATACATATCTACAGGAAAATTCCTGGTCGTAACATGCATGCCTGTACATATCACGCGAAACATATTCTAATTGGTCACGGTAGGACTCATCTGAAACATGTATGAACATTGCCCCCCTCATCATTGTCCTTTTGGTGAAAAGCAACAGCGACGTTAGAGTCCTAATTAATGTTGTAATAAATGTATGCACACATTGCTCGGATGTGAACCGCTTTCAATCGTTACTTCGTGGCGTGTTAGCATCGGTCAAGTCCAATCGAGGCGTTGGAGGAACCCCGTGCTTATACATGTCTTCTCTAGCCATTTTTTCGAAATCGCGATGATACCTTAATAAATGCGCTCTCTCCCTTCAGCTATATAAACACTACTTCGAAAATCAATTTCCTTCTACGCTCTCAGTTTCCTCTCCTGGTTGCGATTTTCTTCCTAAAATTCTCGCTTTGCTCTATAATGGCTGCTTCTTCTTCCTCTGCTCCTTCATTCGATCGAAGAGACGTCATGGTCGTCATGGAGGTACTTAGCAAGAAGTGCATCGAAGACACGATTTCCACATTTCCCCTAGGAGATGAGACTCTTTGTTTGGGTCTTGCATTTTTTACGGAGATCACTGCCGATGAGATTCTTCCTCTGAATCCATCTTTTTCGATCTGTCAAGGAGAAGAAATTTTGATCCGATCTGGAACTGTACCTAATTTTGTAAATTCTCTGAAGAATCCTTGGATGTGGTCGAAACCCCTTCGGGAATGGGAAGCATGGTTCATCTGGGTATCTTCCCAATACAAAGAATCGTGGAGGAATACCGACATCTATGAATGCATCAAACTCTCTGTCCAAGAGTATCGGGCCAACTCGGCCCTTCTTGTTGCTCTTTCGATGTTTTGGAGTACATCGATGAACACATTCCTCTTCGGCTGTGGTCTGATGAGCCCCACCATCAACGATACCTACCACCTGATTGAACTATTGCCCTTCGACATGATGTTCTATGTGGGTGTTGTTTCTAAGAGGCACAAAGATTTTCTGACCAAAGCCACTAAAGCCTACACTAATTTCCTGAAGGCCTACTACAAATTTGAGGCCTTGGTTGATGAACATACATCATTCCTTCTGGATTTGTCGGCATCTCCTGTGTGTGAGCCCTCAGCAGGTCAACACAGAGTATGTTGCTCTAGTCGAACATCTTGCTCAAGGTCATAGGATTGCCTTGGCACCTTATGTCCTCGGCCACTTATATCGGGGTCTTTACGAGACTACTCGTAAAGGGTTGCATTCTGCAGGAGGGCCCCTGTGGCTCCTATAGATGTGGTTCTTCGCATATTTTCATCCTTCCCTCTTCCATCACACCATGCATAAAGGGAGGCCATACACTTCCTTTAGCTATCGGCTTCTCCACATTCTCCTAGAGGGTCTCATAGTCGAGCAATATCTCTATGGCTTCTTCCTTCTTAACAAGACTAAGGATGACTACCAGTCCTTCATGCCTTTTTCAGAGGGAGAGACATATGAACTGAAATGGCTCACCCACGGCCAGTATGAGCCAGATGATGAGTATTTGGTCGGTCGGTCACACCACGCCTGGGCTAGTTATGTTCTCGGTCGAGATCTTTCCTACAGAGGAACAATCAAGTCAGGCAAAAAAGTTAAGGTCAGGGTCGAGCAATACTATCCAACATTACTCGCTCGACAACTTGGCTTAATACAGTGCATTTCATGCCCTCTCACTCATAAATCCTGCAACCAACCTCCCTACGACCGTATCATGGTGACGGACATGGAACCCTGCGTGTCTCTTAGCAACACGTATCGCAAAGAAGCAATTGCTCTGGTGATCCCTATCTATCCTAATTTTCCTGGGTGATGGATAGCTTCCTCACATGGTGAGATCTCCATTACGCCAAGCTGCGAGGTGTCTAGAGTACGACCATGCTCATCAATCAACTCATCTCCTAGTTAGAGGTGAAGAGCAAGAAGAGAACCTTTGCCCTGCCACCAGTTCCCCCTGCCAAGAAGGTGACGAAAAGACCAAAATCCAAGTCGGCCCCTTCTTCTCCCACTCCAACTCCCTTGACAGAGGTTGTTGTCCCAACAAGCCAAGAGGTCGTAGAGGAAGATTTGGATTCTCCGGCACCTACCCATCAGCAAAGGATGGTTCCGAAGAAGATCTCAGACTTAGGAGATCTCTCTGGTCAGCCCCCTAAAGTTCATGTTCTCTCATTTCAGCGTGTTAGTCCTCTCAAGCCACCCTAAAAAATAGAGACTCAGCCATTGCTAGCACCTGCTAGGCCTTGTCAATCATCGGGTACATCTTCGGCCGAGGCCATATCTACTTTTGAAACCTATTTCAAAACGAAGTAATGTCCTGGTCTTACCGTTACATATTATTCGTACGAAATCAACAAAGGCCTGAAATGACATAAAGAAGCTCATTTTAATAAATGTAAGAATAAATGGTGGCGGGATAGAGTGAGATTGAATAAGCCTAATCTTCCTTTTGATGAGAAGTATCACCCACCCTATTGTCTTAATCTGCCATCATTCCCTACTTCCACCCGACCGTTGGCGACTGTAATAAGAAATCCTCAAGTTGTTAGATGTCAGCCAGTCGTCTACGCCGTTCAATCTGATCTAGGTGGAGATTACTTGCTCGTACATCTGTTTGCATTGATTTTTTTTTCTTTTTACATCCATTAACTCTTTTATGTTTTTCTTGTAGTTACTCGAGAGCTAACATATGCCGAGAAATATTTAGTCGTGGCCCAGCCACAACAACAACAATAACAGCGATCCCCTCAGCAACAATAGTAAACTCAGTAGTCCCAGGGGTCCCCGACCCCATGATTACTGAGATCCCAACTGCAGGTTCGAGTCCTGAAGTCAGCAATCTTCCTGATGACTCAGAGTACATGATACAAGTTCCCCCTAACCATGCACTAGTTACTCAGAGTGTGGTCGCAACGCCTCCTTCTCAGCCCTTCATTGTAAAATTTTCTCCTCCCTTGCTGGTCCTCCCACCACTCGCAATGGTCAAGAAGATCTCGACTTTGGATGTGCTTAGAGTTTTGGCCGCCGAAGAGGTGGTTGAGACCGAGAAGATCGTGACCAAGGAGGAGAAGGTCACATGTACTTCAATTGAGGCCATTCAGACAACTGCGATCGAGGTCAGCGAGCTAACTGTAGTCGAGGTTGTTAAGGAACCTAATGCCACCTCGGTCAAAATCGTTGAGGCAGTTTCAATTGAAGTTATCGGGCCCGTTACGGTCAAGGTCGTTGAGGAAGTTGCAGCTGGGGTTGCTTCGACCAAGATTGCTCCTACCTCCATCAGCGAAGACCTTCCTCCGGGGGTAGATATCATTTCTTCCTTTCGGAGGGCTCTATCTGGGGAGACCACAGTGGCTGAATCTCCTTCTCCTTCTAGCAGTCTGCAAGATGTAAGGATCGAACTCCAAGTTCTTTTATAGAAAGGTCTAGAGGGATCTCTTGACGCAGAATCAGTCGACACACTCGACCGATTGGTTGAGGCTTAGCGTGTTTTCTCATGGTCAGACTCGGCCCTTGTCGACAATGTACCTATTCAGGGGTTACTCAAGACCTACTTTCATGTCGGTGTTGTTGTTGGCCGACTTGAAGCAGAACAAGCTGCGATCGAGTCCAGGAGGACCTCGGCGGGTGACATTGCTCAGGAGCTTGAGACTAAGCACACCGAGCCAAAGGCCTCTCAGGCAATGCTGAATAGCCTCGAGATTCGAATAATGGCTCTAGAAGCGGAACTAGCTGAAGCAGGAATTTGTAGGCAAGCATACAGAAGATTTCCAACGCAGGGAGAAGGTCATCCGATTGGCATTTGTGTTTCATTCTCAAATAGCAGACATTTGTCGACGTTCTCGGTCGGCGACCAAGGAGTCTGCACTACAAACAGAGATGGGCCAGTTAGGGGTAGCAAAAGAAGCGCTACAATGTCTTTTATCTTTCCATTTTTAAGTTGTAAAAATGTATTTTCCTATATTATATATATATAATATATATATATATATAATATATTATATATATAATATATATATATATATATAGCCATTGAGCTATTTTTAGAACTTGTCACCCATTTACTTTTTCCTACTCTTGTTGTGTGACTGATTGTTTCCTGAAAATTCGATGGATCGTGGGTTGTTTCCGAATTCGGTGCTGCAACTCCCCCATGTTCCTAATAAACAGGAACATGAGATGGTATTATCACCATGATTTTTCTAAATCGTGGGTACTAGGCGCTTGCTATTTAAATGGCCTCTGATCCCCCATCTCATCAATCATCTTTCGTAACCTTAAACTATCTTGGCTTCCAATCCCCATTCTCTAACCACAGGTGTTGAATCTTATCTGAAAGAAATTCTCGAATCTGGCTTGAAGGATTATTCCCTTTCAGGCTTGTTGTTCGTTGCCAATAACTTCGCACTATGTGCTTCATCCACGGCCGAATCAAACGTCGTGCTTGGAGAACTTGTCCAAAAGCTAAAGCATTTATGCGCCAATGGAAAGCGCTATTGTGATCTGACTTTTGCTCATCTGTTGAATTCGGCCTATCTGCGACAACAAGATGCGGCCAAGGAAGACTCTGTTGAGATGAGTGGCAAGCATGAATCAGCCTAGTACGAACGACTGCGATGTGCCTAAGCGCACCAATTCAACCAGACCATGTTAAGAATATTACAATCCTACTTAGCTAGACTGATAGAAGAATTGGAAGAGCGAGATAACACCTTTTATACTCAGGAGATGGTCATTCTAGCAGACTTATCATTCTTGGACGAGCAGATCCCCTTGTATCAGGCGTGGTCGAAGCAAGTTCCAGTGCCAAGAAGGCTGCCAAGGGTGAAGTCTCTTCGACGACCCTTCGTGTAGATTAACTACTTCATCTCTTAGCACTCGTCATTGAAGGAAAGGTGTAACACCCCGTACTTTTCAATACTCGGGTGTTACCATAAAAATCTAAATCAGTTTACACGTGTGTGGAATCACATGTAGCTTTCCTTACACATCAACAACCAGTGATCCTCAAATCATCCATCTCAACCGTCTAGTGCAACATTCATTCGTATAACAAGCCATCCATCTGATTGTTTTTCAAAATAGTCCATCATAGCTTCAGAGACATATATTTTAGGATCTCAATCGCTTCAATAGATCGATTAAACCATTCATCATTGATTGCAAGCCCGGGATCTTAAGATTCACCGTTCATTAAGTATGTGGCATCTCCTTCAACGATCTAACACTAAATTATGAGAATCCAATTATTAGATGGTAATGATGACTATTCGGAAACACCTAAACTAGTTTAGGACCCTTAGGACCATTGTAAATAATCCATCCATTAATTTTAAAGATGGACCATCACATCGCTAGAGAGACCTATTTTTAGAAATCTAATTTCATTGGTGGGCAAATCTAGCTTACCTTTTTGGATTTAGAACTCTGGATCATGGAACCCACCGTTCACCAAGTTCACAGCGTCCTATAGGATGATCCATCATTTGAAAACACAGGTCGGATTAGCTGGCTTCATATCCAACTCCCAAATCACACCTAAACATTCTTTAGGGTCCCTAGGGTTATCGACAACCAAATTCGAGTCAATCCAACCGTTGGATCGTTGGAATGGCCAAGGAATGTCGTTTGGTAACTAGAGATTCATGTGGTATGGCCCACTCTAATGAAAAGAAACCCTAACATTGGTATATATAGCTAAATGGAGCATGATGGGTAGTTCCACATCTTACATATAGGTATAATAAAAAGGTAAGCAAATAATGATGATAATGATAATAATAATATTAATATTAATAGTTAAATAATTAATAATATAAAATCATGAGATGGATAGTCCTAATAACCTACAAGCGGGACCCACAACGTGATTAAAAATGCATGCATATGTGGAAATAATGATAATAATAGAGTGAAATAAACAATGATAGTAATAAATGGTAATAGTAATAAATTTAATATTAATTTAGTATGGGGTTAGTAATATATTATGAGAGTTATACAAATGATTCCGTAGGACCTTCTAACTGTCGATAATTGGATTTGAATCAGTATGATCGTCTAGTCAATACAATCGACACTAAAGGACCATAATTCCATTAGTTTGGCCCACCTAAACCTTGGATATGCTTAATCTTTGGCCGGGGGCCCCATCTGGACCCTTCAAATCAAATGGAGGGAGTGGATTTATCAAAAAAATGTATATGGGCCCCACACTTACAGAGTGTGCACACCAGGGCGTAGTGCACCCTCACCGCATCGAATATGGAGGTCGGTCAAGTCGGGTTTGTCCTGACCACGCCCGAAGAGGAAGGAAACTCTCTCCCTCCTTTCTGGTTTTCTTCTCGCTAGCAGACGGACATATGTCCGTAGTTTCGATCAAGGCCCACAGATTAGGGCCCATTTCAATGATCAAGATCGTTCATCATGGCCAGATGATGATCCTGAACAAAATCTAAATGGTCTCACCTATTGGAGTGCACCTTCATGCACACGAGAACCGACGCAAACGGGACCTGAAAGCACAAATGCTTTCCAAAAATGAAAACCTGCTGCTGCCAGCTTGGCAATCTGCATGCATGGAAATCCCTTGATCCCGTCCCTTCATTTGCAAGCAATCCCAGCCATTTATACCTTTTCATTAGGGTTTTACAAAGGAAAGAAAACAGATCCAAAACCTAGCCGTTTTCTTCTCCATTCGAACCCATCAGCCTGACCTCCTTTAACCTTCGAAACCTCTATTCCTCAAGCTCCTCTAAGCCCATACGGACCACCTAGCACCTCTAGATCGAAAGAAGGAGCTTCCGTTGCAATCCGCCATTAGTGCCGACCGTCTTCTTCATCGTGTCGAACCGAGTCGGACCCTATCCAGTTGAGATGTTTTTGGACTTTCATTGCATGGAGGTATCCTTAATGCTAGGAGAAAAAGAAAGGAGAAGAAAAGAAGAGGAAACAGATAGGGAGAGAGTGAGTGTAACTGCCGCACTTGTTGCCTAGTCGAGATCCCTAGTGCAATTGAGTCGGGCGGTGCGAGTTGGGTCAGGGCTGGTTGGTTGCAATAGAAGAAGAAGAGTGAAAGAGAAAGAAGAGAGGATAAGTAGGCCCTTTCAACTTGCAACTCCGCCGAGTCGACTCAGAAATTTGCCCCAACTGATCGAGTCTGGCCCATTGTCATGACATCTAATCAAGCAATGTGGGAGATCAGCAGAAGCATGAGGAGAAGATCTGGTGGTGCCATTCTCGTTCTACAATCACCACCACTATCTGAGTTAGCTCAATTCTCATCGTCGAGTCTAAGCCAGAAACGAGTCTGGAAGTCAAGTCTTTGACTCGCTATTTGACTCAATAGAGTGTCTGGGTTGGCCCCTGGGGCTTGTGTGAGTCCAGCTTGTTGTTAGGACTAGTGAAAAAAAGGATGGATAGCAGATGGAAGAAGGGAATAAAGGAGAAGAAAGAAGATTGGAGGATGAAGGGGAGACGGGCGTGTGATTCAACCGCCGAGTTAACTCACTGAGTTAGGGGCTGACCTAAATACCGAACCATTTTGGGACTGTGCTCAGTCAGCAAACCAACTACATTGGGGCTCCCAATCCCGAGCATCGTGCGAGACATCGTTGTTCAGGTAACCCTTCTAACCACGTCCAAATCAACTGAGTCGACTCAATGGGTTGATTCCCTCCTTGTTGATGTATTTATAGACATTCCTAACACCACCTAGAGCTAGATTAAGAAGTCTAATTTTTTTTGCCAGGCATAAATCAACACACGTGATCGCACCAAATTGGGCCAGTTTTGATGAAGATCCTAATCCATTCAACTTAGGTATGCCGACTTCCGATTCTTTTATACATTTGAATTGTTAAAATCAGATTATCGTTATTTTTACTATTGTTAGAAATTATTATTAGATATTATTAAATTATTAATTATGACTTTGCTAGTTAAGCTTCATACTACAATTAACTTACAATTATTAGTTATTTCATTAGTTATCATTAAGAATTGATGATACAAGTGAAACATTAAAATCTAAAATTGAAGTCTAGAAATGGATTATAGGACAAAGCTAAAATCTAAGTAATCCAAACTCTAGGTTATCATCCTAACTGTGGAAAGTGTATAAAACTTAAATCTGACCATACAATTTTACAACTCATGGTAGGATTCAATTATAAGGACGCACACACTTCATAGCAATGTTAGTCGGCGATTCAAAACATAAGGTGATGATTTCTTCCCCTTAAGCTTTTCATTTCTAAATTAGATCGAAGATATCTTTTAAATTGATTATGAATGATGCTTTAGAGCTTGATTAATCATATGATTAGCTTACTTGGATATATGTTTGAGAATTGATCATTAATATCAAATGCATATGTTAGACCATTGATTCATTTAATAGTTCTTGAATTGTATTTACACTTGTACTTAAGTTGTACTTTATTAAAATGGTATCCTAGTTTAATATTTGATCTCTATGCCATTTGGATATGCTAATGTACTGTTTGCAAGACACATATAAATCAAAATCTCTCTAGTCTATGAGGTGAACCTCTATCTATGAAAGAGAGTCCGTACTTAGGGTGTAATGAGATTGATTGTGTTAAGAATAAACCCTCAACATGGAGGTTATGTTAGTGGCAAAATTATTCATGGGACTTACCATCTATGGGGTGATTCCACCTATTTAACTGTGGGATTAACTATTTGACGTTTTTATCGCTGTTGCTTATTCGTATTTAAGGAATGCATACCGACTCCTTTTAATCGTTGTATTTAGTATCTTTGACATTCATTCCCACTTAACATACGATGGTAGCTTCCCATACATTGAGAGTCGATTGGCCACATACTGATGGGTTCTATCAACATCCTAAGGCAGTAGACTCATGGGCCGGGGATGGTGGAAGTGGAACACTATGCCCGAGCCGTCGGTTGTCGCTGGGTGACGAGCCCTCCGTAGTAACCTTGAACTTTATTAAACCGGCTGATTGTAATTGGATTAACAATGGTCTGACTAATCATGCATACATGGCATATTGACGATAAAGGGTGGATATTTCTGGATGTTGTAGCACGTGCTCTCCTAGTTATTGGGGGTATCGTTTCGCTAGCTGTCAGACCATCGACTATCGATTTATGTAGATGATGTACAATGGGCAGTCATTATACGGTACATGATGTACGCATGTGATGTGCTTCGCTAATGGTCAGCCTTTGCATAGGTGACGAGCCCAACTGCCGACTGGATGAGCATCCCCAGGTCGATGATGCATTCATGCATCCATGCATATAATAAGACTGCATTTTGTTATGTTTTGTATGTCTTGTTACTTTCATGATATACTTGTTAAGGATGCATGGTTATACCTGTCAAGAGAAGCTGCGCGATCTTGTGGCTTACGTTTAAATGCATTTTAATATTTCTCATTATTAAATTATGTAAATCTTGTATTTATTAATATCGAGACATTAGTTAGTATAAGTCATTATGGGCAGCCTCTTGTATATTTTAAATGTAAATGCAAATTCTCCTTTATGTTGATTTGTCCATCCTACACTAAACTGCTAACTCTGAAAGATAAAGAATATATATATATATATATATATATATATAATATATATATGGAATTGGCTCTCTATAGGTTAACACTCCAGTTTTGGGGAAATGAGTCATATACTCAGGTCTTGAAAACATGGGGCGTTACAAGAGGCCTGAGCTATACTCATGGAAAAGGATAAAGCAGAGATGCAGTCCCGCTTTGAAGAGTTCGAGGGGATGAAAATTGAAGCCACTTGACCATATTTAAACTTTCTGTTACTATTTTCCTTTTGTTGCAATGTGGTTGATGGCCGACAAAGTAGTAAATAAAATCCAATGAATAAATACTTCAAGGAAAGGGTGTACTTTACTTTCAGTAATGTGATTTGACTTTGGTAGTGCCTTGGCTATCAGCCTAGCCTCTATATCCCAGTACAGATGCGCAGTACTTAGCCATTCCTTATACGTGCTCACCATACCTTGCTCATAGTGTTGGTGCCACCCTTTTTTGAGGAAATTCCATTTATTTCACTACGTTTCCCATGATCTCGGAGATGATTCATTGCAGCGGCCTTCACTCTCGGGCACCCAACCATCACATCGCACCCCACATACATTAACTGCTGAATTTCCCATCTATAAAAGCATCCCTTAGGCTTTAAAACACACCACAAACTATCTTAGACCACAACCTTTGTCACCACTACTTTAGCTCCAATGGATTTCTTTTCTCTGTCAATTAAGATCATGGAAGAAATATTCGAGGAAGGTATCAACTCCTTTTCATGCTCTTCCTTTTTGGATGATCCTTCTTCCTTCCTTAGGGATGTTGTTGATCTTCCTGAGGATCGTCGACCTCCCCAGGAGATCATGAACATTCTTTCAGAATTTCGGAACTCAAAGAGGAATACTCCGAGACCGACAAAGAGATCGGGCATTGCACTGCTTCCTTATCACGTCTGTCTGCCCTTAGCACTAAATGTGGAGCTTTGCCAACCAGCCAAGAAGTAGCTTAAAAGAATAGATTGCGCTGGACCAGCGAACATAATTTCAATGAGATGTTACGGTCGTTGAAGCTCACGTATAACAATTAGTCTGCCGACTTGGCCGAGACCCATCTGATTTATTCGGGCCGCGATTGGCCAGAAAATGAGGAATTGGTCACGTTCATTAAGTCCCAGATAGCACCTTATCGAGATCGTGCTGAATCCAGTGGAACTAAAAAAGGTCGGTTGAATTGGAGCACGCAGCCATCGGCCGATGTCTCGAATGGATCGAGCGCTCCTCCGCAGAACTCGTGAGCCAGCATGCCTCATGGACTGAGAGGTTAAAGTTGGGGAGGGAGGCGAAAGCCTTGGCCATGAAGAGATTCGAGGAGCTCAACTCGGCCCACTTATATCTCGACTGCCCAATCTACCAAATCATACCCCCTCCCTTTTTTGTAATTATTTTGACTATACTATAATCAACTAGCCCTTGTTTATCCAAACCGACTACTTATTTTACTAACTTGGCTTGGCCCGATTCCTGATGACTTCCCATAGTAAAGGGAAGTGGATTTTTAAGAATCGACCATTTATAGGAGCCCTTGTAATCTTCATGTTCATATCTCTAAGGACATAGGCTCCTCCCTTGAGAACTTGCTCGATAACATATGGCCCCTCCCAATCTACCAAATCATACCCCCTCCCTTTTTTGTAATTATTTTGACTATACTATAATCCACTAGCCCTTGTTTATCCAAACCGACTACTTATTTTACTAACTTGGTTCGGCCCAATTCCTGATGACTTCCCACAGTAAAGGGAAGTGGGTTTTTAAGAATCGACCATTTATAGGAGCCCTCGTAATCTTCATGTCCATATCTCTAAGGACATAAGCTCCTCCCTTGAGAACTTGCTTGATAACATATGACCCCTCCCAAGTGGGCGACCATTTCTTATCTAGCACATGGTCTTTTTGGCCGATAGGCATTACCATCTTCCAGACTATATCGCCTATACCAAAAGACTTTCCTTTCACTCTTTTGTTGTATGCTCATGCCACGACTGCTTTGTTGGCAATGATCGAGTTCAGAGCTCTAATACGGACTTCGCCCAACTCCTCGAGCTTGGCCAACATTGCCTCTGTGAACTCTAGAGGGGTTAACTGAGCCTGATATGTGGTTCGCAGTGATGGGTCTACAATTGTTAGAGGTAGGACTGCATCGTGTCCGTAAGTTAATGAAAATGGACTAATCCCAGTACTGGCATGAGGCGATATCTTGTAAGCCCATAGAGCCTCAGATAGTTTGGTGTGTCATTCCCGAGAAATTTATCAAATCATTTTACTAAGGGATTCTTGATCACTTTATTGCTAGGCTTAGCCTGGCCATTAGCCTGAGCATAATAAGGGGTTAAATGCAAAATTTTGATGCCATATTTTTTGGCTATTACCCGCACCTCATTGGCTGTGAAAGTCGCACGTCGGTCGATCGTAATGGACTGGTATCCCAAAATGGTGGATAATATTAGTTTTAATAAAACCAACAATTTCTATATGGCCAATTTTTCTCATAGGCTTCGCCTCTACCCATTTGGTGAAGTAATCGGTCATTACGATGATGAATGAATCCATGCGAATTGAGGGTGGGTGAATTTGTTCAATCAAATCGATCGCCCATCCTCAGAACGGTCATGGCTTTATTATTGGATGCATCTTGGTCCAAGGCACATGTTGGACTGGTCCATTCCTTTGATATGCTTCACAACCCTTCACATATTCGAGCTGTCGGCCTACACCGGCGTAGCTTGGCTGTGGTCCCAGCGTGGGTTGGGGTGTACCGTCTGATCCGGACCCCCTTCGAAAATAGCGCTCCAGTTGGTAGGGCGTTGGTGGAGTGACCTCGAGTATAATCAATTGAACTTGCCTATCCACTACTTTTCAAATTCGGGGTGATGTTGCCCTATAACTTGCCTATCGTATGCGTAACTAGGATTGATGACCCTAGATGGGTCATCATTTGGGTAAATGATATAAAGGGAGGAACCTTAGCTTCCCGAATCTGCTGTATGAATAAGCCTAATCAAGAAATCGGCTAACACAACCATGCACCACATTGCATGTGCCTTTGGAGTGGAAGAGCACAGTGGGAGTAGCATGTGCGACCGTGAGATGATGTCGCTGAGGGAGTGCAGGCGAGAGCATGCATCATTATAACATATCATTCATGCATTAACAAGAGTACTTAGGACATGAGTGGTGTACTGCTTGACTGAATTGATAACATGTTAACCTTTTCTTTATAGTTCCACTGAATTAGCTACTCATTCCCACCTAGGATGGTGTTTTAAAATACCAACCAGACTCTATTGTAGATGCAGGTGATGGCAGAGTCTATGCAGCCGAAATGAACTTCATAGACGAGGAGGAGAAATTCTCTTATGTTCAGTTATCAGGAAGGTCTTCATAGACCTTGTTCTGATTCGACGGGATTATAGGGTTACCTAGATTAGTTGAACATTTACACTTTGATATTTTATAAATTTTGAAATCATACATGTATGTATTCAACCCTGTTACATTATCATACTCTGGAGGCAGATAACCGGTTACTTATCTCAATACATATATTTCAATCTTCCGGTTGCTAAATTACATTATCTCTGGAGTATGATATGTTGTTTTAGTATAATCCCACTCATGTTTAATGCACTAATATGGACAACATTTAATCATCATTATCTATGTTGCATAAGTCATGCGTTAGAACTCGGGAGTTGAGCTTTGCTCAACCCCCGATTTTCAGGGCGTTACATCGTCTAATGTTATATAGATCTGATTATATCCAGAATTCCCATCCAAAAAAGACATAATCCCATGTCCAGAGCTAGATTGATGAGTTGATCAGCCACTGACATGGGATATTCATCCTTTAGTGTAGTTAGATTCAAATTTCTAAAGTCGATACACACCCTTAGCTTACCACTCTTTTTCACTACTGGGACCACATTTGACATCTATTCCGCATATTTGATTGGTCGGATGAAACCGGCTTTTGGGAGTCGCTCGATCTCCTCCTTAATCTTAAGGGTGACTTCGGCCATCATCCTCGTAGGCGGTTGCTTGTACGACTAATAAACTTCTTTCATGGGAAATCTATGCTCAACCAGGGATCGATCCAGCCCTGGCATTTCATGGTAATCCCATGCAAAGAAGTCAACAAACTAAAAAAGTAACTTTGTTAACTCCTCGGGGGGTTGCAACAAGTTACTTATGTACATTGGCCTCGGGTCATGATCTGTCCCCAAGTTGATCTCAACCAGCAGGTCCTGGACTTGTGGTCAAAGTTTTTTCTTCTTCTGAAGCCTCTTCAAACCCAAAATTGTCTCCTTCGGCCGATTCTCCTAACTCGGACAAATTCACAAAACAACCTTCACTAGTTTCCTTCAGTTTCTCTTCAAGCCTCTTTATTCTGGCCCTGAAGTCGGCCCTACTTCATTCTTTAATGTCATGATCATGGAACCTCTTTGATGATACAGTGAAAGGTCGACCGATAGAGGACAATATCCTTCGGTCGAGTATCAGTCACTCGGGTGACTTCCGAAATCGCTCACACAATGTTGTCTGGGTTCTTTTTTACTATGACCCCCGTCGGACAATTGAGCTTATTTCTCCCGGTGAATATGATGGGCCCTACCTCTACGCAATAGCAATAAGCTTCATTGGCATTCGATGTGGCCAAGAAAGGATTGTTGTCAACTAAGACTAGATCGACTTTGTCTTGGTTCTTAAAAATCACAAACTGGTGGAGAGAAGATGGGATAAATGCAAAAGAATGAATCCAATCCCTTCCCAATAATTCATTGTATCTTGACGAAGTGTTTACTACAAAAAATGATGCTAAAACTATTTTTCTACCCACAGTCAAATCGACCGGTAAGACACCGTGTGTGTTCATGATGTGGCCAGTGAAATTGTTAACGGTCACTTCTGATGGGATCAAATGATTCGTGGTCTTCCCAAACTTGACCATCATTCTCCTCGATAACAAATTCACTACGGCCCCGTTATCAATTAAAATTCTGGTAATCGGACATCCATCCAGATGGGCCCATATGTATAATGGCTTAAGGTGCCGCGTCATATCGCTGGTGGGTTTATCGATAATCACCCTTTTGGATGCACTTTCAGCCGCAACGGTGACCGTGTCAACATGTGATGCTTCATCAACCTTAGTTTCACCTTCCTTGCCTTCACCAAACGAGAAAGAAGAATGTTGTATGATTATTGGGGGAGCATATTCCTTTACATCTCTAGGCATTGTGTTTAGCTGAGTGGGCCTTACCCGAAAGCTGGACGGCAATGTGAAAACCATATTACAATGGAATATTACTGGTGGCAAAGAACCAAACACAATTTTACAACTTAAACTTTGTCCCCTAATGTTTCATATCTGATTTCTTTGATCTGACTAGAGTAATCATTACCCACGAGTTCAATTGAGAGATCAATAGACGAGGAACTCTTCAGAGTATTGGTGGTCGACACGAGTTCGTTATGTGGCCATTCCTCTGTCAGAAAGCAGTCTTCTCTAAGATAATCTAACAAGTTACCGCAACTATCTTCCTCTTTGAAGTCCTCTGACCGAGCTATATTGTTGAGGGCATGTGGGTCTTTTTGTGTTACAACTGGCAGTACAGCCTCGACCATATTTACTGTCAACTGCTCATCAAGAACAAGAAATTTTTAAAAAGGATGGTGCATTTTAGCTTTTGGTTAAGGGAGTGTTCCCTCTCCTTGCATTTCCCTTCTTGCAGCAGCCCTTTGTCTTTGCCAGTGGCACTTTTGGGTTTTTGTCAAAGCTTCTGGCATCAATGGAAACTTCAGATGAACGACGCATTTCCATATTCCCACTTATGTAGTAGGAGGTTTGACCATCCTTAACAATGGTGGTCCCCGAATGGTGATTGGAGACCGATTGTGTCGACCAATAACGGTCAAGACCATTATTGTGATCCCCCAACCGGGATACAATTTCCTGAGTACGCCTGTCGCAGATTTGATGACCTTTGTGTCTTCTTCGAATGGAGATCGACCGATCATCTTAAGGACAAGGAATCCAGTGACGTCCTTGTGCAGGTCGGTCGGACATTCTTCGCGGATCATTGGAGTTGAGATCGATCTTCGGTTTCAGATGATCCCTCAGATTAACGGTGACCATGTTCACCTCAATATTAGCTGGAAATGGATCAGTGTCGATTAACATCACCTCATGATCCTTTTCTGGGAGCTTCAATAGCCCATGGTCGATATGGTCCTGAATGACGTTCTTAAAAACAACACATTTATTAGTTGAGTGGGATCAAGTTTCATGTCATTTGTAGTACTCGATCCTCTATAAGTCATTAGTCGAAGGCACTTTATGATTGATAGGAACTTTAATAAACTTTTTCACCAATAAAATATAAATATTTCTTCAGCTCAGGTGATATCAAAGGTTGATAAGGCCTAACTATATGTCCTAGAGAGGGGGGTGAATAGGACTATACCAAATTTAAAATTATACCAGCGGAATTAAACAATAAGATAGCCTTGTAAACAAATAAATGAAAGACAATACTTTAAATAAATCACAGTACAGAAATGTAAAGCAACCTCAATATTCTAGTATTGAGAGGCTGATATGAATGATGTTCTAAGGACAACCTTGCACGATAAAAACCAAGGGTTTATGGCAGGACAACCTTACTAGAACGGTATAAGTATCAATATCTCAAACTGAAGAGAAATAAAGGAAATAGCAAGAATTGAAATTCTAAACTATTACAACATTCCCACAATGCTTGAAATGTAAATATTACAACATTCACATCCACAAATACATTCCACAGCTTCGAATGATAAAAGATAAAAATTAAATAAACATTCAAACCATAAGACAGAGAATTATAGTGGTTCGCCTGTGTGTTCACCAACTGTTAAATAACAGCCACACAGCTTGCTACTCCACTGCTAATATCCTCACACAGGGGATATCGGCATTCACTATGAAAATAGGTTTCACAGGCTCACCTAAAACCTTCATAATTGTATCTTTCAAATGGGCTTACACAATTCAAAAAATCCACTTTTTGAGTTTTCTGGCTCTCCTCAGATAACCACTAGATTGAGATTTTTCTGCCTTAATCTCAAACAAAAACCATAATGAAGAAAATTTACAATACAGTAAAATACTTGGATTTCTCCTTTTGTAGCAGCCCGGAAGAACCAATCGAAGTAGAAGTTCGAATATAGATGTTCAATTGTCCAATATTCACTTTGAAATGGTTCTAGATTCTAATTGATTTTAAATTAAATCAGATAGGCTAGCTCTATTTGATTTTGATTCTAAGAAGAAGGAATACAGCAATTCCTCTTTTCAATTTAGATTGGAATATAGAAACAAAATCAAATTTACAAAGCTAACAAAAGAGAATATTAAATATGCACAGCATAGCTTAAAAATTAACACAAACTTATCTCAGAGTGATGTCTTGATTTTACTTAAATTCGGATTGAAAAACTCTGAAATTCATGTTCTATTTATAGATGCAGGAATCACGTCTACGATTGGTCGTGTGGCCACCACGACTGGTCCTAGGTCGAACTGCATTTTTGAAATTTTAAGCGTGATCGGATAAAACCATTTCACGACTGGTTGTAGAGTGTCCACGACTGGTCGTGAGGCCTCTACAACTGGTCGTGACCAACCCACGACTGGTCGTGAGGAACTAAGAATGGTTGTCAGAGTTTAAGTCAAAGCTGCAAAACTGGTCGTGAATGAGTCAACATTGTTCCTACGACCAGTCGAGCAGACTCCAGGACTGGTCGAAGCTCAACCAAAAAATTCTGAAATTTTGCAAAAACTCAGGGCGGATCTTGGAATTTCTTGAACTGGTCTAGCCAGTTCTAGGACTAGTCGAACAGAGTCTAGGACTAGTCGAAGAACAGACCAAATACTTATAAAAATATTCAATTTGAATTATGCATACAAAACCCTAAGGTCAATCTAAGGTCATTCATACCTTAAATGTGAAGTATGGACAATGAAACTTCATTTCTTCAGATGATGATTGACCTTTGAAGATTATAAAACTTGAGATCTCTATACTTGATGTAGCATTGAACTTGAGATCGTCTAAAGCTTGAATTACTCTTCATCTTGAGTTGTACACTAACCTGAGTCTTGAAAAAGATCACTTCTTTCGTTGAGCTTGTACTTGCTTTTCTTGAAATGATTTGAAGTAGTGCTTCGTTCTTGACTTGAAGCAAAGTTGCAGTGTCTTGAACATATGAATCAACATGCTGGATAAGACATAAATTGTGTTTTTGGCACCACAAAATTTGACAACCAAAGGAATAGAAAACCATAGCACTTACAAAGGTATACACACCTTCTGAGCCTTTTATACGGTTCGGGCGATCGACTCCGCTTTAACCAATGTTGCACATACCAATGGATTTTTAGTCACTACTTCAGCAATTGCAATTTTGTAATTAGGTTCATTGTAATACGTCCCCAATGACGAATTCGATCATCTAGCCCCTTCCTATAGGAGTTCCTTATAGCGAGAAACATTTTTAGTTGGGTCATATAGATTGACAAACTCTGTGCATATGAACTTTTTGTGGAGTTTATATTTTAGTCCGTCTTGTGCAAGCTGCACAAATTTGGTCTCGATCAAGACTACTTTACAAAAGCTCTTCGTCCACTTAAATCGCATAATATAACTCTTGCATGATTTCCCAGGAAACTGTAGGAATCATGCGAGATTGGCCATAGTTATCTCCTAGTTTTGAGAGAAGAATTGGGCATGAAATTTCTCTTTCATTTCCTACCAAGTGTGTACTGAATCTAGCAGTAGGTTTGAATATCAGGTGAAGGCCACAGCGGTCAATGAGTGACCGAAAATTTCAACTTATGATAATCATTATTGGTATGTTCTCCACACTGCATCGTAAAATGGCCAACGTGTTCAATAATCGACTGACCAAGCTTACCTAAGAATAAAGCAAGCTCTAGACGATAATTTCTCGGTAGTGGATGTTGTCGATCTACCCATTTGGGGTAGGGCTTGTGATACACAGGAATTGTGCTACGGCCAAGTACTTGGCCAACAACCTCTTGAACAAGTTATATTATTTATTCCTGGTTGATCCGTTGAGGTTCCACAGCTGGTGGATGATCCAGACCAAATCGGTTACGATTATCAGGAAATCTTAGGCCCTGTTATGGATTAAATCTAGCTGGCGGTCCATGATTCCTATTATCAGGTGCAAAATTCCTAACCTCTCCCTTGGATTGCCTGACTTCCATAAGAGGTGGCACATTCTCGGCATCCAGAGGAGGAATCGGTGGTGGGTTACGTTGTAAAGGTGGCATAGGTTGCAATGGAATTGCATTACCAACCAAGCTTCCATTGATAGTGTATTGCGATGCCAACGGTGTTTGTTCCGTTATTACAGCCAACAAGTGTTTCATGGCCTCAGTCTGACTGGTCATGTAATAATTGATGCTCTCGGCCTAGATATGGAATTACTCAGCTGGGGCTCTTCCATTTTCCTGCACTATCTGGATGCTCATCTAAACATCCTGAAGCACCATTGATACCTCGTCCGGAAGTACGGCTCAAGACGTGATGGTCCAGCCTGATTTTCGGTCGGGTTAGTATTTGGATTCGACACCTCAAGAGGCGCATGGACCGACACATCCTCCCCTGGAGTTGGTGCGGTCAGGGTTGAGGTTCGACCCCAGCAATTTGGGCACTTCTCCTCTACATTTTTGACAAAGGTTAAACCGGTAGTTAATAGACAGGATCCCACCGGGCGTGCTAGAAAATTGTTCGATTTTATTTTCTCACAAAGTGTGCAGGCATACTAGAATTGGATTTGCAACTCCAATTTGAACCAAACAACAATGACCCCAAGCGCTAAGATAGGTAGACACGTAATGCACGATCGAGATCTGAGGAGGCCAGTCACCTATTCATCCACTTGCTCAATGTGTAAAATTGGATTAGGTGATGTTCAGAGGGTGGGGTTCGTCTTTTGATGATGTGTCACTCCTTTGTCTTCCATACGAATGGACTTTTCTATACAAATAAAATGAAATGTGAAAGGGATTCTCACAGTCGGTTACAAAGAACAATTACGGAATACCTTTCTGATTGAGAAACTGAATCCAACGTACGAGCGTAGACTTAATTTACAGCTAAAATTATCAACTACTTGATTAACGCTTCGGATTACACTACGGAATGTAAACAACTTGCTAAAAAGCAAAAGATTATACTAAGAAATGTAATTTGTCTGACAAGAAAAGTAAAAGATTACACTATTGAATGTAATTTGACTAATAATTTGAGAAATCAGGGGCTAAGTTAGTAGGCTATGTAGATTCTGATTACATAGGCAGTGTGGATTCTAGAAAGTTGACTTTCGGTTACTCGTTTGTGCTAGTAGGTGGAGCGATCAGTTGGATGTTGAAGCTTCAGTCTGTGGTAGCTTTTTTCATGATCGAAGCAAAGTACATGGTAGTGACAGAGGCATTTAAGAAAGGTGTTTGGTTGAGAGGGATGGTAAATCAATTGACACTTCAACAGGAGGTCGTACTGGTTAATCGTGATAGCGAAAGCGCGATCAATTTAGCTAAAAATTCTGTTTATCATTCACGTACTAAACACATTGATGTTCGTCACCATTTTATCTGACAAGTGCTTAAGGAAGGAGGCGTGACTCTGAAGAAGATTTACATGAGCATGAATCCGGTGGACATGCTCACTAAGGTTGTTTCCTCCGAGAAGTTCAAGTTCTATACAACTTCTCTAGGCTTGGTGAAAGCATAAAAGGAAGATTGGATGCATGAAAAGTAACGATGGAGCTATGATGCAAGGCGGAATTAGATATCAGGAAAAAGAAGCTACAAAGATTAGCGATTGAAGACATGGTAGAGATTGTTGATTAATGTCTTAAATCTGTACATCAACATGTCTGTCAATAACAGTACAATGCCATCGAGTAGACTTCGATGCCATCGAAATCATGCTCAATGACATCATAAAAATCAGGAATTTCTCATGTTAGTTACTGGTCACTTTAGGTGTCCTGCTCGATGTCATTGAAAGAAGTTCGATGACATCAAAGGCCTGCTCGATGCCATCGGTAAAAACTGAAAAAATCATGATTTATCGCTGGAACATTTTGATATTTAGTTCGATGAAATCGAAGACTGATCGATGACATTAAAGGTTGTTCGATGCCATCGAAGTCCAATTGAAGGTGTCAGTGAACGAACGTGCAAAGTTATGCAGAGTTGCATATCTGCGGGATTTGTTTTCGATTCCGATTGTGATTCTCCTAGATGATATAAATATAGGTGTAATCAGGATTAAGGTGTATCCAAGAGCTTTCTAATTCATTCCTATGATAATCAAGGGCTTGTAAGGAGAGATTCGAAGCTTGTTCGAATCCGGTATTCTCTTTATCTCTTGTAATTTCTACTTTCATAATGATATAGTCACTTTGTAATGTGGTTTTTCTTGAAAAGATTTTTTCACATTAAATTCGAAGTGTTTGTGATTTGACTTGATTGTGTGATTAGAATACTTTGCTTGATTCAGCTCCGTGTGCTTCCTCCTTCCCCTAACATTGACACCCTTACCTGTGACCTTAGATATCCCTAATTAATAGCAGAAGAATCTAGGCTTCCCAATTAGAGGGATCAACTGCCACTAGAGATGATGGTAGCCACCTGATTTTGTCCTTTATCATTTGGACCCCTCCCTATTTTTACTTTTTAAGAGTATATGATACTCAGGTTAGATATGATCGGTTGATATGCAAGCACTCGTAGAGTGGACACGTAGCATATATTAAATCAAATCCAACCACTAAGATTGTTCAGCCCACCGTGACATAGTCACAATCCCAAGATCAGATTGATGGAATAATCCTGACCTTTGATTTGTGAATACTTGTTCGTAGAAATAATAGTCAAATCATTAGCATGTATATATTACTCTGTACAGATAATTAAGTAAGCTTCTTCTTTTTTATATATTTAATTCTTGATACATCTGCACTGGTTACATAGTTGACTACTTATATGCCACGTGTACAACTTATAAAAAATTTCCAAATGCCTGCGTATCATCCATCAGACTACGCAGGTATAGCACGCGTGGTGAGAGGAAAGGAAAAATAAATAATAAAAAATGATGGGATTTATTCGATACTCGGGTAGGATATGACACTTGATATGCAAACACTTGTACACATGCCATATATTAAGTCAAATTAGACCCACTAAATTGTGAGACTCCTTGTCTCTAATTCATGGTCCTAAAATCAAATTGTTTTAACGGTTCTAATGTTTAATTGTTAGACACTTGTCTATTACAAATAAGTTTATTTCATAGTTCACGGTACATCTATATTGAGACCCTTGATTTGAGCAGTTTAGTTTGACTTGCTTGCCATGTTTGTGCTTTATAAAAGCCTCTTATCAGTCATCACACATTTGCAGATTATCAGTTCTTTTTCCATACAAAGGGGGAAGAGACGGAGGGAAAGGGTGCTATTAGCATACGCAAGCTACATGCAGAAAAAGGAAGAGAAATACACTCTACAAAGTTTAAAATAGCAGCGGACTGATTTTCCCTTTTTTAGGATACATTCTAAATTTAGATGTGCCTCATTTCTGTGTTCATGTCCTAAGATGATTCTTCCTAGCAAATGGACTGAGTGAATGTCGCAAAGTTATTATAAAGGGCCACATAGCCTTTGTTGCATGGGCTCGTTGATACAATGCTATACTTGAAGGGGAATGTGGGAGCCGGCTGAAGGGCCAGACATATCCCACATAGCCTTTGTTGCATGGGCTCGTTGACTCATCCCATTCTCCTTTTTTAAATCATCCCTCCCTTTGACTCATCCCACTTTCCTTTTTATAATCATCACTCCCTTTGATTATTAATTACTTTTCATGAGGAAGACGATTGTTGGAGTAGATTTCACGTAATCATCCTGGTGGACCCGTAAAAAGTTAAGGGTTGACATCTTTCTTCCAATTGTTTACTTTGTCGTGGCTCACTTGAATCACGGGTAAGCTTGACTTTTAGGTCTAAAATGCGGTCACATACCTGATGGTTGGAGTGGATTTTGGAAAAACATCGAGGGTGGACCTTCTATGCTAAGACATTGGGAAAATTAGCATGGTTCCTTCTCATTAGTCCATGTCATCACGGATAACATTACCTACAAAACACACCAAGTTTCTCTCTCAATGGATTGTGTGCCATACAACACAATTTTTTAACATATGAAACTTCTCTGGGCCACACTATAATTTGTGTTAGATCCACACTGTCCACCAATTTTTCCATATCATTTTAGGGCACGAGTCAAAAATTGAGGCAGATCCGGTCTCAAGTAGGCCACACTACATGAAATAGTGGGAATTTGATGCCTACTTTTGAAAACTTTCTAACGCCAGCAGGCTCTGATAAAGCTGATATTTGTGTTTTCCCTTCATTCAGGTTTGTGTGACCTTGAGTAGAAATTAAATGGCAAATAAAAATCACAGTGGACCTTAGAAAGGTTTCAACCGTGGTCATTCAATTCCCATCACTTTCTATTGTGTGTTTCATTTGAGCTTTGGATGTGCCTCATTTTTTGTTTCGTGCTATAGAATGATCTGAAAAAATTGATGAACGACACATACTTCATAATGGAGCCCATGAATTTACACATGTCAACACTTCCTGTTTTCACTTATTGGGAATGCACTGCTCCAGCAGCAAGCATCCGATTTTCTTGACGTGTAAAATTTACATGCCCTAACATATATATATATATATATTATATATAATATATATATATATATATATATATATATATATAATATATATATATGGGAAAGGTACTATGCGCTCGAGCTCACGGGTCCATCCCATGAAGTCGAGCTGTGTGGGCCCCACTGTGATGCGTTTCGAAAACTTACCCCATCAGTCAAATGCACCATTCTATCGTGGGCCTAGGTCCCAAAAATTAAGTCAATCCGTGACTTGTGTGGGCCACACTGTTGGAAATTATACAGATTAATGTAATTTCTGTATAATATGGAAACCGAAAAATCACGATAATCAGAAATAAGGACAGGCTGAAGCACGTCTGAAAACGCTATCCTTAAAGCGTTATTTGCCCCTACTCAAGTGAATTGAGTAAGCTGATAGGTTACAGGCAAATAGGTTCTAGGATACGACGAGCCTGATGTGGGTCTGCGTTCAACAAACACAAAGGCCCACCTATTGGAACTCAATTTCACAATTTTTGACAATATTACAATATAGAGAAAATCCCAAAGAAAGAAAAAAAAAAAAAAAATGGTTTCGACCACTGCTCTGGTCAGTTCAAATCTTCAACTATTGGTTCAGTTGAACCATCCTAGACCACATCGCTGGTCTGTTCTTCAAGCTAAGGTTCAAGCCTTGCTATGTTGCTGGAATCACTAAAGTATTTTAGTTGAGAGGGGATGGCTGTCTCAGTTCGTTTGGGTTTGCTGGAGTGAGTTGAGATGTTTTGGAAACCCATCTAGGCCCTCCTTTTATAGGCTATGGTGGCTAGGGGGTTATGGTCCAGAGACTTAAATTCTATTAAGTCATTTCTGGCTGTTGGAAAACTAGCCGTTTTATGGTTGTTTTCTGACTGTTATGCATGGACCATTAATCTGTTGCATGCTAACTGTTGTGAGACAGCAGCTAGCCGTTTTCTGACTGTTGGGCTAGCCATGCAGCAGTTACAGCTGGGCCCTGCACTAATGGCTCAGCTGTTACAGTTTCTGCTGCAACAGCTCTTTTCAGTCAGTTTATATATACTGAGAAATCTCTCTCTCAGTTCTCTAGTCTCTCTGCCAATGTCGCGAAGGAGCGACCCTTTGCGACACGATGCGCACGTGCGAAGTGCAAAGTGCGCCACTACAGCCACACTGCCTCACATGCCCACGCCCTCGCACCGAGTCCGAGTCCGAGTCCAAGTCCGAGTCCGTGCCTGTGCCCGAGCCCGAGCCCGAGCCCGAGCGCAAGCGCGCTGGTGTTCCAGTGCTTTGCACTGGAACACGCAAGGTCCATAGTCCACGGACACGTAGGTAAATATTATAATATTCCACTGTTTTCATATAAACCACATATTTTTCTCTTCTCTTTTCCATGTGGGACTATTCCCGAAAACCCACAAAAAGGTGTTTTTCAAAACAACTTTTATATATTATATATTATTTTATTATTAAAATATATTTTTATTAAAATCAATATTTTTGCAACACACACCACATACACAAGTGGAGAGGGGTCGTACACCATTAAAACATTCATAATCATTTTTGAGGGCCCACCGAGATGTTTTTTACAAATCCAGCCCATCTATTATGTTGTCCCACTTGAATGAGGGTTCAGACAAAGTTTCAGGCGCATGCAAAACTCAGGTGGGCCCCACCAAGTGTTTTTATATGTTTTAACGGTGTCTTCACATAGTTTTAGATGGTATGGCCCACCTGAGTTCCATATATGGCTGATTTTTGGATATCCCATAATTTAAAAGGTACCCATCAAATGCACGGTGTTGATGGTCGACACGCATCACGGTGGGGCCCACACAGCTCGACCTCACGATAAGCTTATCGTGAGCTCGAGCGCATAGTACCTTTTCCCACACACACACATTTGGATATCCCATAATATATATATAATATATTATATATATATATATATATATATATACACACACACCACACACACACACACACACACACACACACACACACACACACACACACACACACCACACACACACACACACACACACACACACACACACACACACATTTTAGGATATGAGCAAATAACAAGGTAGATCCATAGCTCAACTAGGCCACACCACTGTTAGCATTGGACACCTACGGTTAAAAACTTCTTAGAGCTACAGAAGACTCTGATCAAGCTTATATTTTTGTTTTCGTTTTCCCTTCATCCTGTGTGAACTAATGAGCAGGTTATATGTCTAATAAACCTCACGATTCACCCTAAGAAGGTTTTAACCGTAGTTCATTCAACCCATGCTACTTTATGTGGTGTGGTCCACTTTTGGCCTCATGCTCTAGAAGAATTTAGAAAATTTTACCGATAATGTAGATCTAACACATAAATCATAGTGGCCCCAGGAAATACATAATCTATTTGAGTAGAGAGAAAATCCGCATGTTCTATAAGCTAAGAAGCCACGGCATTGGAATTCCGTGCACCTTAAATCCAGATGATCCGGCAGTCACCTATATGCATAGGTTGGAAAAGGTAATGTAAGGTCGACCTCCTGTGAATCTTCCCATGAGGTCGAGCTTTGTGGGCTCCAGAGTGATGAATGTGGGATATTCACCCATCAATCAGATGCACCTTTCTATGTTCGGCCACAGCCTTAAAAGCACGCAAATCAATAATTTAGGTGGGCCACACCACATACAATAGTTGAGAGTAGATATCCATCCATTAAAACTTTTATGATCGTTTATAAGGCCCCTAAAATTGGTTCAAACATCCAGACCATTCATTATATATGTGTGCCCACTTGGACAAGGGGTCACTCTAAGTAGGAAAAGGTCATTCGCGATCAACCTTTGACCTCACGGAACTTCCCAAGAGTTCAAGCTCTATATATCCTCATGATGTATTGGACATCCAGTAGGTCCCTTCTAGACTATGGGATGTCCCAAAATCAGCCATATAGAAACTCAGGCAGGCTACACCATTTGAAATCATGCTTAAAACATCTAAAAGTACCTAGTCAAGCTCACTTTTTCTTTTTCTTATTTCGGGGTTTAGCTTGTGAGTACATACCCATGTCAGTACACACACTCCATGTTAGCCACCCCCACTAGGGATCGATACATGTCAGTACACACACTCCATGTTAGCCACCCCCACTAGAGATCGATACCAAGACTTCAAGTGTTGAAACGAGGTATCTCCACTTTGTCAGTTGAGCTATGGATTTGGGTGTTTGGTCAAGCTCACTTGGGTTTCAGAATGGCCAAAATTTTGGTGTGACCTCTCTTCCAAGTGGAATACACACAATGTATTAGTTGGATGTCCAAACTACAAATTAGTGGGCCCTCTAAACAAACAGGAAGGTTTCAATGGGTCCACTCTCAACTGCTGTCTACAGTGTGGCCCATCTAAGTCATGGATTGGCCTGATTTTTAGGGCCATGGCCCACCATGGAAAGGTGCATCTAACTGATAGTGTGGATGTCCGACAGATATCATGGTGGTGCCCACATAGCTCAACATCATGGGAAGCTCCCATGAAGGGGCGGTTTGGGTGGATCCCTAACCGTGGGGCCCACTGTGATGTATGTGCCTTACATCCACGCTGTCCATCCATTTTCACATCTCGTTTTAGGGCCTGACCACAGAATTGGAGCAGATCTAAATCTTAGGTGCACCATGCCACAAATTTCAACTTGATCCAAAACTTTTGTGGCCCACAAGAAGCTTTTAATGGTCGATCACCACTGTTTCATGTATTATGGTCCACCTAAAATTTGGATCTACCTCGTTTTTGGGATCAAGACTTAAAATGAGTTTTAAAAACGGATGGCCGATGTGGATATAAGTCAAATACATCAAGGTGGACCCACAGTCAGGGATCCCACCCACCTCTATGATGGATGCGGGGATCTACGAAGCCGCGCGCTCCTCCCATGAGGTCCGCCTTGACACGACTGGATGTGCTGCTGCCTATAAGACGTTGTTGTGATCGGGAACATCCAATACTCAGGTGGGCCACACCACACAAAATGATGAGAATGGAAATGTCCATTGTTGAAACCTTTCTGGAGCCCACAATGATAATTATATGACATCCAAACCGTTCATAGTGTTGTTACCAATCAGATAAACTGTATGCATACATATCATCCTAATAAAAAACTATTGTGGCGCCCACAAAATTTCCAATGGTGGAAATTCAATCATCGCTTTTGTGTGGTGTGGTCCACTTGAGTTTTGAATCTCCATAATTTTTGGAATCTTGCCCCATTGTAGTCTTGAGAAACTGATGGATGGATTGGATTTGTCACAGGAGCGGATTAGGTGTAGCCCTGGCCTCACACAAGATTGGGTGGCCCTCAGCATGGGGCCCACCTTTATGTATTTATTTCATATCCACGTTGTCCATTGACTAAGCTACTCCAAGTGCAGGGTTGTGAATTAGTATATATTCGGTAAGACCAAGGTCGATCCGCAGGGATTGTTTGGTAAGAACACTATTAGAAAGCAAGTAGGAATCTAGGATTTCAACAACTAAGGTGCTAGGGATATGTTTCTATCAAATCTTTACTGCAATTCGATAATTCTACTTGATGGCTCAATTGAATTGAATAATGATTCCTTGCAATCGAAAAATTAAACAGTTAAACTAATAATAATTTCCAAAACAACTATACGAATCTCAATTGATCAATATCTCATGAAGAACTAAGTAATTGATCGCAAGAAATTTCAAGCATCTATTGTACCCGGAATTAACAATAAATCAATGGATTTTACATATCAAAACTTTCACCAATACTGAGAGTTCAATCAAAACAATCTTAATTCATCAATCAAACTAATATTATTGAATAAAAATTAGAATCCATTAAAGGTTCACCCCTTAGCCTTAGCTAAGAGATTAGCCAAGCATAACTAATAAACTAATCTTAAAAGGAAAGAAGAACAGAAAAACTAAACTGGAATTAGAAATGAAGAATAAAACTAAAAGAAAAGGCTCCCTTTAGCCTTCTCTCTCTCTCCCAAGTACCCACATCATGTTCTGTTCACGCCTAGAGACCACCTTAAATAGCTTTTGCTTCCACTAACTTTGAAACTTACGCACTTGCGCAACTTTACATACACCGCCAATCAAACCTTTGATCGATCGACTCCAATCAAAATCTTTCGATTGATTAAAAACTCCTGGTCAATCGAATCGAACATGCTCAAAACGGTCCAGCAAGCAAATTTAAAATTCTGGTATTTTATCGATCGATTGAACCCTTCCTTTGATCGAATCGAAGGTGTCTGAAATTGTCCAGCAACTTAATCTAATTTCCTAGGAATTCTCAATCGATGACCTCTTGGTCAAATCAAAGATTGATTGAAAATATCTGATTTCTTCACTTGAAAGCACACTTGATATATGATTCTTCTTCCATCCGAAGAAGTTTGATTATTCATGATCTTCAACACGTAGGTTCTTCAGCACTTCAACTCTCCATCTTCATCTCTTTTGGTCTTCTAAATCATTTGAACAACTCAGATTCTCTTAGACTTTTAAATTTTTCTGCACACAAAAAAAAATCACCTAATTAGGCTAGTTTACCATTCAAATGCAAGGGAAAAGGATGCAAAATTGGGGATAAATATGTATATTTAGAACTTATCATACCTCCAACCAACATTTGCCTAGTCCCAAGCAAAACGTGCAAAAGATTTTAAAATTTTTAAGACTAAAAATCACTTAGAAAAACATACTATGTAGACTCATATAACCTTTAAGTAATCCAAATAACTGAATTCTTAAGGCATAAATTTTGAGAATGACGACAGTCTAATTTCCAGTTTAAATTCCATAACACTTAGTAGGCAATCAATTCCGAGTTTAAATCATTAATCAACTAGTGGAAGAGTTTCAAACATTGAGTACCACTGTGCTAAGTGAATTCTAACTTAGCACTAATAGGGGATCAATTCTCTACTGTTATGATAACTCTAATAACCACTCGAAATGATTATATCAACCAAAGACACTGAATCAAAACCTTACTAGCTATCCAGCAAAAATTCCAACTTTACTCTTAATTTTTTTTCACATTTATGGCTTTCACTCTATTCATTCTTTTATTTTTTTTCAAAGTCAAAATATCAATTTTCTTCTTTTATTTTAAAAGACTTTTTTGTATTTTTTTTATATTCCATTTTTTTCTTCTTTCTCAATCAATAGGTAACCCTTTTTTATGTATTCTTCTTCTTCGGAGAAACCAATAACAAGATAGTCAAGGTTCAACAAGCTTGGTACCTTACACTCTAGTGGTGAGAAGGTTAACATTAAAGTATCAAACTTAAAACCTAGCTGTGTAAACCAAATGTGAATCATGAAATTTATGATTCATCAATGTTTAAAATTTTCATCAAAAAATTACTGAAGAGAACTCATTTTCAATTTCTATAAATATACTAGTTTTTGGACTTCAAAATTCAATATAATCAAGTGCCTTATCATTCTAATATTCAGATTGTTTTCAAATCACGTGAATACACAAAAATCAAACTTCTAAAAAAATTTCAAAACATTAGCCCACAATAGAAACAAGACAAATGATTAAAAGAACTTTCCATGGGAAACTCACGCCCAACCTAAATGATACATTGTCCTCAATGTTGAAAAAATACGTACATAGAAAATAAAAGCAACATGAGAGCAATTGAAAAGTAACAAGTAAAAGGTAGAGAATACCTAAGAGGATGAATAAGCATAAGCACAAGAATCCTCTAAGTCGCCAGAACAGCAAAAACAAAAGACAAAATAACAAACCAAAATAACCTAATTTACTAATATCTAGAAATGGATCTCCATCAAACTAGAAGATCAATCTTGATAAACAGGATCTTCCAGAGGCATAGACTCATCCTTTGGAGCAAATTTCATAACAAATGGCTTCAATCTTTATCCATTCACTTTAAACACATTACCATTTGAAGGATTTTCAATCTCTACAATCTCATACAGATAAATAGTTTTAACGATGAAAGGGTTGGTCCATCTGGATCTCAACTTACCCGAAAATATATGGACTCTAGAATTATACAAAAGAACTTAATGATTTAGTTCAAACGATTTACGAAAGATATTCTTATCATGAAATACCTTCATCCGTTCTTTATAAATTGTAACATTATTATATGCTTCATTTCGAATCTCCTCAAACTCAATAAGTTGAAGTTTATGAAGCAAGCTAGCCTTATCAAGGTTGAAGTTGAATTTCTTTATAGCCTAGTATGTTATATCTGATAACTACATAGGCAAATGGCAAGCTTTCCCATAGACAAGTTTATAAGGAGACATTCCAATAGGGTTTTATATGTTATACGGTAAGCCCATAATGCATTGGTTAGTCAAAGAGACCAATCCTCACGATCTAGATTTACTATATTTTCTAAGATATGTTTAATTTTCCTGTTTGAAACTTCATCTTGCCCACTTGCTTGTGAGTGATAGGGAATACTCGTTTATATGTAATACCATATTTGTGAGACCCGCATCCTAGCCCATACCATTCCTTAGGCTTTTGCGATCCTCCCGGTCGAATATTCCAGCGACCCACGATCTGTTATCGGTGTTTGCACGCGATCTTGAGTCGTGTCCCGTATATCAAAGTCAGCTCGACTCGAAACTTGTATCCTCACTACCGCACCGTCGTCGCGGTTCCAACGCGCGTCTCGCGCGCTGAAGCGTTGCCCGAGCCAGAAGATATGGGCCAGCGTTCAGTTCGAGGAAAACGCCGAGCATTGCAAATCTCAAAAGATTATGTCCCATCAAATGTCAAGTAGACACCCCATCACTCCCATCACTCACACCCATCCCCAAGTACCATACCCATCCGCAAAAGTCAACTTTCCATCACTTCACCCATCCCTCTCCCCATCACTCCATCACCCCACCGTCTCATCCTCTCTCTGTCTTTCTCTCATTTCTCCATTTTTAAGTAAGCTCCCAAAGGAGAGTCCAACGTCCAAACTCCATGAGGGAAGCTAGTGTGGCCCACCTTCATACCATCCAATCCCACCCTTCAAGCTTCATCTCGACCGTTGAAATGCATCCATTAGAGCTCTAGGATGCTTTAGAGGAAGAAGGAAGAAGAGATCAAGGTGGGTGGTCATAGCATTACATTTTGATTTTTATTTTGATCAAGTGGACTCATTTTGATGTATGTGTTGAAATCTAGAGGGACCCATAGTGGTGGGGTCCCTCCACCTCGTGTCTCTCTCTCTCTCTCTCTCTCTCTCTCTCTCTCTCATTCATTTTTGTTATGATGATAATGATGCGTGTGTGTGGCCCACCTGATTTGATCAAAATCCTGACCATCCAGAATTTTCTAGATGTCTCACTGGTGTGACCCACCTTGCTGTCCACCATGGGACAGACCTGGCCGAAGAGAAAACACAAATATCGACTTAAATCTAAAGCTGGTGGGCCACCACATGGACCCCACCTTAATGATGTGTTGTATGCCCACCGTCCACACGTGGGACGTGTGGACGGTGAACCACTTTTGATGTATGTGCTTTATATCCAAGCCGTCCAGGGCCTAGCGCTGGGGTCCTTCAAACAAAGGAAAAAATGAATAAAATATAATATTAATATATATATATATATGTACGTGCGTGGTGGGCCCCATGTGGGACCCACCTGCTGGAGTTGGATTGGCTGGGTACCTCACACCAGCTACAGAGCTGCTGTACATTCTGTGAGACCCACCTGATGCATGGGCCTTATCCTCACCGTTCATCCGCTAGCTGGATGGTGGGACCCAACCACACGTGTGGGGTCCCCACTGTCCTGCTGGGACGTGGACCCCAGTCATGATGTATGTGTTACATTCAAACTGTTCATTCATTTGGTGAGCTCGTCTTATGGCTTGAGACAAAAAGATGAAGCAGATTCAAATATCTGGTGGGCCACGTATGTGGACCCCACCTTGATAAATGTATTGTACTCACATCGTCCATCCCTGGACTGTCACGTCCCAAACTCGGAAACTGGGCTCACAAAATTTCCGATCGCCGAATCCGGCGCCGACAGCCTCCGTAGTACCCCATTCTCGGCTTCCAGCGCCCATACGCCAGATTTTCGATCCTGGGATCCTACAAGGAGGATTTTCAGTATGAATTTTTTTTGTAATGGAGCATAACCACAAGCATAACCAAGTCACAAACAACAACACCACATATCCACTATAACAAAAACTTTTACGTACAATGCGGGAAGGGAAATACAGTATAGTCAAAAGGCTCCAAAATGATCTGATCCACACTCCTGCCTCAGCGCTGCTGCCGTCCAACGCTACCTGCACGCAACGGTCGTGCATAAGCTTACAAAAGCTTAGAGGGTGGTCCAAGTGTGTGTACAAGGCAAACGCCAAGTGTACAATATCAGAGTAATGCGGAAATATGCGGTAAGTCCATGAATACAACCAGAGCTATGTAATGTAAGGCATGAATGATATCGGTCATACCAAGGCCATGCGATGCGAAACATGAATGCTATCGGCCATACCGACGTAATGCAAGGCCTACGTAGCCGAATGCCATATGCGAGATGCAATACAAGCATGTCAGTCCTCATCATGTACACATATCAGTACAGTTCCTCTCTGGATATCAACGGGGTCTAATACACCTCACACTGACTGCCTCCTCCCTAGCTTCACAGTCAAGCAAGTAGAAGAGACCACACTATCCGCCTGATCAGTAGTCTGTCAATACCCACCCGGCTCGTCGATATCGGACACATTTGCGAGCTGGTCAAACTCAGCCTAGCTTATATCCCCCTCACTCAGGCGGATAAGGCCACACCCCTTTCCAACCGACCACTACACAGTGGGAGATGTGGCCTACTGATATTCGGCACTCGGGCGCTCATGTATCCACTCGGTCTAGACGTTGGAGCATCTCCTGGTAACAAAAAGGTTCTGCGACTTTCACCCAAGGACATCCTAAGTGCCCACAGTGGTAGAACAAAGTATTTCCGGTATCCGATACGGCCATCCACGATGTGCCTGTGGAGCCACAGCCCTGATGTCGCTAGCGCGTGTAGTGATCAAGTCACACATATGCGAGATGCATGATTTACACCGTACAATCATGCAGCAATCTCACGCGTACCACGCGATCATGTGGGGCACTCCGTCTCATAAGGAGTCCCGTAAATGTCTCAGTCCAACGGCTTATGCTATGATCAAACATTCCTCATATCAAGCATACAAATGATGCGTATGGGTATGAATCATGGAGCTATACTAAGCATGTTATAAAGTGGTGAACTATCAACAAATGTGGGCCTACTAATGGGCCCTAGGGAGAGTTATAATGTGGACATTTAACCAACATTATTCTTACAACGTGGACGTCAAACCAACATTTCTCCCAAGGCATAACCTGTCATCAAACATTATTACACACACTATGGAGGAATCGCTCATTGCAATGGACCTTAAGAACATTCTGTTGGGCCTCGACCCATGGGCCTTATATTCATCAAATGGGCCACATCATATGGGCCTTTTATAAATCAAGTGGGCCGCATCAAAAGGGGCCTTATGTACATTGCAATGGGCCATATCCCATGGGCCTTTGAAAACATCACAATGGGCCTCGTAACATGGGCCACAATTACATTGAATGGGCCTAAACACACGGGCTATATATACATCAAGGTGGGCCTCAAAAACGGCCATAAATACATATCCAGGTGGGCCTCGACAACGGCCACAAGTACTCATCCAGGTGGGCCTCAACAACGGCCAAATGGTTGAACGACTTGGATGCAACACATGCATCATGGTGGGGCCCATAGAGGCCCACCATCATATATATATATATATACATATATATATATATATATATATAATATAATGTGTAATTTATATACAGTAAAAATATACAATATTATATATAATATAATATTTTATATATATATATAGATATACACACACACACACACACACACACACACACACACACACACACACACACACATATATATATATATATCCACACACACGTGCACGCACACCCACACGCATACACACGTGCACCCTCACACACCCACCGTCCTCTGGACGGTGGGGTTAAACAAATACATCACAGTGGGTACCACCGTCCAGGCGGACGGTGGCAATAAGACACATGCATCATTGTGGATCCATGTGGGGCCCACCTTAATATTTATCCTCCATCTGACCCGTTCATAAGGTCAGGCAGGCCTGGACGAAGGGGAGGAACAAATTTCAGCTTGATCCGAAACTTCCGTGGACCCAGAAAGGATTTCAATGGTAGAGTTCAATTCACACTGTTTCCGGTGATGTGGGCCACCCGAGCCTTGGATTGGCCTGATTTTTTGGAGGGGCCCATGTCAGCCAGTGGCCCACTAAATGGACGGTGTGGATATAATAAATACATCATGGTGGGGCCCACGGCTGGAGCCGTGGGACCAGCCCGTCCGCCCGTAGCACGTGCAGGCAGCGCCTGCACCTCTGGCGCTGTCAGCGGCAGCAGCAAAAGCTGCTGCCCTTTTTTTTATATATATTTTTTTTAAACCTGTATTTTTGAGATTTTTCTCATGTGGGGTCCGCAATAAGGAAATCCGACCCTGCCATCAGATTCCATGGTCCATAGTCAATCCATCAAGCCCAATATCGGGCATTTTTCGGTGTACAGAAATGTCAAGGAAGTTTTAAGCGGTGAAAATCGTCGTTTGCTATGTTATGGCCCGCCTGAGGGTCAGATTAACCTCATATCTTGGCTCAACGCCTAAAATGAGGTAGGGAAGGGGATGGACAACTTGGATTAAATCCAATCATCAAGGTGGATCCTATACAAGTGGCCCACTTCCAATGCCTTCACAAAGGCTAATATTTGTTTTCTTTTGCTTTTCACGTCCAGAGAGTCCCTGGACTCTCTTTTCTTTCTTTTTTTTTTTGTTTGGGCGTGCAACGCCTTTGAGGTGGGCCCTTCATAGGTGGGCCACCACATGGGGAGGTGGTGTGGTTACAATATATATGTAAAGTGGGCCCCACCTTTAGATGGCTTGGATAAAATACATGATTCATGGTGAGGTCCATCCGGGTGGGCCATAGGGCCATATCATCTCATACACACACAAAAAGAAAGAAAGAGGGAGAGAGAGAAAGATAAACGTGTGGTAGAGGGACCCCGCCACTATGGGCCCTCCGTTACATGATCTACAACATATATTAAGTGGGTCCCATTTCATATGGGCCCACCGATCAAAATCAACGGTGGAGATCCTTTCTCCACCGAAATGGATGGTCTAAATGGCCATGTTATGCAAAGAAAGTAAACATCATGATGGGGTCCATGGAGAATGGCCCCATCATGGATTGATCTTGAAATCAAAGTGGACCATTAGCCACATTTAGGGTCCCAAGTGAAATCCATACCATTGATCGGTAGGCCTCACTTGGCCCATCGAAGAAAGCATGAAAACTACCCTATCAAAGCACTCACCACTTGATCTTCTTGGTCCGTTGGGAAGCCTATATCCTTGTGCTCCTCTTTGATGGTGGAGATGCGAAATGGATGGCTAGGATGAAGGGTTTTAGAATGGAAAAGGTGGGCCTCACACTTGTTTGTTTTCTCTCATGGAGGAGCTCCCAACGTGGGATTTTTTGGTTGCTTAGGATTGTGGTGAGAAATGAGAAGGAGAGAGAGGGTTGTAAGGAGATGTGAGAGATGGGTGTGATGGGTGAAAGGGTGAGTAATGTGTGATGTGTACTTGACATGTATGGTGGTGTAAGAGAGAGGGTAAGAAAGAGTTGACTTTGGAGAGAGAAAGCATGGGTTGCTTGTACTTGACATTAAAGTGATTGATTGATTGATGTGATTGATTGATTGATGGGATTGATTTGACATTGTGTAGAGATTCTCTTGGGATCGAGAAAGCGCGGCGTTTCTTCGAAATAAACGCCGACTCACATCTTCTAGTCAGGGTATCGGATCGGTGCGTGAGTCGCGGCGTTAGAACCGCGGCGATGGTGCAGTCGCAATGATACAGGTCTTGGATTAAGTCGACATGAATTTACAGGATACGGTTCAGGGTCGATTGCAACGTTGATTATAGGTCGGTGGTTGCCGAAATTTGACCGTAAGGATCGCGGAAGTTGACGGAACAGTACGGATTAGGACACGGGTCTTACATGGACGGTGATTGGTGGAGCCTACCTATGATGTATGAGTTTCATCCCTACCACGTGGGGCCCACTTGATGATGTGCTTGTGGGGTCACCACCGTCCATGTGATGTGGACCCCACCGAGATGTATATATTTTATATCCCCACCGTCCAATTTGCTGGACGGTGGGATTCCACCATTAATGTATGTATTTTATATGTCGTCTATTCATTTGGAGATGGGGGCCCACCTCACACATGTGGAACGTGTGGGGGTGGGACCCACCTTGATGTAATTATTTTATATCCACTCCGTCCGTCCAATGAGGGGACGTGGACCCCACCTTGATGCATGTGCTTCATTCCAACCGTCTATCTCAAGGGTCCACCGTGATGCATGTACTTCTCCAAGTCATCCATATGTTTTGCCAGCATGGGACCCCCATGATGTATTTATTTCATCTACACAATCTGGACGGTGTTGTCCAATGTTTGGACAGTGCTGATTTACATAGACAGTGTTTGGATGGTGCTGATTTACATGGGAAATGTTTAGATGGTGCTGATGTACCTGGACAATGTTTGGACAATGCTGATCATCATTAGTGGGTCATGTGCCCCATGGAATGATAGTGTACAGTGATACACATGTTACACCTACAACTATTGAAATGATTTTTGGTGTGGTCCGAGCCCATCTATGAGGCCCATTAGTGCGGCCCATTGATGCAGCTCACTTGATGTGTATGAGGCCCATTAGTGCGGCCCATTGATGTAACCCACTTAATGTGTATGAGGTCCATGTGCAGGGCCCACCTGTCATGTATATTAGGCTCATATGTAGGGCCCACCTATGAGGTATTTGAAGCCCAGGGGGTGTGGCCTTATCCGCCCGATTCGTAGTGGGCAAACTAGGCTGAGTTTGACCAGCTCATAAATGGGTCCACTATCAACGTGTCGGGTAGGTATTGGCTGACTACTGGTCAGGCAGATAGTGAAGTCTCTTCCACTCACCTGGTTGCGCGCGATGGGGAGGCAATCTAGTTTGGAGTGTACTAGACCCAGGTGATGATCCCAGAGATGTACAATACTGATTTGTGGAGCAGGAGTTGCATACTCAACATTTTACTCATTCATTCATTCATTCATTCACCGTCCACTCGGGCTGGTGGTGCACAACTATTTGTTATGTGTACCTTCGTGATGGCCAGGATTTCGGTTAGGGTGTGCGACTAACCTGAGATCAGGAGTTTACCACATTGAGTCTGACTATCCAAATTTAGGTATGGGACTGGTTTGGATAGAAGTCCCTTGTGATGGACCCCGTAGCCTACGATACTACATACTATCATCCCGACTTCACACTCCATCTTGGTCATTTCATTCGCACCGCATATTGCATTACATCCGCGGCATATGGTATTCTGGGTTTCTACGTTTCTGCATTTATATGGACTAGATGAGGTTGACGGCATTCGTGGACTCGTCAGGATTTGCGTATTCCATTGCATCCTCGGTATCTGATATTTGTCTTATTATGTCTCCGCATTACATGGTTGATCTACATTGCTTCCTTAGTATGTGATATCGGTTTATTATATTTTTGCATCGCATAGCCTTAGTATAGCTGATGGCACTCATGGACTTACCAGTATATTACCACTTACTCTGATATCGTATGATTCATGATCTTGACAGTATTTTCGACATCGTATGATTTATGGCATTGTATTGCATACTTGGCACTCATCTTGTGCACACACTTACACCACCCTCTAAGCTTTCTATAAGCTCTTGCACGATAGATGCGTGCAGGTGGCGTTAGGTCGCAGTAACGTTGAGTTTGGAGCGTGCAGCGGACTTCTGGAGCTTTGATTTTATTTGACATATGTGTTTTCCTTTCAACATTATATTCAAATGTTTATATTAGTAGATATGTGATGATGATGTTGCTTATGTGATTTGGGTAAACTTGTGGTTATGCTTCTTACGAGATAAATGTACGTTGGAAAATCCTCCTTCTAGCACCATAGGATCAAAACCTGGCGTATGAGCGTTAGGAGCCGAGAATGGGGTACTATGGAGGCTATCGGCACCGGATTCGGTGATCGGGATTCATGTGAGTCCGATTTCCAGGTTTGGGGCATGACAATATTTATTCATCAAAGCTTCAAAATGTCTATTACAGAAGTGAGAACCTCTATCGTTGATAATGGCTTTAGGCGTTCCAATTCTAGATAAGATATTTTCTTTCAAAAATCGTAAAACCATTTTGTGATCATTGGTTCTACATGGAATCACCTCCATCTATTTTGAAACATAGTTTACATCTAGTAAGATATAAAGATATCTAAAAGATGAGGGGAATGGTCCCATGAAATCAATGCCCCGATAGTCGAAAACATCGACAATCAAAATGGGATTCAAAGGCATCATATTTCTGCAAGATATTCCACTTAACTTTTGACAATGCTCACATACTTTACAAAACTCATGGGTGTCCTTGAACATGGAAGGCTAATAGAAACCACACTGCAAAATCTTAGCAGTGGTTTTCTTCACAAAAAAATGTCCACCACATGCATGAGAGTGACAAAAGGAGATGACATTGGATTGTTTATGATTAGGAATATATCTCCTTACGATTTTATTTGGCCAATATTTAAACAGATAACGAACAACCCAAAAAAAGTTGCGTACCTCAGTGAAAATTTTTCTCTTATCTAGTGGCAACCAATTAGTAAGAATTTTACTTAATTGGCAACGTCAGTAAACCAAGGTGATTGGAAGACTACAAACAGTTGTTCATCATGGAACATGTCTTTTATGGGTATCATCTCTGTAGAATTAGAGAATACAAGGCGAGATAAGCAGTCAGCCACTAAGTTTTCTACTCCACTTTTATCACATATTTCCAAATCAAACTCTTGAAGTAGAAGAATACATCTAAGCAAACGGGGCTTAGCATCTTCTTAGCAAGAATATACTTAAAAGTCACATGTGTCACGCCCCAGACTTGGAAACTGGACTCACGAAATTTTCGATCGCTAAATCCGGTGCTGACAGCCTCCGTAGTACCCCATTCTCGGCTCCTGGCACCCATATACCAAGTTCCAATCCTAGGATCCTACAAGGAGGATCTTCAACATAAATTTATTCCATAAGAAGCATAACCATTAGTGTAACCCACAAACAACAACCAACACACTACAAGAAAGAGGGTTTTTAGCGACGAAAAAAAGTTTCGTCGCTAAAAGTTTACTTTTGGAGACGAAACTGTAAATTTGTAGCTAAAAATCGCTTTTAGCGACGAAAATTTTCATTGTTAAATGTTGTAAACAATTTTTCAACAAAATCAAAAGGTTTACTTTTAGCTACGAAACTTTTCGTAGCTAAAAAACATGGATGAGACTTTTAGCGACGAAAATATTCGTCGCTAAAGACTATAATCAATTTTTGAAAAAAATCAAAAGGTTTGCTTTTAGCTATGAAAATTTTCGTAGCTAAAAAATGTGGATGAGACTTTCAGCGACAAACAGTTTCGTCGCTAAAGGCTGTAAACAATTATTGAAAAAAATCGAAAGGTTTACTTTTAGCTACGCAAATTTTCGTAGCTAAAAAATGTGGATGAGACTTTTAGCGACGAACATTTTCGTCGCCAAAGGCTGGCTGCAAACAATTTTTGAAAAAAATCGAAAGGTTTACTTTTAGCTACGAAAATTTTCGTAGCTAAAAAACGTGGATGAGACTTTTAGTGACGAAATGTTTTCGTCGCTAAAGGCTATAAACAATTTTTTTAAAAAACTAAAGGCTTACTTTTAGCTATGAAACTTCCGTAGCTAAAAAACGCTGATGAGACTTTTAGCTACGAAAAGTTTCTTTGCTAAAGGTTGTAAACAATTTTTGAAAAAATCAAAAGGTTTGCTTTTTGCTACGAATATTTTCGTAGCTAAAAAATGTGGATGATACTTTTTGTTACGAAATGGTTCGTCGCTAAAGGCTATAAACAATTTTATAAAAAAAAAATAAAAATTGAAGGGTTTACTTTTAGCTACGAAACGTTTCGTAGCTAAAAAACATGGATGAGAATTTTAGCTACGAACAATTTCGTCGCTAAAGGCCTTAAACAATTTTTGAAATAAATCGAAAGGCTTCTAGTTAGGAAAATGTTCATAAGACTTTCAGCTACGAAAATTTTCGTCGCTAATGGCTGTAAACAATTTTTGAAAAAAAATATAAAGGTTTACTTTTAGCTACGAAACTTTTCGCAGCTAAAAAACGTTAACGAAACTTTTACCTATGAAATATTTTGTAGGTAAAAGTCTCATTTTTTAAAAAATATTCCATCTCAAATTTCCTGATATACACCTGTTAGAAAATAATTCATCATATGCTTCCTGATATACACCTGTTATGTAATATATTTAATCATATTCACATTCACATCCATCTAAACCCAAACCACGTAAATTCATCCAGACATAAACTACATTCATCCAAATATAAACTGCATCCATCCAAACACAAACAATCCTATGGGAAAAAATAAATGAAAAGAGAGAGAACATATGAGACGTGATCCAGACACATGAATGTTTAGTACTTAATTAATTTTCATCTAATTTTCACATAATTCGGTCTTTAGTAATTTCTGCCTAAGGTGGTACTCGGGTCTTTGTACAGATTTTTCCGAGACGTTACAATCTACCCCCCTTAAAGAAAAATTTTGTCCCCGAAATTAATACATTTTCATACTCCTCGAGGATCTGAGGGTAGTTCTTATGGATCTCCGCTTCTGTTTTCCAAGTAGCTTCTTCCTCAGTATGGTGTGTCCATAGTACTTTCACAAGTGGAATAACCTTGCTACATAGCACCTGTTCCTTTCTATCGAGAATTCGTGTTGGTCGCAGTACATAAATAGCATCTTCACTTAGCTGCACCTGCTCCCACTTGATAGTGTGAGTAGGGTCAGGAACGTATTTCTTCAGTATCGATACATGAAATACATTGTGCACGCCTACGAGTGATGTGGGCAAAACAAGGCGGTATGCTACCACACCCACTCGGTCTAGAATATGGAATGGACCAATAAATCACGGTGTGAGTTTCCCCTTCTTGCTAAATCGAAGGACTCCCTTCATTGGGAAAACTTTCAAAAATACATGGCCCCCAACCTCAAATTCCAACTGTCACCGTCTCGTATCAGTGTAACTCTTCTGTCTGCTCTGGGCTGCAAGAAGTCGACGTCTGATAATGTCGATCTTATCTGAGGTCGCCTGTACTAAATCTGGGTCAATCAAACTCTTCTCGCCAACTTCTGCCCAACAATGGGGTACTCGACATGGGCGCCCATACAATGCTTCGTAGGGAGCCATGTCAATGCTCACTTAGAAGCTATTTTTATAAGTGAACTCAACATAGGGAAGACAGTCATCCCAACTATCCTTGAAATCAAGCACACAAGCTCACAACATATCTTCTAGTATCTGATTTACCCATTCGTCTACCCATCAGTCTGTGGGTGGAACGCGGTACTGAACTTCAGTTGCACTCCCATTGCTTCTTGGATTCGAGTCAGAAGATAGACGTGAACCGCATGTCCCGATCCGACATAATCTCCATAGGCACTCCATACAGCCGCACAATCTCCTTGATGTACAGCTTGGATAAATCATCTACTGAGTTTGAAACTTTAATAGGGAGGAAATGAGCTGATTTCATCAATCGGTCCACAATCACCCAAATGGAGTCATGCCCCTTTCTCGTATTTGGTAACCCAGAAATGAAATCCATAGATATGAAATCCCACTTCCACTTGGCTATGGGCATGGGCTGAAATAAACTAGGAGGTCGGCGATGTTCGGCCTTGACTTGCTGACACATGAGACAACGGGATACATAATCGGCTATGTGGGCCTTCATATTGTCCCACCAGTACGAACGCTTCATATATCTATACATTTTCGAACTTTCAGGATGCATTGTCATCCTTGAATTGTGAGCGGCGTCCAGGACTTCCTTTCTCAAGTCATGGAGATTTGGAACGCATAGGCGGCCATAATATCTCAAACCTCCATCTAAGCCAACCCTCCATTTGGAGTCTTCACTGTCACTTGCGCGTTCTCTCATCTTCACCAACAGTTCATCTTCCTTCTGAGCCATAATGATTCAGTCATCGATAAGTGGCTGTACGTGGATGTATGCGACGCTCTCGAATGGCTCCTCTACTGTAAACTTCTTTTCGAAGTCTCGCACTAACTCTACCATATTCCATTCTTCTATCATTAGTGGAGCTGCAAATTCTATTGTCTTCTTATGGCTCAACGCATTGGCCACAAGGTTGGCCTTGCCAGGGTGGTAGGAGACCTCAAACTTGAAGTCTTTTAAGGTTTCCATCCAACATCGCTGCCTCATATTCAGGTCTCTCTGCGTGAATATGTACTTAAGGCTCTTGTGGTCGCAAAAGAGCTCGAACTCCTCTCTGTAGAGGTAATGTCTCCAGAGCTTTAATGCGAAGATAACTGCTACCAATTCTAGGTCGTGTGTGGGATAGTTCACTTCGTGTTTCCTCAACTGTCGCGATGCATAGGCAATCGCTTTGTCCCTTTGCATAAGAACACAACCCAAACCAACACGAGACGTGTTAGTGTATATATATAGTGTATCTGACCCCTTGCTCTGGCAATACTAGCATGGGTGTGGATGTCAGCTTGTCCTTTAATTCCTGAAAGACTACTGCTTTCTCGTTCTAGGTGAACTTAAGATCTTTTCGAGTGAGTTGAGATAACGGTCGGGCTATCTTGAAAAAGTCTTTAATGAATCGGTGATAGTAGCCTGCCAGTCCGAGGAAACTCCTCACTTCTGTTACTGAACCAGGTTGTTCCCAATCATATACCACGGTCACCTTAGCAAGGTCCACAGCAATACCTTCCTGGGACACCACATGTCCTAGGAACGTGACTTCTTCCTTCCAGAAGTCGCATTGTGCAAACAATTGATTCTTCCTGAGAGTATCGAAGACTGCTCGCAGGTGTTCTTCATGATCCTTCCGACTCTTGGAGTATATCAGGATGTCATTTATAAATACGATGGCGAATCAATACAAATATAGCCGAAACACCCGGTTCATGAGGTCTATGAACACGGCCGGTGCATTTGTAAGCCCAAATGACATCACAAGGAATTCATAGTGCCCAAAATTGGTTCTGAACGCTGTTTTCTACACGTCTTCATCCATGACGCGCAACTGATGATAACTAGACCGTAGGTCAATTTTTGAGAAATACTGCGCCCTTTTCGACTAGTCAAACAGGTCATCTATCCTGGGCAGAGGATACTTATTCTTGACCGTGACATGATTCAGCCTACGATAATCAATTCACAATCGCAGTGATCCGTCCTTCTTTTTTACAAATAATACAGGTGCTCCCCAAGTAGATACGTTAGGCCGTATGAAACCTGATTTCAACAGATCATCTATCTGTCTCCTCAATTCCTCTATTTCACATGGAGGCATGTGGTATGTTGGTAAGGAAATGGGCGTCGCACCAGGTACAAGGTCGATAGTAAAGTCGATCTCGCGCCAAGGAGGTAGTCTAAGTATCGTCCTGAACACGTCTGTGAAATCTTGAACTACAGGAGTGTCCCCAAGTGCCGGACCATCAACATTTTTCAATACCGAAGCGTAACAACTTATGCGGTAGGGCCAACTAACTTGAACTGGAAAAGTAAAGGTCGCGCCCTCAGGTCCATGGGCTTCACCAATCTGGTATCGCAGTCGATCTCCGCCTTCATCTCAGTGAGTCAGTCCATACTGAGGATGACATCATAATGACATAGTGGGGCAACAATCATATCAACGAGCACTGTTCTACTTCCTAAGTCTATTGAGAAATCCTTATAAATCTTGGTAGCGTCTGAGAAGGTCTCTGTGGCAGTAAGGAGTCTCACCCCAATCATAGGAGTAGTTTTCAACACTAGTCGCTTGACTGTTGTGCATTATATTATTGAAATGGTGGACCAGGTATCCACCAACAGAAATACGGGTGTACCTTGGATGTGGGCAGTGACTTTGAAAGCTAATGGTATTGCGGTTGCTGACTCGGATGCTTCAGCAGTAAGCGCATGTACATGTGTTTGTTGTGAACGATTCGGTTGCGCTGTCATAGGTCGTTGAGGCGACCTACTTCGAGGTATAGGTGGTCGATAGAATAGTTGTGCTGGCGGTGCCGATCGTAGAGGTAGAGCTGATATAGCTTGTGGTAACTGATGGTTGATCTTCTGAGGTGACGTAAAGTCGTTGTCTCTCATCCTAATAAAACAATAAGTGTCTGTATGGCCCATCCTCTTATAGTAGGTACACCACAAATCTAATCACCTCGGCTGGGTCGGTGGAGTCGTAAGCCTCGGAGGCGAATCAGTACATAGCCTCTTGCCGAGGAATGGTCAGTTCAGCAAATTAGGTCAAGGCATACGTGTACGGGACAATCTGTCTCCATCTTGCTCAGCTCGCAGGGACATGTTCACTAGCTCAGCATAGATAGGAATGCTAGCGCAACACATCTTCGTGCAGATATCAAGCTGCAAACCCTCAGAAAATTGCCGCATTTTCATCGACTCGTCTGCTAGAATCAAAGGAGCGTATCTGGCTAGCTCTGTAAACCTATTTTCGTACTCTGACACGGTCATTCCTCCCTGTCGGAGGCGAAGAAACTCACCCTCCTTTTCATTACGGTAAGTGAGGAGGAAGTACTTCCCATGGAAACAGGTCTTAAATGCGTCCCACGTCCACATGTATCCAGCGAGAACGGTTCGTAGGATGCTGTCCCACCATAGACTGGCTTCCTTCTCGAACATATATGTAACCAGCTCTACCTACTCTGCCTCATTACAGTGCAATGGTTTCAACATCTTGAATATACGATCCAACCAGTATTTAGCCTCCTCGGGTCTGTGAGTACCCGTAAAAGTGGGAGGACGGAAACACTGAAAGCGCTTAAAAAGACCGCTGGTATTCATATTCCCAGCAGGTTGCACAGGTGGTGCAGGTGGGACCATATTCATGTTCTGAGCAATGGCCCCTGCAATGGTGGTCAAAAACTGCTACCGCTGTATCAAAAATATCATCTGCTCCAACCTATCAGGAGGAGGAGCCGACTGAGGTACGTGTGGCGTCGATGTAGACGCACGGTTTTGTCCCAGAACCGGTGGTGCATTCGGTATTGGCCCATTGGTGGGGCCAGTGGCCGGCTGTGAATCCGGCATAGTGCCACTATCTGGGCCCAAGCTGGGGTCTGTATAGCTATCGCTTAGGGGAGGTGCCACGTCAATCGATCCGCCAAGTGCAAGGTGTGTCATATTCCGAGTGGTTTTCGGAGGCATTCCCTATATACAACATAGGGTGCAACACGTGTAAGATTTAGAATAACATTACTCAATTTCCCAAACATTTTACACATTCCAATTCAAAAGAGCTTCATGCATTTCATTTAACCAAAAATTGTCACAATACATGGATATGTCACCTCCTGATCATGTGCATAAGTTACATGAAGCTCTTTATAGGCTCAAGCGGGCTCTTCGTGCTCTGTATCTTCAATTTACAAGATATCTTCTTAGGCTTGGTTTTATGGCCTTCACAGCTAATACTTCACTTTTTGTTTGATGAACGACTACGAAATTAACCTTCATTCTCATTTAGGTGGATGACATTATTATCGCCAGCAACCAGTTAACTATTCTTCCCTCTCTTTTTGCCAATCTCGATAGATTATTTGCGATAGAGGATTTAGGATCTCTACATTACTTTCTTGGCATTGAGGCCCATCATGCTGCATCTAATATGTACTTATCGTAATCCAAGTATGTTTTAGATCTTTTATACCACACTAAGATGTATGATGCCAAGCATATTCACTCTCCAACCATCTTTGGCTCTAGGCTCTATAAATATGATTATGATCCCTTGATTCGCATGAGTATCACAGTTATGTGGGCACTCTTCAGTATGTAACATTAATAAGATCGGATATTACTTTTGCAGTCAACCAAGTTTGTCAATTTATGCATGCTCTACGCTCTATGCACTAGATAGCAGTAAAGGGTGCACTTCGCTTTCTTAAAGGCATTATCTCCCATAGTCTTCATTTTCGTAAAATTGTTCTCTTACTGCATGCTTACTCTAATGCTGATTGGACTAGTAATCCCGATGACTGTCATTCTAAGTCAAGTTTTGCTAAAATTCTTGGTTAGAATTCGACTTCCTAGAGCGTTAAGAAACAACCTATTATATCTTCCTCAAGTACTAAATAAGACTATCATTCCTTGTCACTTACCATATCCAAATTGTTCTGGATTCACATGGTTCTTCGTGATCTTCATATCTTTTTAAAAGATCCTCCGCTTTTATTTTATGATAATATCAGTGATATTTCCTTAGCCTCAAATTCGATTTATCACGTTCGCACCAAGCACATAGAGGTTGATTATCACTACGTTTGTGAGAAAGTCACTAGTGGAGATATCCGGATATGGTTTGTCAATACAATTGACCAATTGGCTGATATTTTCACTAAAGGCTTGTACATCGCTAGGTTATGTCTATTGCCGGAAAAACTTCACATTGTTACCCAACCGTTATGCTTGAATAGGCGTATTAACCACCCATCCTCATCTAGTCAAAACTTCCGACCAACATTTAGCTCTTTATTCACGGATATTCAAACATATATATATATATATATAAAAACATTGGTTGTAATCCAACTTCTGTAAATAAAGATGAATTCATAAGATTAAGTTGTCAAATTAATATCAATCACTAAGTGTTTTATACGGCTGAGGATCACATAACTCCTCGCTACTAAAGTATGCCCGGGTGACCCTAGTCAGAGAGAGCGTGCCCACCACCAATATGGTCGTCCCAAGATTAGCTTGGCCAATGGCCACACTCCAAGGAACGGTTGGGATGGGACGCCTACACCAACAGCTGTTTGTGGAGGCCATCCAATCCATTCATGTGACACACCTCACCTCACCATGATGGACCTAAAAAGATCATTGTGACGCCCCGATCACTGCTTCAATATGGGCGGGCGCGATGTGGGCGGAGCGCGATGCTTGGGCGAGCTACCGTTGCAGTTAACTATAGCGTAACTTGTCCCACATCGGAAGAGTTGTCTGAAGTAATGATGGTTATATGTGTGGTTCGGACCTTCCTTGTACGAGGTCTTGTGGGGGTGATCCCGAGAACAAAACCGTGCGGGTCCAGTGGGACTCAGAGCAGACAATATCGTACAGTGCTGATCGGACCGTTACAAATGGTATCAGAGCCGAGGACGGCTCTGCCCTCGGTGGGGGATAATGTGACGCCCCGGTCACTACTTCAATGTGGGCGAGGCTGGATGTCTGGGCAAGCTACTGTTGCAATTAACTGTAGCGTAACTTGTCCCACATTGAAAGAGTTGTATGAAGTGATAGTGGTTATATGTGTGGTTCGGACTTCCTTGTACGAGGCCTTTTGGGGGCGACCCCGAAAATAAAATCGTACGGGTCCAGTGGGACCCAGAACGGACAATATCGTACAGTGTTGGTTGGACCGTTACAATCATGCAATTCAGGAGCTCATCTGAGCTACACCATGTGAATTTAGAGGCTTTAGGCATTATAACGAAATGTCTCCAATAATGTGGCCCACTTGAGTTTCCGAAAGGTTTGATCACATGTCATCAGACGTGATGGCTAGCTAGGGTGGATCTCTTGCACGTATGTTAACGGTGGGAACGCCCCCTTAACGAGTCAAAGTGGCGTTTTCATTACCGAAATCGGTCTTTCCAAAAACACACAAATGCCAGAACCATTCAGCCCATTAACGCGGATTAGCTGCGACCCCAGATCTAGCCAGGTGGGTGCGACCCTGACCGTGGGGCCCACCTCGATGTATGCGTTGTATATCCACGTTGTCCATCTGTTTCGCCAGCTTATTTTAGGATACAGTCTGCAAAATAAAGTAGATATGAATCTCAGGCGGACCATAGAGTAAGGATTGAATTCCCACCGTTAAAAGCTTCTTGGGAGCTATGGAGGCTTTGGATCAAGCTGCTATTTGTGTTTTCCTTTCATCTACATCTCTGTGACATTATCAACAGGTTGGATGGCAAATAAACATTACAATAGACCCTATGAAGTTTTTAATGGTGAGCGTTCACTGTTTCCTATGGTGTGGTCCACCTGAGATTATTATATGCTCCGGTTTCCGTACCATGCTAAAAAATAAGCTGGAAAAACGGATGGACGGTGTGGATATACAAGGCATGCATCTAGGTGGGCCCCACAGTCATGGTTGCACCCATCATGCTGGATCCAAAAACACACCAATGCCAGATACCTTCAACCCATACATAGAAACTGACACACGTGTGCGAGATCTGAGCCATGTATCAGGTAAGTCGGTGAATGAACATACCTCGTCCAAAATTCTATTGCCTCCACGGCTCAGGATAGCCATCATATCATCGCCCCATTGGGGTGGCCACATGCTGAGATGGTCCAATGATCTGAACCGTTCATCTCCTGCCAATATCATGAATAAGCCATGCACCCACTATCATGTTTCAGTGGTGATCCTGACCATTGATTTCTGAAGTTGAATGTGAGCCAAGATTCTTTTAATGTTCTCAATTCATGTACATGCAGTGATGGTCAGAACCATCCGTTCATCCTAAAACTTTCTACAGTTTCTTCATAGTAAAGATTCCAGAACATGGACGATTCCGATCATTGGACCATCCATCAAGTGGGCCCAAATCACGTGAGATGTAAAACAAACGCCACTCCACACAGCTAATACTCGGCACGTACAAAACACACGTTTGCCACGTCAGCACGTACGTGTGCCGCGATTCACCTATTGAATCTATCGAATCGTGGCATTCCTCATAAAAAGAAAAGAAAGACATGCTTTCTATTTTCATAAGATCTTTCAATTATGGGACACGTCTAAACGGGAAGGTTATCGTAAAGGGAACATTTGATACTCTGGCTGTGTACGACACTTGATACACATTCACTCAGAGATTTTACACATGTGATAAACTAACTCAAATCAAATCGATTAATTTCTGAAACTAGGTAAAAATCCCAAAATAAATTCATCGAACAACCCTGAAATAGTACCATCGGATATTCCTTAATTTTAACCGTCCAATATTTATCCATTGATCCGATAGTTGGATAATAAAAAAAGCTTAATTTTTAATTTTGTCACAATATATCTAGAATAGGACCATTAGTTTGGATTATTTAAATTGAATTACGTATATTCCATGTATGTAATTTCCAATTGCCTGCGTATCCTCTATCACACTTTACCAGAGTATCAAAGTTTTTCTCCGTTGTAACATATTTTAAGAAAGTTGCTGGAATGGATCGTGCGCAGAATCTATAAAAGGAGATCCAATACCTTCCTGTCGTTATGGTGTCCGAGGAACGAGATATGTAAGACCTCTCTCTCTCTCTCACTCTCTCTCACTCATAATGCATTGCATGGATTTTTGTTACTAAACAGTTTGTTTTGATCTTGGCCGTTCATTGGGACCCACATGCGGAGATAGTCTGATGATTTGATTTGAGCAATCTATATATTCTTTTTACAACCATGAACAATCTATTTTCTCATTATCATTATTCAGCTATCATCCTAACCTTTAGATAATGATGGCCAAGATCATTAATTCACTGTAAGTTTCTATAGCATGGACGGTTCTGATCATCAGACCACTCAACATATAAGGAAGAGTGGGCCACGATAGATGACGGGCTTGCAAGAGAGGCAAAAAGAACATGATAATGCAGTAGCTTGGATCTTTGGTTCATGGGAAATTCAAAATGAGGCCCGTTATATCAACGGTTATGATCATTGCATCAGAAATCCAACTTGGATGATACAAGTTTCTTCTTCTTTTTTAGTTCATGTGTGTAATCTTTTAATTTTGAAGCACTAATCTTTCGTATATTTCTTAATAGATTATTCTCTTTTTTATTGATAGCATATTGTAAAATGGGTCGCATCAAACGCAACATGAAGCAAATTGAAAGTGAGAGATCCCGCTTATTAACGTATGAAAAGAGAAGAAAAGGACTTACAAAGAAGATATACGAACTTACGACGCTCTGCGGTATTGATGCATGCATGATCTGTTTTGGTCCAGTAGGCAGCCGATCATACGGACCCCAGACATGGCCTGAGACTCATATGGAAGTAAAACGCGTAATTGATAGGTATCTCGGTCTCAACAAGGAAGAACGAGAGAAACGAAACCTCAATCTCTCAAGCTTTTTTGAGGATAAGAAGAAAGTTGAAGAGAGAGAAGAGAAAGCTGCCTTGCAGTACCCTTCATGGGATGAAGATTTGGACAACTTATCCGAAGAATCGCTGCGAGGTTTGGTGAGGAAGTTGGACTCTAAATTGGAGATTGTGAGAAAGAGAATCGAATCGATTAACGGTGAGAAATGTGTAGATCTCAATATACCCAGTTCAAATCACTTGCTTGATGCATCCAACCAAAAGAATGACAATGGAATGTATGGAATTCGACGTCGACCGCTTCCTATTTTGGAGATGCGTCGTGAAGGCATTGCTCCAATGGATATGATTCAACCTCAACCGCTTCCGATCTCATATATCGATCCATCGAATCAAGTTCTCATGGCACCGGGCCATCCTTATTATCCAATGATGATGTATTATCCGATGATGATGTTCAATGCAAATCCGATGCATTATGGTGACTTCAAATGTAGCAATTACAATGACAACAACGACGACCTTTGTCCGTCTGGAAGCTTGAAAATCAGGGCATCAGGGCCGTCGTCTTCATCCCCGTCATCCCTCAAGGCGTTGTTGCCACTGGATTATGGGTCACCCAAGTATCGGGATCTTGCGATTATGCACATGCAAGGGAGGTTTTGATTTATTTATTTATTTATTTTTCTATTAAGTAAAATTGCATATAGTAGCATAAGATTCATTATGATATTATGATTTCTCAAATATGTTTATATATATTTTTTATTGATTGGCTTTGCAAGTGGATGATTTAGAAGGTGTGAATTTCAAATGGGTTGATTGGGTGGGCCCAGGTGAGGCCCGGCCAGTCTGATCTCTCTTTAGGCCTGGTTTCGGTTAAGCCCAGCGGCCCAAAGGTTGGGCCTGTTTGGACTTGTCAGTAGGGTTGCAAATGGGGCAGTACAAAGCATTTCAAATCCAGAACATGGTCTAGGGATTATTTTCAATGATTGTCCAAGACTTTGGCCTATGGAATTGGTGGGCCAGACCGTGCCTACCAGTCAGGGCCCACCGTCTGGCAAGATGCAAGGCCATTCTGACCCTTTTACCTGTTGGGCCTAAAAAATTAGTCCAACCCAGCAGGGGACTTGATTTCCAGACCAAAACAATTTCAATACAGGCTGAAACATGATTTGGGCTTTGCAACCAGACTTTCAGGCCCAAAATGTATTAACTAGGCTTGGACTATGAATCTGCCTCGGAGTCCAGGTGGCAATGGGTCGGGTTGAGGTTAGCCATTTCCCAGACCTAGAGCCCAAACCCCGGCTCGGGCCCAACCCTAACCCTAACGAGCGAATGGAACCCCAACCTTAACCCTCGCCCTTGAGGGTTGGGCTGGGCTGGGCTGGGCTGGGCTGGGCCAGGGCCAAGATAGAAATATGTGAAACTAAGGTCCCGTATAAGTCAAAGTGAAAATTAAAAAGTGATATCGTACAATAGAATCCAAATAAAAGTGTGTTAATGGTGTTGATGACTTGTAGCAAATAAGGCAGAAAATAAAATACCAGCAACCTAATTGGAATCGCACACATGATTGTCGATTGTATGTCGATGCGTAAAGTAATTTGTCGTTGGTACGAGGTGCGGACGACATCACTCCCTTTGAGATAGTTTGTGCCCATTGGACGATTTGGCCGGTGCAGAGGCTCTCAGCACGCTATCCTCAGGATCCCAACGATCACTCTTTTCAGTGTGCACAGGACGAGGAGATCACAACACCAAAACCACCACCACTCAACTTTTGATTGCCCAGAGAAAATAGATATGACCCACCACTCAACTTTTGATTGCCCAGAGAAAATAGATATGACTATTAGAAGAAAGATTTAGGGTTTGATTTTTATTTATTTTTTGCCGTCTGTTTTCTCCCTTTTATAAAACTTACTTTTTATAAAACAAAACAAATGAATATTTATAAATTTGACGCCTTCTTGTAAATCAAAACTAAACGCCCGTTGCATCTGTTCGAAGTGTGGCATGTTTCACACGATAGAAACGGCCAATGATGAATGGGCCACATCCAACGACATGTGCAACATATGTTGGATGCTTAAAGCTAAATTGTGGCACATGTGGTATATTTGAAGTGCTTGTAGTAGTATGAAGGTACATGTCATGATACGCAATGGCACATTTGACTTGTAGGCACTCGAAGCAACAATCATGCACATTAGGGCCATTGGCACATGTGACATAATTGGAGCAATTGAAGGTGGACAATGACGCATGTATCACGTTGGTGCATGTAGAGTAGTGCTTTGCACATGTGAGGGTGCAGGAGAAGATGAATGGTAGTATTTGTAGCACATTAGCACACATAGGCACAAGTGAAGATGGATAATATCACATGTAACACATTAGCACATGTGGGGCACAAGAAGAGTTGGATGATAACACGTGTGGCACATCAGCAAGTAGTGGCGCGTGTGTGACATAATCAAAGATAGTGGTTCATTCAACATATTGCCTAACGTAACACATGTGAGGCAATTAAAGATGAATGGTATAAATATTTGGGCTAATTCAAAATCTATTTTCTTATATGGTGAAAATATGCTTTAATTTATATTGCATATGACACTTGATACTTAGGCATGCGTTCAAAAAACATGCATAGGGAGAAATATAGCTGAACCCTCTAAAAAGGGGGAATTTTGGATGTACCTTAACATCCTATCTATTTGAAGAAAAACCATCTTTTTCACATATTTGTTGGAACCACCCTCAACTTGATGATAACACCCACAAATACTTTTTGCTTTAAATTCCATCCAAAGGAACTTGATAGTGGTGGTGTTTTCCGGTAGGAGAAAAACTTTGATATGCTAGTAGAGTGTGATGATTGATAAGTAGGAAATAAGAAATTGCATACATGGCATACAAGTGACACAAGTTGAGCCACCCAAATGGTGAAGAGTTACACTAATTGGTATGATTAACTAATCAATCAGTGAACATTTATTGGAAGGTTGAGAAGAGAAAGATTAGACAAGTGATAAATAAGAGGTCAAGGATTGTAACGCCCTGAAAATCGGGGGTCGAGCATAAGCTCCACTCTCGAGTTCCAACGCATCACTTATGCAACATAGATAATGATGATTAAATGTTGTCCATGTTAGTGCTTTAAACATGAGTGAGATTATACCAAAACAACATATGATACTCCAGCGACAATTAAATTACGCAAGTGGAAGACTGTGATAGATATATAAAATATATAAACTGTTGTAAGTCTCCAGAGTGTGAACATGTTACCAGGTTAAATATATACATGTATACACAAAAAATGAACAAAATGAATATACATGGGTGTTCCAAAAGTGTAAAATAACATGTGTAATGGTATCTTATCAGCAACCCTGTAACCCCGTCGATCAGAATATGTTTTACATAGACCTGCCTGATAGCTGCATATAGGAGAAACCCTCCTCATCATCATAAAAGTCTGGCTCCGCTTCGTAAGCATCGCCATCATCTGAAACTAAAATAGGGTCTGGTTGATGTTTAAAACACCGTCTCGCAACGTGGGAGTGAGTGATCAACTCAGTGGAGCTATAAAGCAAAGGTTAACATGTTATCAATTCAGTCAAGCAGTAATGATAACGCAATACAACAATCAGGTCCTAAGTACTCTTGTTAATGCAAGAATGATATGAAATAATGATGCATGCCCTCGCCCACGCTCCCTCAGCGACTTCATCTCACGATCGCGGCATGCAACCCTTCCTCAGTGCTTGACTTGCTATGTCAAAGGCACACGTAATGCGGTGCATGCTTGTGATTAACTAGGTTCTTACTTAGGTTTATTCATACAGCAGGATTGGAAAGCTAAGGTACCTCCCTTATATCATTTCCCAAACAATGATCCATTCTAGGGTCGTCAGTCTTAGTAAATCTCATACGATGTTGCGGTTCTAGGTCACTACAAAGGGTTCGTCACCTGATCAGTGTAGGCCTAGTTTATACTCTAGTTGCTACGGAAAGACTCGTCGCCTCAACGCAGTCTCAGAGTATGCTCGGGGTCACTACAAAGGGCTCGTCACCTGATCAGTATAGGCCGATAGCTTGAATACAGTATCTCATACCACTGTATTCGGCTCATGAGGCGGTGTTGCTCACTGGTCACTACGAGGAGGCTCGTCACCCCAGCGTAGGTCGACAGCTCGGCCACGGTGTCCCATACCACCATGTCCGGCTCATGAGTCTTAGCAGATCAAGGTAGCAAGGTTAAACGGGCTTCACTGGTGAGTTTGGTACCTTAGATTCAAGCAGTAGCGTTCATACATGGTGAACATACATAAGGCCAATTAGGTTACTTGACGAGCTTGACTAGTACGACAGCACCTCGAGTTGATCAACATGAAGTGCGTAAGTACTCCGTGTGGCCTAACCACTGTCGACAACCAAAGTACGGCTCGGATTCATCGATCACATCCTGTGTGGCGAAACAACCTCAGCCACCAAATCAAAACCTTCTGCTGATTGCCTAAACTACATCGTAGCCCCAAACACAGTTCAAATACGATAGGAATACATATGTGCTAGTCCGAAACAGCATGCAGCAACCAACTTAAATATGAGTCTCATTTGAGCATTTCAACAAACACATAGTGTACATGTTAGCATACATAGGCATTCAACCATAAAGCACGTAGTAGTAATATAGGATACATGAAGGAAACTATAACCATAGTTAAGGGAATTGAGAATCCTATCTCAACACCCTCATTACATGCATGTCAACAGGTATTTCCTCATTGAGGCAATTTATCAAACACTTAGACTACACATTCCAACATACATGTATTAGGCTAGCTATAACATATATCCTAGCAAACCCTTTTACAAAAGGGTTGCCACGTACACAACAGGCATATATTCATAGTTAATAATCATGGCAAGCACAAGTCTAAAATTCATATTCATTCCGTCATTTCAACAAACACTTAGACTACACACTATAACATACATGACGTATGTTGGCCATAACAGGTATTAGGGCAAATCCTTTTGCCAAGGGGTTGTCGCACGTACAACAACCCTGTATCCACGACGAATAATCATGGCAAGCATGAATCCAAATTTCATACCCATTCAATCCTATCAACAAACACATGGAATACACTATATACAACATAGTTCATATATATGCATAAAGCGCGGGAAACATCGTATCTAAGCATGTGATAGCATTCAAGTCAGTCATAAATCATTAGCTGACATTGAAAGCCTTGAAAACTATTACCTAAACATTTATAGTCCGCACCTTTCACCGGTAGGCTCATAACGAACTCAGTTTAAACACTGAGCATTTGTCTATGGCACAACGACAACCTATAACAGGGAATAGGTTAGCTATTCCACCTTCTATTCTATTTGAACCTCTAAATCAGGTTAGGGTTAGGATTTCTTACCCAAATCGGAATCGAAACAAATTGAGTAGCGAAGTAGAGAAGCGAAACGGCGTGTGGAGTTGTGCGAAAAGATCCCAACAACAATCCCCAAGAATCTCTCCTTCCTCCTTCCTCTTTTCTCTCCTTTTCTTTCTCTCTCACCTATGGCTTTTAAGAAATTCGTATGGCTTGGGAGTGAGGGGGTTTAAGGGCTATTTATAAGCCCAGAATCGATGTCAATGGCCCTAGGGCCATGGTATACATAAGTTATAGCCAAAAGGGGTCTGTTTCGTTCCAACGGAGCACTTCTGGTGGCCCCTTTTCTGTATGTGGTCGAACTTAAACTATCTGGCATTGGATCTAGGTCGAGTTAAGTTTTCGGTCCAATCGGATTTACAGATCGACTGTGGCAGACCAGTTTCAGTTCAACGGTCACCGGCACTCGATCAGGGCCACAGGTATACTGACATGTGTTAAAAATTTCTCCTGATCCGAGGGTGTATTTGGGTCAGATTCTGATGGTCTGGAACCTTAAAATTGGCCCGCAAGCGAACGACCCAGTTTACTTAAATCTGAGTTCAATTTCTAAAGGTATTCGCGTTTTTCACACACTTTGCTCTGAGCTCAAGTTGTGCACTTCTGGGTACTATCTGGATTTGATTTTTGAGATGGTTGTCAAGTCTAGCAAGGTAGTTATAATCATTTAGTTTCGCGGTAATCGGACTTTCGACGCGCGGTCCAGATTCGATATGGAGTTTCAAGGTGCTCCCGAGAGCAACTGGGTTTTGAGATTGATCCTAGGTTATAGGGTAATGTAGCGTAAAGCATTCTACAAGTTTTAGGTTTTGCAGTTCGTATTTAAAGTAGTTCAAGCTAATTCTACTGATTATTCAGTTTAGTACTTGACTAAATTATGCCCTAATTACGATAGAATAAGGTCCTAAGGCAGTTTTATGCCCCTTTCTGGCACTTTTAAGTAGTATATTATTTTAATTATTTTTTTAGTAATTTTTCATCAAGTCTACTTCATCTTTACCAAATTTCATTAGGTTTCATGTTGTAGAAAAATTCTAAAAATTCTCGAAGCAGCAGTTGTCCAAACTGATGATTTTTGGACAGTTGTCACAACGACCTATATTTAACTATAATAAAAAATTTTATTATATTTTTTACTTATTTTTATATGAAACTATACTTATCAAGCTTCAATCTGACTTTTGAATCACCTAAATCAGAGTTATAACGAGGGAGATATGATTTTCTGAAGTCAGACGAAAAGTGCAGAAAAATTTTAGAAAATGGGACGCTTGGCCTACTGCGGCCCGCCCGGCCCGCTAGAACGGCGAGGCCTAGCCGATCCGGCGAGCCCAGCGCCGGTCCCTGGACCTTGGGGCGATGGCTTGCCCCAGAGGTGATGGCATCCACCCCCCGGGGTGTCGGAAAAGTGCGGGACCCACCTCGGGTCCCCTCGATTTGTGTCGTTTAGCCCCTCGAGTCCGTTTGATGTAGTATCGCCACCCGATATTTTGCAACGGGTGTATTTTTCAATCTGGAATGAGTTACGCGACGTGAAATATATGATTTTGGGATAAGAGAAACTTATCTATCCAAATAACCTATTTATATCGTGAGATTCCAAAAAGGTTAATGGTCAAAAGCCCATTTTATTTATGTATTTACCATTTACAGTAAGTTTTAGTTTAAGTCTTGTTCTTCATCATTTAAGCTTTAGGATTAGTGTCTAATGTGAAAGTACTTAGAAAAATTTGAAGGACAAGGTGGTGAAAGGTGAGATTTTTGAAGGAAATGGGAGATTTTGAAGGAAATGGGTTGAAAGGGGGTTTGAGACTTTGGGATTGAGTTTTTGAGAAGTAATTAAGGTGTTCTGATCGACCTATTGCCTAAGGACGTCTATTTCCAAGTTGGCAAAAAACTGGGATGTTACAAGGATGTTCAACCAATCCGGATTATGAGAAAATGATCAATCTACAAAGGGTCCCACAATTGGAACAATCTAATTGATTTAAAATAGGGAGAGGTGTCCTTTAACCATCGCACTCTGTTGTAGTATCAGATAAATCCACTCTTTAAAAATGAAAAAGTCCATTGGACCATAGTCCATTTAGTGGATAACTTCCAACCTTTCATGTGTTTTCAACATCCAGTCCATCTGGTAGGTTGGTCCAATACAAGGACCATCTTATGCAAACATCAAACACATTCACTCATCAAGTGGACCACACTTGTATTTCACTATATATGACTAGTGATAAATTGTTTTCTATGGCATGGCCTACCTGATGAGTAGATTGTTGGAAATAATGTGCTAAAAACAGTAGATAATATTCGAAAAAACAGAAAATTAAATAATAAAATAAATTAAGAAAAGATGATTTATTTGTGAGACCTATATCCTAGCTCGTATCGTTTCGTAGGCTTCCGCGGTTCTCCCGGTCGAATTCTGGTAACCCTCGACCTGAAATCAATATTTGCGCGCAATCCTATATCGCATCCAGTGATTCTAAGTTAGCTCGACTTGAAACTTGTACCATAGAGACCGCGCCGTCACTGTGGTTCCAACGCCGCGCATTACGCGCCGAGGAGATACCCGGTCCAGGAGATGTAGGCCCGCGTTCAGTTCGAGGAAAACGTCGTGCTTTGCAAAACCCAAGAGAAATATCTCATCAATCACCTCACATGTCAAGTATAACACCCCATCCCCAAGCAACCCATCCCTTACATGTCAAAGTACACATCACCCATCACTCACTCACCCATCACACCCATCCCTCTCCCTTACAACCTCTCTCTCTCTCTCTCTCCTTCTTCATTCTCATTGCTAGCCATGGACGTCCAAGCTTCCCAAGAGAGAAGTCATGTGTGGCCCACCTTCCTACCACCAAATCCCACCATCCAAAGTCCATCTCAACCGTTGAAATTCATCCATTGGAGCTCTAGCATGCATTGGCGGAAGAAGGAAGTGGAGATCCAACGGTGGGTGTTCATCCATCGATTTTTATATTTGATGGCCCACTTGTGGTGAGACCCATCTTGATGTATGTGATTGTAAGCTAGAGGGGCCCATAGTAGCGGGGTCCCTCCCCTTCTCACCGATCTCTCTCTTTCTCTCTCTCTCTCTTTGTGATGATGTGTGTGGCCATCCAGACCGCAGCAGGTGGGACGGCCTTGTTGTCCACCCTACTGGATTGTCAGTCCATTTAGGCCATTTGGATGATGGAAAACACCAAGATCGGCTTGATCACTAGCCGTGTGGACCCCGCATGGACCCCACTATGATGTATGGGTTTCTATCCTCACCGTCCATCCCCGTTTACCCAGGAATTAAGGCAGGCGGCCCACCTCCTGTTGGGCAATCCGCTGTCCAGCAGCAGGCCCAAATCCAGATCGTCTAGATCTTGGCCAGCCATGATATATGTGTTTTATTTCACACCGTCCAGATAGGCTGGACGGTGGAGTTCCAATGATGTGTGTAGAGCACACGTGAGACCCACCTTAACTCCATCCGGACCGTCCAACCAGGGACGGTGGGTCCCACGCCTCTACTGCTGCTTTGTTGACGGTGGATCTGGTATAAGGTATGTGCTATATATCCTACACCGCCCATCCATTTCTCTTTTGCAAACGTGTAGGGCCCACCCCACACATGTTGTACGTGTGGGATGGGACCCTCCTTGTTGTACGTATTTTGGCTGCACCGTCCATCCACGGACGGTGCTGTGAAGGGCCAACCATGATGTATTTGCCATCCAACCTGTCCGTCCGTTTTGGGCAGGACGTGGGACCTACTCACACATGCTGCACATGTGGGGTGGGGCCCACCTTGATATATATTGTATCCACACCATCCATCAACACTAACCCACCTTGATGGCACGTGGCACCACATCATGATGCATGTATTATTCCAGTCGTCCAGCTACGAAGGTGGACCCCACCGTAATGTATGTCTTCCATCCACACCGTCTAATACTTTGGACGGTGCTGGACACCATGTGTAGGCGTTGTCCTACCCCACCTCGATGTATGTGTTAGATCCATACCGTCCGTCCATTGTGGATCCACCTTTGATGTGTTTTAGACCCAAGCCGTCCACCTGTTTTGCCATATGGGCCACACCGTGATGTATTTATTTCATCCACACCGTCCAGATGTGTTGGACGATGCTGGACAATGCTCAGACAGTGTTGATGTACATGGACAATGTTTGGACAGTGCTGATCACATTAGTGAGCCATGTACCCCTATGATAGTGTACAGTGATACACATGTTGCACCTGCCACTATTGAAATGATTTTAGATGTAATCCAAGCTCCCATCATCCATCAGGACGTAAGACCCACCGTGATATATATATGTTATATATTCACACCGTCCATGTGGCCCTCACGTGACGTACGTGTTGATCCGAGCTGTCCATGGATGAGGCCCATGTGGTGTATTTGAGGGCCCATATGCAGGGCCCACCTGTTATGTATTTGTGGTTTTTGACGAGGCCCAATATGATGTTTTTATGGCCCGCATTGATGTATTTATGGTCCATTTGTATGAGGCCCATTGTGATATAATTGTGGCCCATATTTGAGGCTCAGGTGGTATGACCCAATGTAATGTATTTATGGCTTAATTGATGCAGCCCACTTGTTATATATGAGGCCCATGGTGTGGCCCATTGATGTGGCCCACTTGATGTATATTTGAGGCCCAATGTGATGTATTTATGGCCCATGTGCCGAGGCCCATAGTGATGTACATTGGGTCATTGTGTGAAACCATGGGCCCACCATATATATTTAGCCCTATGAAGGTCACTCCTTGGGAGCAATGTTGGTTAAATGTCTACATTGATGGGCAATGATGGTTAAATGTCCACACTGTGACCTTCCCTTAGGCCCTTTGTTAGGCTGATTACCGATTCTGATTGTCAAGGCTGATTATCGAGGCTGATTCCGATTATCGAGACCAATTCTGATTGTCGAGGCCGATTGTCGAGGCCAATTCTAATTGTCGAGGTTGATTCCGATTGTCGAGGCCGATTCCGATTGTCAAGGCTGATTATCGAGGCCGATTTCGATTGTCGAGACAGATTCTAATTATCGAGGCCGATTCTAATTGTCGAGGCTAATTCCGATTGTTGAGGCCGATTCTGATTGTCGAGGCCGATTTCGATCATTGAGGCCGATTTCGATTATATAGGCCGATTATCGAGGCCGATTTCGATTGTCGAGGCTGATTCCGATTGTCGAGGCCAATTGTCAAGGCCGATTGTCGAGGCCGATTACCGATACTGATTATGAGTATGTGACAGCATAACATCATGATGCATACCCATACGCATCATCTGTATGTTTGTTATGAGATGTGGTTGACCATTGGATTTATCATTGGGCAGGTTGTTATGAGACTCCCTGATAGGCAAGGATTGTCTCACATGAGCGCACGGTATGTGTAGGATTGATGCATGACTAGATTGTATGATTCATGCATCTTGCATTGTGTGTTGTAATTACTGTACGCCTTAGCGACATCAGGGCCGTAGCTTCCACAGTCATGTCGTGGATAGCCAGATGGGACACCGGAATCAATTACTAGCATCAGGCAGCCATAGATGGCCCTAGGTGAAAATTCGTAAACCTTCTTAATACCAGAGAACGCTCCAACGTCGAGACCGAATGGATATATATGATCGCATGAGGGTTATATACCAGTAGGCCGCGTTCCCATTGTATCTTGGTCGGTTGGAAGGGGGTGTGGCCTTACTCGCTTGAGGGAGTAAGCATACCTAGGCTGAGTCTGACCAACTTGAGGAATGGGTCCGCTATTGACGAGTTGGGCCCGATATTGGCAGGTGGATAGTGATGTCTCTTCCACCTACCCAGTTGTGCACTTGATGGGACGGCAGCCGGCATATAGTGTACTAGACCCCGGTGATGATCTCAGAGATGTACAGTACTGATACGTGGACTTATTGAGAAGGAGGTGCATACTCATTCATTCATTCATTCACTATCCACTCGAGCTGGTGGTGCACAACTAATTGTTGTGTACCTTCGTAATGGCAAGGATTTCGATTGGAGCGCGTGACTAACCTGAGATCAGGAGTCTACTACATTGAGTCTGGTTATCCAAAGTTAGGTATGAGACTGGTTTGGATAGAAGTCCCTTGTAATGGACCTCATAGCCTGCGATACTACGTACTATCATCCCGACTTCACTCCAGCTTGGTCATTTCATTCGCACTGCATATTGCATTGCATCCGCAACATTTAGCATTTTGGATTGCCATGTTTCTGCATTGATATGGTCGTTAGCATTTATGCCTTGCTTCGTATAGCCTTGGTATGGCTGATGGCACTCACGGACTTACCAGTATATTTCTGCTTACTCCGATATCGTATGATTCATGATCTTGTCAGTATTTCTGCTTATTTTGATATTGTATGATTTATGGCATTGTATTGCATACTTGGCACTTACCTTGTGCACACACTTTCACAACCCTCTAAGCTTTCTATAAGCTTATGCATGATAGATGCATGCAGGTGACGTTAGGTTGCAGCAGCATTGAGCTTGGAGCGTGCAGCGGTCTTCAGTAGCTTTGATTTTCAACATATGTATTTCCCTTTCAGCATTGTATTCAAAGTTTATATTAGTGGATATGTGATGATGATATTGCATTTGTGATTTAGGTAAACTTGTGGTTATGCTTCTTATGAGATAAATGTACGTTGAAAAAAATCCTCCTTGTAGGATCCCAAGATCGGAATCTGGCGTATGCGCGCTGGGAGCCGAAAATGGGGTATTACGGAGGCTGTCGACACCGGATTTGACGATCGGGAATTTTATAAGCCCGATTTCAGGGTTTGGGGCGTGACAAATGTAACGCCCCAGTCACTGCTTCAATGTGGGCAAGCGCGATGTGGGCAGGGCTGGATGCTTGACGAACTACCGCGCTTGGCGAGCTACTGTTGCAGTTGACTGTAGCGTAACTTGTCCCACATCGGAAGAGTTGTCCAAAATAATGGTGGTTATATATGGAATCTAGCCTTTAATAGTATAACGCGTTTTGGGGTGAGTCATGGGCTCGACCCCGAGAACAAAGCAGTGCGCCCTCGGGCAAAGCGGACAATATTATACTGTTAGGGCTGGGCCGTTACAAATGGTATTAGAGCCGAGGACGGCTCTGCCCTTGGTGGGGGATAATGTAATGCCTCGGTCACTGCTTCAATGTGAGCGATCGCAATGTGGGCGAGGCCGGATGCCTGAGCGAGCTACTGTTGCAGTTGACTATAGCGTAACTTATCCCACATCAGAAGAGTTGTCCGAAGTAATGGTAGTTATATGTGAGATCTAGCCTTCAATTGTATAACGCGTTTTGGAGTGAGTCATGGGCTCGACCCCGAGAACAAAGTCCTGCGCCCTCGGGCAAAGTGGACAATATTATACTGTTGGGGTTAGGTCGTTACATTATTTGTTAAAGTTGAGGCGTGACTAAATCACTCAACTTAAAACCAAATATGCCCTCCTTGAACCGCGTCCCAAGTACAACAGGAATCTTTGACAGTTAGCCTCCATGATATAACGACTATTACGCGGTCTCAATGGTGCACTCGTTGTATACGGGCTTGAACCAACATGCAAAACTTAACCAAAGTGAGTTAACTCAGTAGTGAACTAAATTGACAAAACAACACTGAACCACATATGAATTTTGAAGAACCAGAGAAAAATCGTTGGTTTTTAATGAATGAATTCGAAAAATGAGTAGGTTTATATATAGACTATGATTGTGTGCTTAAAACACCATTTCAAAAGGGTTAGGTTCATTGGGTTTGAACCCAACTGGTGCGACTACCAAAACAAACGCGTCCCTGATTTAAAATTAGCAAAAAATCGCCAGGTGCGAATATACTTGCGGAGTACGAAATAAACCATTAGTGCGAGTGTACTCTCAGTCATTGTAAGACCCGTATCCTAGACCGTACCGTTACGTCGATTTCCGCGGTCCTTCCGGTCGAATTCCGGCAATCCTCGACCTGTATCCGACGTTTGCGCGCGAACCTAAGCCGAGTCCTGCATACCGAAGTCGACTCGAACCGAAATTTGTACCTTAACGATCGCGCCATCGCCACGGTTCTAACGCCGCGACTCGCATATCAACCGGTACCTAGGCTGGAAGATGTCTGTCCATGTTCAATTCGAAGAAAACATCGCACGTTGCGAATTTCGAGGGAATCTCTACGAGATCTCCCATCAAGCAATGTCAAGTACAACCATACCTCAAGTACAAGCCCCATCCCTCCTTTTTCCCTCAAGTCAACTCTCTTTCCACCTCACCATCTCCCTTTACAAAAATTTCAACCATAACCATACCTCTTTTACCAATTTTCAAACCAAACCATACTCATCCATCTCCCATCCTTACAACACCACTTCATTAATCCCTTTTATTATTATTTCCCCTCATTTCTCAAAGATCTTCCAAGCAACCCAAAATTTCTACACGTCCCAAGCCTTCCCAACTCTCCCAAGATCAACAAGTGAGGCCCACTTTTCCACCCTCTCATCTCTCATCCCCACCATAGAAACTCCATCATCCACCGTTAAAAGTCAAGCATAGGAGCTTATAAGCCTACGGGAGCAAGGAGAAGGCCTAAAGGTGGGTGATCGACTGTTAGATTTAGATTTTTTATAAAGACCCCTTGTAGTGGGGCCCACAATGATGTACATATTGTAGTGAGGGGTCCATAGTGGCGAGGTCCCTCTATCTCACCGGTGTTCTCTTTCTCTCACTCTCTCTTTCTCTTTCTTTGATGAGATTTCTTGTGGCCACCATGTGCAAGGTGATCTTGGCGGCCTGATCGTAAGGCCCACCTTGCAATGGTTCTGTTGGACGGCCAAGATGAAGGAAAACATAAATATCAAGTTGATCCAACGGGTGGGCCACGTATATGTGGGACCCACCTTGATGCGTGGGCCACCTACGTGTGGGACCCCAGCCATGATGCCTGTGTTATATCCATGTCGTCCAGCGTCCCTGGACGCTGGACGTGCTGCTAACATGGAGTGCGTGTATTGACATGGATGTGTACTGACAAGCTAATATTTAAAAAAAAAAAAAAATAGAGAGAGAGAGAGAGAGGAAATGGTGGGCGACTCATGCAGACCCCACCTTGATGTTTATGCATGATCCAAGTCGTTCATCCCAACCCTTACATCATTTTAGGCGTTGAACCGAAAAATGAGACCGACCCAATTATCTGGCGGGTCGTGGCATTGAGAATGCTAGTATTTTCCGTTAAAACTTGGGAAAATGATTGCGGGGGTCCACAAGAAGCTTAGACCCACCTGAAACTTGGTTTGGACCCCTAATTTTGTGGGACACATACAATGGACGGGGTAGATCTGGTTAATGTGGGTCCCATCTTAAAAAAAAAAAAAAAAAAGCAGCAGCAACTGCTGCTGCTGCTAACAGACGCAGGTAGCGCCTGCGCTGCATGGGCGGCGGGCGAACGGGTTGGGTCCCACGGCCCCAGCCGTGGGCCCCACCATGATGCGTTTCGAACATCCACACCGTACATTTGACACGTCCCATTTAAATTTTGGGGTATCCCAAAAATCAGCTGTATACAGAACTCAGGTGGGCCATACCATCTAAAATCGTGTGAAGACATGCCTAGAACATATGAAATCACTTGGTGGGGCCTACCTGAAATTTGGATGCTGCTGAAACTTAGTCCGAACCCTCAACCAAGTGGGACACACATAATGGGTGGACTGGATTTGTGAACCACATCACGGTGGGCTCCCTGTCCACGTGACCTTATGAACAGGTTGGGTGACAAATAAATATTACGGTGGGCCCCCTGACCGTGTGACCTTACGGTGGGCCCCCTAACCGTGTGACCTTGTGGTGGGCCCAAGGTCCACGTGACCTTATGAATAGTTTGGATGGCAGATAAATACCACAGTGGGCCAAGGATTGGATGCAAATAAACATTACAGTGGGCCTAGGTTTGGCGTGGAAAATAAACATTATAGTGGGCCCAGGTTTGGGGTGGAAAATAGACATTACAGTGGACCCAGGTTGGGTGGAAAATAAACATTATGGTGGGTCCTACTTGGGACCCACTCATGTATGTATTGTGGTCCACACCTTCCATTAGTGTGGGCCCCACCATGAGGTATGTATTTCATCAATGTCGTCCATATGTTTTATATCCACGTAGTCCACCTTATATGAGGCCCATCTTGATTGGTTTCAGGCCCATTGTTGGGGCCCGCCTTTATATATATTTGAGGCCCATGTTACGAGGCCCATTATGATGTATGCAAGGCCTGTATGATTAGGCCCACCTTAATGTGTTTGTGGCCCGATATTGAGGCCCACTTTGATACATATGAGGCCCATGTGACTAGGCCTAACTTGATGTATTTGTGGCCTGCCCACTGAGGCCCACTCCGATATATACGAGACCCATGTACATGAGACCCTTTGTAACGTGATTCCACCATGGTTTATGTGTTGACTCTTATGGTGGGCTATGCCTTGGGAGTAATGATGGTTTAATGTCCACATTGTATGGATGATGTTGGTTAAATGGTCCGCATTGTCACTCTCCCTAAGGCCCACTGATAGGCCCATACTTGTAGTGAGTAGGCCGTCTAGTCCCATATCCGTTATGCACAAGCCCATCACCCTATGACATGTTTAGTATAGACTCATGATTCATGATCATACGCATCATATGTATGTCTGATATGACGAGTGACTGATCATAGCATATGCCTTCGGGTGGATTGTTTATGGGCTCCCTGATAGGCGGAGTTGCCCTACATGAGCGCGCACCAGGATTGTTGCATGTTTGGTAGGGTGATTCATGCACTTGCATTTGTGTGATCATGATTATTTTATGCCCTAACGACATCAGGGTCATAGCCTCCACAGACATATCGTGGGTGGCTGGGTTGGATACCGGAAATGTTTGGTTCTAATATACGGGCGCCATAAATGTTCCTGGGTGAAAATCTCTAAACCTGATGGTACTAGAGGATGACTCCAACGTCGAGACCGAGTGGATACACGAGCGCGCGAGGGCCGTATACCAGTAGGCCACGTCTCTCACTGTGTTATGGTCGGTTGGAAAAGGGTGTGACCTTACCCGCCCGAGTAAGGTGGCAATTTCTAGGTTGAGTTTGACCAGCTTGAGGAATAGGTCCGCTATCGATAAGTTGGGCCCGATATTGGCAGGCGGATAGTGAGGTCTCTTTCGCTCTCCCAGTTGTGCGTTCGGATAGGGACGGCAAACTGGCGTAGAGTGTACTGGACCCCGGTGATTATCCAGACTGAGAACCATACTAATTTGATGCTCTAGTGAGGAGCTGCACTGATATATGATGAGGATTGACATGCTTGAGCTGCATCTCGCATCGCATGGCCTTGACATGGCCGATAGCATTCATATCTCACACCGTATAACCTTGATACGGCTGACTGCATTCATGTACTCATCAGTATATTTCTGCATTACTCTGACCTTACGTTCTGAGCACGCTCATATTGCGCACACACTTACACCACCCTCTAAGCTTTCTATAAGCTTATGCACGATTAATGTGTGCAGGTGACGCCAGGACACAGCCGTAGTCTCGCAGCAGTTGGAACATGCAGCCGAGCTTCTGGAGTTTTTGTTATTATCACTATCTTGTATTTCCCTTCATACGTCTTGTACTCAAAGTTTTTTATCATAGTGAATTTTGTGATGGTGTTCTTATGGTTATTGTTCGTGGGTTATGCTTGTAGTTATGCTCATTACGTATCAAATTGATTATTAGAAATCCTCCTTGTAGCATCCCAGGATCGGAACCTAGTATATGGGTGCCGGGAGCCGAAAATGGGGTACTACGGAGGCTGTCGGCGCCGAATTCGGCGATCGGAAATTTTGTGAGCCCAGTCTCCGAGTTCGGGGCGTGACAGTCATCACATAGACCCATACCCGAACCAGGTCCGACCCGTGCACCGACATCCATGGCCCAACACGACTCGGCTCGACACACGTGCATGTATGGTCAATGGCATAGGTTCGAGCTAATGGCATAGCCTCCCATTGGACCAAATTCACATGCCCCCTGCTTCTCTTATATACTTGGAATTTTCTTTGGTCTTTTTTGATGTAGGACAAGAGATACACTAAAAACAAAGCACTTTTCAAAACAAGAAACACAAGATAATTTTAAATTTTGAAATACTTTTATTTTGAAATCCTTTTAAAATACTACAATCCCTCACATGTTTCAAATTCATAACACTTCAGTATGAGCTAGAAGAGTTGTGTAATAATGTCGATGTCTATCGGACTTTAATCGACATTTAAAATAAGCAAGTCATGATTACAGGAATCATGTGACTATCAGTCTTCAACCTGACCCTTTAAGCATAAACGGCTATACATGCCACTCAAGCAACTTTTCCGCTACAGTTGGTTTTGCGGTTGGTACCTTTTGGCCATGTACCTTTACTTGGATGTTCATGAGTGCTCTAGAGAAATGGACTATATATTCTCATAAGAAGCGGGCCCACTTCCACACTTATATAGGTGAATTTCATCTAGTATATACAACAACTGGATACACCACCACATTTGGTTATGAATTCATTAAGAGTTCAAAAACTCATCCTCTCACACATTGCTGCTTGCACTGCCTACACCATAAGAATTGGAAAGTTCTCTGCAAATGCTTCTCAGTCTCCTAGTATCTTATTCTTTACCCATTGAACCCATCGTATTAGACCCATCTGGTTTAAATTTCTTTTAAACACCATTTACTCCCTATAGGCTTGTTCACATGAGGAAGGTCTACGAGTTCCCAGGTGTTGTTCGACATGATCAATTTTAATTCATCGTTTATAGCTTCTCTCCGGAAAGAAGTATTATAAGAGTTAATGGCTTCTGAATATGTCTTAGGATCATCTTCTAACAAGAAAGTGAAAAAACTCATCCCTTAGGTTGGTCTCCTTTCAAACTCTTGTGCTCCTTTTAAGTTCTCGTTCTACTTCACTGTTCAGAGTTATGCTTCTACTAGTTGAAATAACATTAGACTCACTAATTTTTATTTTTTTTTCTACAGATCTAGTCTTCATAGAAAATTTTTTAAAAAGGTCTACATTTTTAGCTTATATAATAGTGTTTGGATCTAAAAGGTTATCCTTTGATTTCAAAAATAGAAACTTATATGCTGCATTGTGTTATGCATATCTTATAAATACACAATTAGTTGTCTTAGGACCTAGTTTCCTTTTCTTGATTTCAGGTAACCTTACTTTTGCCAGACACCCCCACACTTTAAGGTATTTATAACTAGGAGTGTGATTTTCCATAGTTCATATGATGTATTACCAGTTTTCTTATGCGATATCATATTTTGTATATAACATGTAGATAGTATGGCATCTCCCCACATATTAGAGGGTAAACCAGAACTATTCAACATAACACTCATAATTTCTTTCAATGTTCAATTCTTGCGTTCAACTATTCCATTTTATTCTGGTATGTGGGGAGCAGTAGTTTCATGTATTATTCCATTCTTTTCATAAATTTCTCTAAACTGTGAAGATTCATACTCTCTTCCTTTATCTAATCTAAGTCTTCTAATGTTCCTGCCAATTTGGTTTTCAACTTTTACTTTATACTTTATGAAGAATTCTAAAGCTTCATCTTTATTCCTTAGAAAGTATACTTTAATATATCTATAATAATCTTATACGAATGTTACATGATAGCTTTTGTCTCCTCTAGATATGTGATTTCTAAAATCACCTAAATCGTTATGTATTAATTCTAATAACTCAGAATTTTTGCTAACAAATTTAAAGGATTTTCTAACAAACTTGTATTCTATACAAGTTTCACATTTTCTGAAATTATCGACCGATATGTCAAGTAGTAATCATATTCGTTTCATTTTTTTCAAGGATTCTACATTCACGTGTCCTAATCTACTATGCCATAATGAAACAGATTCAACAATATAAGTAGAACTAGATGACATCTTATTATTAAGGTACACTTCTTCGTCATTTTGTCTAGCTTTTCTCTCTCAACAAACGGTACATGATAGTACGCGTCACAATTAAAAACACGCATCCCTGAGTAGTTTACTTGCTAACCACTCTATATTTATTCAGGAATCCTATAATTAATAGTTGTAGACAGGGACCGATTCACCAAATAGCAAGTCATGTTAATGGCCCCTACCCATAGGTCCTTGCCCAACGCAGTATTACTCAACATATTTCGAGCCATTTTCAAAAGAGTCTGATTCATATGTTCTGCCATACCATTTTGCTCTAGTGTGTACCTGAATACCTTATGCCTCATAATATCCTTTTAAGTGCTTATACTCAAGCACAATTTAGTTGTCAAATTTCGTAATCCTGAAAGGATTGTAAGTTCTCATGAAAATTCTCTTCAACAACTCATGAAGATATATAATCAACTTGATCAAGCGTCTCAGGGAAGACTCGACATCTTAAGTCATGAAAGTACATGGTTCGAAGATTGGAACACTCTGTATGAGTTAACCATCAGGTAGTATAACCTTAGATAGGATAGGTGTATTTCACATAGCATTATAATGATCATCTTTTATGTTAAAATACACTCAAGTTAAGTCAGCCTAACATCTGGTTCAGCCACCCTAACTGTCTTCGGCTAACCCTACATGTTTTGGGCAAGTTTACAGATTGAACAAGATTTTTCGCGGCATGCTCGGACAGCCAAACATGACCGTTCGACCAGCCCGAACTTGTTCGGTCAAGTTTCCATCAATGACATGTTTTCGAATTTCAGGCATATTAGGTCAGTCGAACCCTTTAGTTGACCAACCGAACTTGGGCTTAAGCCAGCCAAATTTTTGAAAGATCCCGCAAAATTCGAGTGTCGTTGGAACGAAATCATTGGAATCCGGCTAGCCAAACAGACACTCAGGCCAGCTGAATTTCCAAATCCTTTAGCTATATATAGAGGGCTTCTCTCATTCATTTACACAACGAAAGTTTGTGAGAAAATCCATCTTTTCAAGTGAGAAAGGCAGGCTCCTCTTAAGCTTTTTTAGCATAATTCTAATATTTTGTTTTAGCTTATTTAGATTAGTCTATTAAAAACAAATATTTTTAGCTTATTTTGTTTTTAATAGACTAATCTAAACTCTACTTGAGATCTAGAGAATTGAATTTGCAGCACCTAGGGTATTTGTTTTATATTGAATACTTTATAGATCCATGAATTCTTTTGGGTTGAACTCATACATGACTTCATCAATATCCCAAGAAGAAGATCGCTACATTCAAGCTACAGTTACGACTTCAACTCGCCAATCGAATATAAGTATTGATTTACTTTTATTTCAGTTTGAATTTTTCTAAGATAGCCCAAAAATCTCAGCGAGTTTGTTTATTGTGATCCCGTGAAAATCACAAAATGGGTTTGCTGTGATAGTCCGTGAAAATTGCAATAACTGTATCAGGTTGTTAAGGTAACTCTGAGAAAACCTTGAGATAGTGAAAACCAAAATTGCGAGTGTAGTAATTTTAAGAGTGGAGTAGGTTTACGTTTATACACCAAACCACTATAATTTCTTTGTGCGTTGTGGTGATTGCTTTTATTACTTGTGTGTCTATTTTGTGTTTCATTTTCTCTTGCTAAAGTTTGATATTTTGATTTTTAAAGACGTCGTGAAATAAGGTTGTCCTGCCTAAATCTTTTAGGTGAAGGTTGTGATACGAATTATTTAATATCAAGAATTCAATACTCTAAGAAATTGAGTTTATTTACATTATTATTTTGCATTATATCGAAATATTTAGCATAGTCTTATTCACCCCTCTCTAGGACATCTATAGCTCGTCTTTCATCCTCATCCTTACAAAACTGATTAAATTCATTCGAAGTAAATTCTACGTCACTGTCTGTCTTTAGTACTTTCAATTGTTCCCTTAATTATTTTTCAACCATGACCTTTCAAGACTTGTGTAACACCCTGTACTTTTCAGTACGCAGGGTGTTACCATTGTAGTTCAAGTTAGCAACTGGTGTGAGGGTACACACCCAACATATGATAGTCACTAGCAATTGATAATTCAAGATCCGGCCATTCCAACTATTAAACCTTAAGAGGGACAATCACGTTCCCTTGAAAGTGAACTTTAAGTATCAAATCAGAGTCATAAATCACTAGATCCACCATTCATCAGGGTCCAACTTGAAGGCCTTTCACTTGATCATCACACTTAAACCATTGGACCATTGATCCAACCATGGATCTTCATTTGGATGAACCCTGGGACATTCAGACCATTGATGTTCAAATTCAAAATGATTCAACCACTAAATTGTCGATAAACGTTAACTAGATGCCTTCCGATAGTCATAAGACCGAACCAGAAATTTAAACAGATCCAACCATTAGATTGTCTAGTATCAATGATTAAGTATCAAAAGGTACATCGGGTAGCCTTTTCGAACATCTGAGCCATAAATTATCGGGCCATTATACTCAATTTAATGATCCATCACTCAATAATTGTGATTGGACCCTAAGATCATCAAATCTACTAAGGATTTCCATACAGGTAGGGTTAGAAATCCTAAAGTCACTAATGAACATATTAGGAAAAGATCTGACCGTCAAATCTCCAATGATCATCGGATATCATTATTTAGACGCACAAACCCATTATTATGGCCCACCTTAGCTTTAAATCAACCTCATTGCAGAACTCATGGCCCAGAACAGATAGATAATTGGATAAATGGAGTGGATCTCATTCAAATACACCAATGTGGGCCCCACCTTAACTGAGTGTGCACAAGGGGTGCATACACTCACTGCACACTGAATCTGCCAACACAATCAAAGCCGTGTTGACCCGATAAAATTCAAAAAAAAAAAAAAAAGAAGAAGATGAGGATTTTCCTCTCCTTTTCCTCCTTTTCCTCCTTTCCCACCAGTAAACAGACGAAGTCCGTTGATTTAGATGTTGGCCCATCTACTGTGATCCCATGAGAAATCCAAGCCATTCATCGTGTTTTTCTGCCAAAACTGTCCAATCCCACCATGTCCATACAAGCTCATACATGTGCACATACGCACAAACAGGAGCGCAAAGTGCGCTGTGTGCGGCTACTTTTGCCAAAAATAGAATCCCTATTTTCTTGTAACAGCTGGCAATCCGTGTGCAGGATTTCCTCTCGATCCTAGCCCTCTATTCTGATGCATCCCAGTCGTCTAACCATTGCTCATTTAGGGACTTCCAACTACAACTTTTGAAAGCGGAAGGAATCTTTCCCTTTCCAAGTGGATCCATCCTAGCCATTCGTGAGCTTCTAGAAGCTCTTCCAAGCCATCCGTAGCTTTCGTTCTAGGGCGAGCAGCAGCCAATCTCGTGGAAATATGAAACTCCGTGAGAAATCCTCCTTTGCATGAGAAATTGCACGCAGTCAAAAATACCATTGCCCATCACTTATATGGGAACATTATGATCAACGGTGGGTCTCACAGTGTTTTAGGATCAAATCCACACCATCTATACATATCAAATCAGCAGATCAAACAACCGTAAAGAATCTGCCATTGTCGAAGAGATCATCTTCCCTGTTAACCGTGGTACCCACCATCTTACAGTGGGTCCCATTTCACGATCAAGGTCATCCATTCGATGGGCCATCGTGTCAAAGGTCCAAGCATAACATTAGATTAGTGCCATGCATCCATCCCGGTCAGTTTTAGTAGAGAAATCGGTTAGTTGTGCTCGAGTTAAACCGCACTTAGGCGTAACTAATCCCATGGATTAGTTGCCCATTTGAAGCATCTAGAATAGGAAGAAAGGACAACCTATAAAGGCTTCCTTTTAGGGCATCCTTTTCGAAAAAGGAAAGCCAAAAAAGAGAGAGATTGCGTCGCACCGAGCTGCCGCACCAAGTCAAGTCAACTCGATCCAAGTTGTCGTGAGTCAGGCTGAGTTTAGCGTCCCATCTAGGGCTTTCCATCAGAGAGAGCAAGGAAGGAAAGAAAGGAGGAGGAGGTAGAGAAGAAGGAGAGAAAAACGGCATCGCTTGACTACTGCATCGAGTTGAGTGGACTCGGTTTGAGTAGCTGCAGGCCGGGTCTGAGCCGTTTAAGAACCAGTTCGAGCCTCCCCAAAGTCCAGATGATTGCTAGACTTCCAGAAAGGAGTTTGGAAGAAGAAGAAAGAGAGAAAAGTGGCAAGGGTTCGTCGGTTCTCCACGGACTGTCGAGTCAGGCTTCCTTGACTCGATTCAAGTCATGTTCTAGTGGTAGCCTATACCGAGTCAGGCTTAAGTTTGGTCTGGATGTTGCTGGAATCCCATCCAAAAAGAGAGGAAAGAAAAGAGAAAAAAAAGGAAGGAAAGAAGATAGGAGGAAGAAAGAAAAAGGGAGGAAGATCGAGTGACTCATCTGAGTCGACTCGCCGAGTCAGCCAGGGAGAAGGTCTCTGACTTATCTATCGCGAGTTGTCAAGTAAGATTCCAATGTCCAGCCGTGAATCTCTACCAAAACTCATGGACTGAGCTCAATTAACACTAAACTTAGAGAGGTGCTGCAAATAACGGAACCACCGAGTTGCTGACTCAGTAATATGCAAGTGTCTAAGGCTATAAATGAATCAAGTTGATTCTTCATTCTCTTACCTTGCGGAAATGATACTTCGGTTCAACTCATCAGGGTTGGATTCGATCTCGATCAAGTACTTACATCCTAGAAGCAATTTTGGATGAAAACTTCGATTTAAAAGGTGAGGAATTATCCTCATTGCTTCTTACATTCACTAGTTTCCATTTTAGTTTAAATCTAGTATGTGGACAAGTATTAGAATATTGTGAATATGAATTTATTTCTTTCATACCTGCTTAGTATTGAATAACATGAGGTAATGCTTTAGATCCTAGTATTCAAAATCCTCGTTGATTAACTATGTGAATAGAATTTATTCTTGTTATCTCTATGTTATATTAATGATTGCTTGAATATAAGTATACTTTTAATAATTATGACATGAGCCATGAAACTACATTTCACTTTGTCTTATGAATTGTATGATGAAGAATATATGTGGAATATCTTTCTTTGTAAGGAACGTGGAATAAACTCTTAAATATTCCAAATAGTATAATCATACTTGAGACTAACATTCCATATTTGTGGGCGCTTATTTGAGCCTAGAGCAATTATAAAGATCTATGTTAAAGCCTTAAGCTCATGGTTGTATGTTTAATATTTGCTAAGAACCTTAAGATTTGATACTGACTATAATTTAAGGGTTGATGTTGCCAGATCTAAGGAATGTACGTGGGTATCATGGTGCATAACATCCACGCATGACATGTGAGCTTTACCGAGTGCTCGATATAAGCCACATTCTGTTCGGTTGATTAAGAATTCTATTATTCTAGTTTAAACCTCAAGATAAGTGCACTCATGCCACTATGGGTTGTTCTCTTTACATGAGTCTTTTCCGGGTTTTTAGACTTCCTCGGGTGTATCCTGAATATTTTTTCAAGAGGCTAAACTTCCTTGGGTGCACTCAATACATGGTCTTTTCCAAGTAGTAAGTCTACCACAGGTGACCCTTTCTTTTGATAGCTGGATGTGCATCCCCAGACCTGTGACTTTAGACATATATTCATACATTCATTGTAAGGCTTGAATCCTAGTCTGTACCATCCCTTAGACTTTCATGGTCTTCCCGGTCGAATTTCGGTGACCCGTGACCTGAAATTGGCGTTTGCGCGTGACCCTAAGTCGCTTCGCGTAAATCTGAGTTGTCTCGACTTGAGACTTATTTTCTTACGACCGCGCCGTCGCCACGTCTCGCGCGCTAATGCGATACCTAAGCTAGGAGTTGTGGGCCCACGTATATTCCGAAGAAATGTCGCGCGTTGCGAATTCCGAGAGAATCTCTACAACCCATCACATCAATCTATCAAGTACAAACCCATACCTCACCCATCCCTTTCTTACCAATAAAGACAAGCAACCCATACCCCATGCCACCTCACCCCCCAAAAGTCAACTAAAACCCATACCTCTCATCACATCTCTCCTTACACAACCATTCTCCCATCTTTCAGTCCATCCCATTTCATTTTCTCCACCATTTTCCAAGCAATTTCCTAGGAGAGAAAGAGCCAAGTGTGGCCCCCTTCCTACCCTAAGATCTCTCATCCTAACCTTTCAAACTTCATCATCCACCATCAAAGGGAGAGCTTAAGAGACAAGGATTCCAAGGAGCTAAAGAAGAGGACCATCGGTGGGTGCTTTGTAGGATTAGATTGTGGTTTTAGTAGTGGGCCAAGTGGGGCCTACCGATTGATGGTATGGATCCTATTTTGGACCCAATGTGTGGCCAATGGCCCACCATGATGCATATGTGTATTCCATGATGGGGCTATTCTCCATGGACCCCACCATGATGTTTAATTATTATCAATTTACAAGAGGTCATCTAGACCTTAATTGTTATGGTGGGAATGGGATTCCCACCCTGAATTGCTGATTTAGGGTCCACATGATCCGTGATCACCTTGATGTATGTATTGTGATTGTCTAGGGAGAGTTCATAGTGGCGGATCTCCTCCCCGCCTCATGTTTCTCTCTCTCTCTCTCTCTCTCTCTCTCTCTCTCTCTCTCTCTCTCTCTCCTCTCTCTCTCTCTCTCTCTCTCTCTCTCTCTCTCTCTCCTGTATGATGACCCACCTATTGATGTATATTGATCCACGTTGTCCATCGAGTGGGACCACACGCTATCCAACAGTGGGGCGCCCACTGTCCAGCAACAGGACCACCTACTGCCGTTTTGGGCTCAAGCGTAAGGCAAAACTCAAATATTTGCCTGGTCCTGGGACTGTGTGGCCCACCCTGATGGACCCCACCTTAATGTACGTGTTGCATATCTGCATCGTCCGTCCAGGTGGTGAGTACATGGGCCTAGTGGGCCGTGACCAGCTCGGACGGGCTGCTGTCCAGACTTTCTAGCAGGTCTGGACGCAGCAAAAACACAATATTAGCTTTATCCTATGGCTGGTGGGTCCCACACATGTGGACCCACCAGATGTATGTATTGTGTATTCATACCATCCATCCAGACAGTGGGACCCACCTTGGTGTATGTGTTTTAAATCCACACCGTCCATCTGGACGGGTGGTGTGGGAACCCACCGAGATGTATTGTTTCATCCGGCTGTCCATTGGGCAGGACAGTGAAACCCACCTTTATATATTTGTTATATCCAACAGCTGTCCATCTGTTTGGACGTGGGCCCACCCCACACGTGTGGCACGTGTGGGCAGGTGGGACCCACCTTGATGTATCTATTTTTATATCCAGTCCGTCCATCTGCCCTAAATGCTGGAACTTTTAAATGTATATATATACATATGTATATAACATATAATATTATAATAATATATTATGGTGGGCCCCACCTGGGAACTCACCTACCGCTGATCGTATTGACGTCAGAAAGGGGGCCTAATCATGAGGGATGTGTTATATCCCAACCATTCATCTGGTATGTGTTGACGTCAGTAAGTTCTGTGGGTCTGAGATCATGAGGTATGTGGTGTATCCTCACCGTCCAGGGGACAGTGGGACTTCCCCTAGCTAGTGTAGCCCACTAGACGTGGGACCACCATGATTTATGTAGATCTAAAATTCAAGTGGGACCCACCATTATGTATTTCATCCACACTATCCAGTAGCCGTGGGTCCCAACGTGATGTATGTGTTGTAATCCACACTGTCCAACCATGAACGGTGGGACCCACACGATGAATGTGTTTTATATCCACGCCATCTGTCCATGTTGCTGGACGTGCAAGGCCAGCCTGCTGTGTAATTGTAGGGCCCACCATGTTGTACGTGTTTCATCTATGTAGTCCACTTATGCGGCCCACCTTGATGTGTGTATGGCAGGCACACTGTCCATCTGATGGGGCCCATTTGAAACGTGCAGGGCCCACCTTGATGTGTTGTATGTGAGGACCGTTATGATGTATTTGAGGCCCATTATGATGTGTTGGAGGCCCATGGGTTGTGGCTTATTGTGATGTATTCGAGGCCCATGGGACGTGTCCCATTGTGATGTATTTAAGGCTCGGATGGTATGGCCCAATGTGATGTATTTATGGCCCATTGATGGGGCCCAACGTGATGTATTTATGGCCCATTGATGAGGCCTAATGTGATGTATTTATGGCCCATTGATGGGGCCCAATGTGATGTATTTATGGCCCATTGTAGGCCCAATGTGATGTATTTAAGACCCATTTGATGAGGCCCGATATGATGTATATGTAGCCCATGTGATTCGGCCCATTATGATGTATATGTGGCCCATGAGTGAGGCCCAACGTGTTGTATATGAAACCCATGAATGAGGCCCGACATGTTGTATATGAAGCCTGTGTGAGCGGCCCATTGTGATGTATATTAGGCCCATGTGAGTGGCCCATTGTGATGTATATATTAGGCCCGTGTGAGCGACCATTGTGATATATATTAGGCCCATGTGAGCGGCCCATTGTGATGTGTATTAAGCCCATGAGATGCGGCCTATTGCGATGTGTAAGGCCCATGTGATGCGGGCCATTGTGATGTATTTGAGGCCCAGATATCATGCCCAATGTAATGTATATGAGGCCCATATGGTGAGGCCCGATGTGATGTATATGTGGCCCTTGAGTGAGGCCCATTGTGACATATGTTGGGCCCTTGTGTGTGGCCATGGGCCTACTATATGTTTGGTCATATGAGGGTCACTCCTTGGGAGCAATGTTGGTTGAATGTCCACATTGATGAGCAATGACGGTTAAATGTCCACATTGTGACCTTCCCTTAGGCCTCGTTAGGCCGATTATCGATGTTGATTATGAGTATGTGATAGCATAACATCATGATACATGCCCATACACATCATCTACATGCTTGATATGAGATGTGGTTGATCATTGCATATATCATTGGGCAGGTTGTTATGGGATTCCCTGATAAACGGAGTTGCCCCACATGAGCGTGCGATATGCGCAGGTTTGATGCATGACTGGATGGTATAACTCATGCATCTCACATTTTATGATATGACCACCATACGCCCTAACGACATCAGGGTTGTGGCCTCCACAGGTATGTCGTGAATGGCCAGATTAGACATCGAAAATGTTTGGTTTAAGCATCTAGGCACATTAGATGTCCATGGGTGAAAGTCCCTAAACCTCCGTGGCCAAGAGACGCTCCAATATCTAAACCAAGTGGATATACATGAGCGCCCGAGTGCCGAATACCAGTAGGCTGCTTCTCCCACTGTGTCGTGGTCGGTTGAAAGGGGGTGTAGCCTTATCCACCTGAGTGAGGGGGCTGTAAGCTAGGCTGAGTTTGATCAGCTCCCAAATGGGTCCACTATTGACGAGTTGGGTAGGCATTGATATACTACTGATAGGCAGGTAGTGAGGTCTTTCCCACTTGCATGGTTGTGCGGCTAGGGAAATGGCAACCAGTGTGGAGTGTACTAGACCCCGTTGATGATCACAGAGATGTACGGTACTGATGTGTGGACTTATTGAGCAGGAGTTGCATACTTAGCATCTTATTCTTTCATTCATTCATTCACTATCCACTCGGGCTGGTGGTGCGCAACTAATCGTTATGTGTACCTTCGCAATGGCTAGGATTTCGGTTGGGGAGCACGACTAACCTGAGATCAGGAGTTTACCACATTGAGTCTAGCTATCCAAATTTTAGTATGGGACTGGTTTAGATAGAAGTCCCTTGTGATGGACCCCACAACTTGCGATACTACGTATTATCATCCCGACTTCACACTCTAGTTTGGTCATTTCATTCGCACCGCATATTGCATTGCATCCTCAGTATATGATATTTGGCTTAGTATGTTCTTGCATCGTATAGCTTGGATAAGGTTAATGGTATTTACAGACTTACCAGCATGTTTCCGCATTGCTCTGATATTGTATACTTGGCACTTACCTTGCGTACACACTTTCACCACCCTCTAAGCTTTCTATAAGCTTATGCACGATAAATACATGCAGGTGGTGTTAGGTTGCAGCAGCCTTGAGCTTGGAGCGTGTAGTGGTCTTTTGGAGCTTTAATTATCGATATATGCATTTCCTTTTTAGCATTGTATTCAACTGTTTATATTAGTGGATATATGATGATGATGTTGTCTTTGTGATTTGGGTAAACTCGTGATTATGCTTCTTACGAGATAAACGTACGTTGAAAAATCCTCCTTGTAGGATCCCAGGATCGGAATCTGGCGATGGGCGCTGAAAGCCGAGAATGGGGTACTACAGAGGCTGTCGGCACCGAATTCAGCGATTAGAAATTCCGTGAGCCCAGTTTCCGAGTTTGGGGCATGACAGAAGTTGGTATCAGAGCATAACTTGGGAATACCTGAAGATAACATCACGTATCTGCTGATAGCTACCCTACACTATATGATTGTTGAGGACTTAGAATGATTAGGTCCCCGAGTTCGAATAACTTAGAAACTTTCTGATATATCTCCCTACGTTGAGATTGTGAAGTTGCATAGTATTCCAGTCTCGATCGTTTCTAACCGGGATCCAAGGATCAGTAGGGTCATCATAGTGTAGATGAGGCATCTAAGGAGCAATAGGCTGAAATTCGTGAGCGTTATCCCCATTTCTTAGGTGTTTGATTATATTGATATGTTGTGTTTTGATTATATCTATAGTGATAGGATTTTCCTCCCTTGGTGAGCTCTGTATTGGTTGTGTTGTGATTTAAATTTTGAGGACAAAATTTTTATTAGGAGGGGAGAGTTGTAAGGCCCGTATCCTAGTCCGTACCGTCCATTAGACTTTCGCGGTCCTCCCGATCAAATTTCAATGACCCACGACCTAAAATCGGCGTTTGCGCACGACCTTAAATTGCATCTCGTAAATCTGAGTCTGCTCGACCCGAGATTTATACCCTTGCGACCACGCCGTCGCCGCAATTCCAACGCCATGTCTCGCGCGCCGATGCGATACTCAGGCTAGGAGTTGTGGGCCCGCGTATATTCCGAAGAAACGCCACGCGTTGCGAATTTCGAGAGAATCTTTACAATCCATCATATCAATCTATCAAGTACACAAGTCATGCCTCTCCCATCCATTTCTTACCAATAAAGACAAGCAACCCATACCTCATGCCACCTCACCCCCCAAAAGTCAACTAAAACCCATACCTCTCATCACATCTCTCCTTACACAACCATTCTCCCCTCTTTCAGTCCATCCCATCTCATTTTCTCCACCATTTTCCAAGCAATTCCCAAGGAGAGAAAGAGCCAAGTGTGGCCCACTTCCTACCCCAAGATCTCTCATCCTAACCTTTCAAACTTCATCATCCACCATCAAAAGCAGAGCTTAAGAGACAAGGATTCCAAGGAGCTAAAGAAGAGGACCATCGGTGGGTGCTTTATAGGATTAGATTGTGGTTTTAGTAGTGGGCCAAGTGGGGCCTACCGATTGATGGTATGGATCCCATTTTGGACCCAAGGTGTGGCCAATGGCCCACCATGATGCATATGTGTATTCCATGATGGGGCTATTCTCCATGGACCCCACCATGATGTTTAATTATTATCAATTTACAAGAGGTCATCTAGACCTTAATTGTTGTGGTGGGAATGGGATTCCCACCTTGAATTATTGATTTAGGGTCCACATGATCCGTGATCACCTTGATGTATGTATTGTGATTGTCTAGGGGGAGTTCATAGTGGCGGAGCTCCTCCCCGCCTCATGTTTCTCTCTCTCTCTCTCTCCTCTCCTCTCTCTCTCTCCTCTCTCTCTCTCTCTCTCTCTCTCTCTCTCTCTCTCTCTCTCTCTCTCTCTCTCTCTCTCTCCCCCCCCCCTGTATGATGACCCACCTGTTGATGTATATTGATCCACGCTGTCCATCGAGTGGGACCACATGTTGTCCAACAGTGGAGCGCCCATTGTCCAGCAACAGGACCGCCTACTGCCATTTTGGGCTCAAGTGTAAGGCAAAACTCAAATATCTGTCTGGCCCTGGGACTGTGTGGCCCACCCTGATCGACCCCGCCTTAATGTACGTGCTACATCGTCCGTCCAAGTGGTGAGTACGTGGGCCTAGTGGGCCGTGACCAGCCCGGACGGGCTGCTGTCCAGATCGTCCAGCAGGTCTGGACGCAGCAAAAACATAAATATCAGGTTTATCCAATGGCTGTTGGGTCCCACACGTGTGGACCCACCAGATGTATGTATTGTGTATTCATACCATCCATCTAGACAGTGGGACCCACCTTGGTGTATGTGTTTTAAATCCACACCGTCCATCTGGACGGGTGGTGTGGGAACCCACCGAGATGTATTGTTTCATCCATCCGTCCATTGGGCAGGACGGTGGAACCCACCTTTATGTATTTGTTATATCCAACAGCCGTCCATCTGTTTGGACGTGGGCCCACCCCACATGTGTGGCACATGTGGGCAGGTGGGACCCACCTTGATGTATCTATTTTTATATTCAGTCCGTCTATCTACCCTAGATGCTAGAACTTTTAAATGTTGTCACGCCCCAAACTCGGAAACCAGACTCACAAAATTCTCGATCACCGAATCCGGCGCCGACAGCCTCCGTAGAACCCCATTCTCAGCTCCCGGCACCCATGCACCAGATTCCGATCCTGAGATGCTACGAGGAGGATTTCCAATATCAGTTTGATTCGTAATAAGCATAACCAAAGGCATAACCCACAAACAACAACCAAAACTCCATCACATTTCTACTATGATCAAAAACTTTATAAGTACAATGAGCATAAAGGGAAATACAATGATAATGGATAAAAAAACTCCAACATGATCTGCTATGCGCTCCTGCCTTAGCCCTGTTGCGGTCCTATGTCACCTACAGGCAACGGTCGTGCATAAGCTTATAGAAAGCTTAGAGGGTGGTGAAAGTGTGTGCGCAAGGTAGTAATATAGTTATGCAGTATTAGAGTAATGCGAAACATGCTGATGAATCCATGAATACCGTTAGCCGTACCAAGGCTATGCGATGCAAGGCATGAATGATGTCGGTCGTACCAAGGCCATGCGAAGCAAGGCATAAATGATATCGGTCGTACCAAGGCCATGCGATGCAAGATGCAACTCAAGCATACGAATCCTCATCTAAGTCCACATATCAATACAGCTCAAATCTGAAATATCACCGGGGTCTAATACACTCCAAACCAGATTGTCGCCCCATCGCGCATAATAAGGTAAGTGGAAGAGACCTCACTATCCGCTTGCCAACATCGGGCTCGGCTCGTCGATAGTGGACCCATTCCTCGAGCTGGTCAAGCTCAGCCTAGCTTTGCCCCCTCTTCTCGGGCGAGTAAGGCCGCACCCCCTTCCAACTGACCATGACATAATGGAAAGCATGACTATCTAGTAATCGGCACTCGGCGCTCATCCACCCACTCGGTCTAGACGTTGGAGCAACCTCTTAGTACCATAATGGTTTAGGGACTTTCACCCAAGGATATCTATAGCACCCCATGTAGAACAAGATTTTCGGTATCCAATCCTGCCAACCACGATATGCCTGTGGCGGCTACGGCCCTGATGTCGTTAGGGCATACAGTAACCATATCACACAATGCGAATGTATGAATCACACTATCCAATCATGCAGTAATCCTGCGCGTATCGTGCGCTCATGTAGGACGACACCGCCTATCCGGGAGCCCCTAAACAATCTGCCCGAAGGCATATGCTATGATCAGTCACTTCTCATATCAAGCATACATATGATGCGTATGATCATGAATCATGGAAGTATACTAAACATGTTATATGGTGATGGATGTTGTTCATAACGAAGATGGGCCTAGACGGCCTACAAGTATGGGCCTAACAATGGGCCCTAAGGAGAATTATAATGCGGACATTTAACCAACATTATTCTTACAATGTGGACGTCAAACCAACATTGCTCCCAAGGCACGGCTGTCATAAACATCATTACACAAACCACGGTAGAGTTACACATTGTAATGGACTTGTGTACATCTAATTGGGCCTCGACCCATGGGCCTTAGATATAACAAATGGGCCGCATAACATGGACCTTATGTATATCAAGTGGGCCTCAATGGATGGGTCATAACTACATCAAGATGGGCTAATCATATGGGCCTCATACATATCAAGGTGGGCCTCAACAACGGGCCTCGTATATTACATCTGCCTAACCAACTGGGCCCCAAGTACATCGCATCGGGCCTAGTCAAATGGGCCGAATCAATGGGCCGATTTAAATGGCCGAGTCAAATGAGCCAAATGTATATCAAATCGGGCCCACCCTTATGTATTTGAGATCCGACATATCCATAAGTTATCATAGAGATAGATGAAATGAAAACAATTGGAAATTACCATGGCCCTTAGGAGTTTGAATGGTGGATGACACGGTCCACTATTTAAATGGTGGGGTCCACTTGAACTTTAGATCTAACTCACCCATTTTTCCATGTTGTAAAATGGTCTCACAAATGGTTGGACGGCATGGATATAACACATGCATCATGGAGGGCTCCATCGTTCAAACAGTAGACGGTTTCGATAAGACACATACATCAATGTGGGCCTGCGGGCTTGCTGCCAACGAGGAACAGCTAGATAGTTACTGCACAAGCAGCTTGCTGCACTCTAAATGGCAGAGGTGGGTCCCATGTAGGGCCCACCCTTATATATATACATAAAACATATATAATATATTTTAATATATATATATATATATATGTTGCTAGTGCAGCTTTATGTACTTAAGAGAGAGAGAGAGAGAGAGCCTCGTGCTTCTTTAATGAGCAGCATAGCTGCCCTTTTTTTTCTGCTCTGTAACAAGACAGAGGTGGGTCCCACGTAGGGCCCACCACAATAACTATATATTGGATATAATATATATATTATATAATATAATATATATATAGCATATACCTGACGTCCAGGCCGTCCAGGGCCTGGACGGTCACACAAATCAGGGAGGGCCCCACACGTGGGGTGTGTCCCACCGTCAGATGGACGGTGGACACAATACATGTATTATGGTGCGGCCATCTTATACGGATGGACGGCATGGATGGGTCCCACGGACCCCACAATCCGTTCACGCCATGCTAGCCACCGTACCAGGGAACGGTACCAAGACCTCAGTATTGAAAGGAGGTATCTTTCACTCAGTCTGCCAGTTGAATTAGGGCCTGGGCCCCACGTTGAAACAAGATATCTTTCACTAGTCTGCCACTTGAGCTATGGATCTGGGAGTGCACACGCACCAAGGAGGGCCCACACGGACGTGGGCCCCACCGTCTAGGGGTGGTGGACGGTTTGGATAAAACACATACAGTATGGTGTGGCCCGTTTGGATGGATGGATGAAGTGGGTGGGTCCCATGGACCCCACCGTCAGTCCACACCATGCCAGTACACCCATGTCAGTACACACTCCATGTTAGCCACCTCCACAGGGATCGATACCAAGACCTCCAGTGTTGAAACGAGGCATCTTTCACTCGGTTTGCCACCTAAGCTATGGAGCTGGGTGGGCCCACGTCAGATCACACTTCACTGACAGCCACTTCCACTATTAGCCACCTCAAGGTGGGCCCCCTAAGGACGGTTGGGATGGCATATAAACATCATGGTGTGTCCCACATAGATGGGGTCCACAGGTAGATGGCATGGATGATATACACACATTAGGTGGGCCATAATCATAGAAAGAGAGAGAAAGAGGCATCGGCAATGTCGGAGGTGATGGAGGGGCCCCGCCACTATGGGCCCCTCTTTGATACAAAATATACATCAAGGTGGGTCCCACTACATGTGGCCCTTTAATCACAAAAAATGCAAATGTGGGATCAAGATCACCCACCGTCTTCTGCTTCTTGGTTCGTCGGAAAGGTAGCCCGCCTAAGCTTCGATTTCAACGGGGGATGATGAAGTTTAGATGGTTGAGATGGAAGATGAGAGGGTAGGAAATGAGTCACACACAAAGTTCTCTTGGAGGTTTGGGAAAATGCTTGGACGTGTGGTTTTTCTCTAGCCTGGGAAAGTGAGTTTGAGAATGAGAGAAAGAGAGGGTTGTAAAGGGAGAGAGAGAGATGGGTGATGGAGTGATGGATGTGTTGATGTGGTGAGTGATGTGTGTAAGAGCCTTTTTTTACTTTTGTGGTAGATTGTGTAAGAAGGGGTATGGGCTTGTAAGAAACTTTTGACTTTAGGCATTGCTTGGGGAAGAGTGAGAGGTGATGTGTACTTGACATGATGGGATTGATTGGTTGATTGATTGACGTGACATATTGTAGAGATTCTCTCGGAATTCGCACGCGCGGTATTTTCCTCGCACCGAACGCTGGCCCACATCTCCTGGCCAGAGTATCGGATTGGTGCGCGAGGCGCGGCATCGGAACCGCGGCGATGGCGCGGTCGCTAGGGTACAAGTCTTAAGTTGAATCAACTCGGGTTGACGGCGTGTGAATCAGGGTCGTGCACAAATGCCGGTTAAGGGTCGAAGGTTACCGGAATTCGACCGAGAAGATCGCGGGAACCTACGGAACGGTACGGGTCTTACATATATATACATATGTATATAACATATAATATTATAATAATATATTATGGTGGGCTCCATGTGGGAACCACCTACCGTTGAAACAGATTGGTTGGTGTATTCCACATCAGCTATATATCTGACCGTATTAACGTCAGAAAGGCGGCCTGATCATGAGGGATGTGTTATATCCCAACCATTCATCTGGTATGTGTTGACGTCAGTAAGTTCTGTGGGTCTGAGATCATGAGGTATGTGGTGTATCCTCACCATCCAGGGGACGGTGGGACTTCCCCTAGCTTGTGTGGCCCACTGGACGTGGGACCACCATGATTTATGTAGATCTAAAATTCAAGTGGGACCCACCGTTATGTATTTCATCTAGTTGTCCAGTAGCCGTGGGTCCCAACGTGATATATGTGTTGTAATCCGCACCGTCTAGCCATGGACAGTGGGACTCACATGATGAATGTGTTTTATATCCATGCCATCCATCTGTGTTGTTGGACATGCAGGGCCAGCCTACTGTGTAATTGCAGGGCCACCATGTTGTACGTGTTTCATTTATGCCGTCCACTTATGCAGCCCACCTTGATGTGTGTATGGCAGGCACACTGTCCATCTGATGGGGCCCATTTGAAATGTGCAGGGCCCACCTCGATGTGTTGTATGTGAGGCCCGTTATGATGTATTTGAAGCCCATTGTGATGTGTTGGAGGCCCATGGGTTGTGGCCTATTGTGATGTATTCGAGGCCCATGGGACATGGCCCATTGTGATATATTTGAGGTCCAGGTGGTATGGCCCAATGTGATGTATTTATGGCCTATTGATGGGGCCCAATGTGATGTATTTATGGCTCATTGATGAGGCCCAATGTGACGTATTTATGACCCATTGATGGGGCCCAATGTGATGTATTTATGGTCCATTGATAAGGCCCAATGTGATGTATTTATGGCTTTGATGAGGCCCGATATGATGTATATGTAACCCATGTGATTTGGCCCATTATGATGTATATGTGGCCCATGAGTGAGGCCCGACGTGTTGTATATGAAACCCATGAGTGAGGCCCGACATGTTATATATGAAGCCCGTGTGAGCGGCCCATTGTGATGTATATTAGGACCGTGTGAGCAGTCATTGTCATGTATATTAAGCCTGTGTGAGCAGCCCATTGTGACCATGAGATGCGGCCCATTACGATGTGTAAGGCCCATGTGATGCAGGCCATTGTGATGTATTTGAGGCCCAGATATCATGCTCAATGTAATGTATATGAGGCCCATATGGTGAGGCCTGATGTGATGTATATGTGGCCCTTGAGTGAGGCCCATTGTTATATATGTTGGGCCCTTGTGTGTGGTCATGGGCCCACTGTATGTTTGGCCATACGAGGGTCACTCCTTGGGAGCAATGTTGAATGTCCACATTGATGGGCAATGATGGTTAAATGTTCACATTGTGACCTTCTCTTAGGCCTCATTAGGCCAATTATCGATGTTGATTATGAGCATATGATAACATAACATCGTGATACATGCCCATACGCATCATCTGCATGTTTGATATGAGATGTGGTTGATCATTACATATACCATTGGGCTGGTTGTTATGGGACTCCCTGATAGACGGAGTTGCCCCACATGTTTGATGCATGATTGGATGGTATGACTTATGCATCTCACATTTTATGATATGACCACCGTACGCCCTAGCAACATCAGAGTTGTGGCCTCCACAGGCATGTCATGGATGGCCAGATGGGACACCAAAAATGTTTGGTTCGAGCATCTTGGCACGTTAGATGTCTGTGGGTGAAAGTCCCTAAACCTCTGTGGTCAGGAGACGCTCCAACGTCTAAACTGAGTGGATATACATGAGCATCCAAGTGTCGAATACCAGTAGGCCGCGTCTCCCACTGTGTCGTGGTCAGTTGGAAGGGCGTGTCGCCTTATCCGCCCGAGCGAAGGGGCTGTAAGCTAGGCTGAGTTTGACCAGCTCCCAAATGGGTCCGCTATTGACGAGTCAGGTAGGCATTGATATGCTGCTGGCAGGCGGGTAGTGAGGTCTTTTTCACTTGCATGGCTGTGCGGCTAGGGAGGCAGTAACTAGTGTAAAGTGTACTATATCCCGTTGATGATCCTAGAGATGTAGGTACTGATGTGTGGACTTATTGAGCAGGAGTTGCATACTCAGCCTCTTATTCTTTCATTCATTCATTCATTATCCACTGGGGCTGGTGGTGCGCAACTAATTGTTATGTGTACTTTCGTAATAACCAGGATTTTGGTTGGGGCGCGAGACCAACTTGAGATCAGAAGTTTACCACATTGAGTCTAGCTATCCAAATTTTGGTATGGAACTGGTTTGGATAGAAGTCCCCTGTGATGGACCCCATAACTTGCGATACTACGTACTATCATCCCGACTTCACACTCTAGTGTGGTCATTTCATTCGCACCGCATATTACATTATATCCTCAGTATATGATATGTGGCTTATTATGTTCTTGCATCGCATAGACTGGATAAGGCTTATGGTATTTATAGACTTACCAACATGTTTTCGCATTGCTCTGATATTGTATACTTGATACTTACCTTGGCACACACTTTCACCACCCTCTAAGCTTTCTATAAGCTTATGCATGATAGATGCGTGCAGGTGGCGTTAGGTTGTAGCAATGTTGAGGTTGAAGCATGCAGCGGTCTTCTGGAGCTTTGATTATCGATATATATATTTTCCTTTCAGCACTGTATTCAACTGTTTATATTAGTGGATATGTGATGATGATGTTGTCTTTGTGATTTGGGTAAACTTGTGGTTATGCTTCTTACAAGATAAATGTATATTGGAAAATCGTCCTTGTAGGATCCCAGGATCGGAATCTGGCGTATGGGTACTGAGAACCGAGAATGGGATACTGCGAAGGCCATCGACACCAGATTCGGCGATCGAGAATTTTGTGAGCCTGGTTTCTGAGTTTGGGGCGTGACATTCATGCATACATATATTCATATTACTTTGCTCTCATTATGAATTGTTAAGTTGATTGAAACTAATTTGGAATACTATAATATGCATGTAATCTTTGTGGAAAGTTCTTATTGAGTTTATCACTCACCTTATCGTGCGGTTGCACCAAATAGATGCAGGTTTAATAATGGAAGGAGACCCTTCTGTTGGGATCCCAGAGAAGACTGAAGAGGAGTTCGGCGAGGAAGGACTCTATGCTAACGTAGTTGAGCCGTTGGAGCTCATTTAATAATCTAGGATATACATACTTTGGTTATTCAGACTTTATGTTTTGTCTTCATTTTGAGGATTGTAATTAAAATCCCCCGCTGAGGGATTTCATTTTACTTCCATTAAACTTCTTTGTTATTACTTATGATATCATTAGCTTATGCAGTAGTTGCCTTACTTTATGTCATGGGATTTGCTTGTAATTAAGATGTATGGTAGTTCACCTCATAACGTAATACTCGGGTTCTCATTCGCGAGCGATCATCCTCGGGTTATGAGAACCATGGTGTTACAACTTGAAAGTGGTAAACACGTCAAATTTATTCTCTATGAAATAAACCCACACATTTCTAGAGAAGCCGTCAATGAATGTTACGAACAATGACAACTCTCCTTTAGAAACCACGGGTGACAGCCCCCATATGCCAGAGTGCTTATAATCCAACGGTCCCTTACTACTATGTTTATCAGTTTTAAATAACAATTTTAATGGTTTACCGTATATGCAATGCTCACATACATCTAAATAACAAATTTTAAAAGAGAAATTTGGGACTGTGGACCCCACCTTTTATCCAGCTGTTTTTATGAAACAATACACACTTTGCTTTACAACTTAGACCTGCTTGTACGGACAGCGAATTTGAGGACGAAAATACCCCTCCGTTCACGGAAACGGATTGGGTACTCCCCCCGCCACCAGCCAATGGCGGATGGTCGGTGGTCTGTGGGCCCCACCATGATGTATGCTTTTCATCCATGCCGTCCAAATATTTTTCCACATCATTTTATGATATGAGACGAAAATTGAGGTATATCCAAATCTCAAGTGTACCACATTAAAGGAAACAGTGTTGAATGAGCGTCAACCATTAGAAAACTTTAGGGGGCCCACTGTGATGTTTGTGAGAAATCCTCCCCATCTAAGTTCATTCATAGGGTCACAAAGACCTGGATGAAGAGGAAAAACAAATTTTATATGATCCAAAACTTCTGTAACCCCTAAAAAGTTTTCAATGGTAGACGTTCAATTCCCCACTGCCTTTTACAGTGTGGTCCACTTGATAGTTAGATCTATCTAATTTTTCGTCTCAAGCCTTAATATGAGCTAGCCAAATATATGGATGGTTTGGATATAACACAGACCTCATGATGGGACCCACAAAAGCAACACAGCAAAAAAAAAAAAAAAAAAAAACCACAAACTATCGCGGCACTGACGTAGTCTGGCTATGGTTATCGCTACGGTTATAATCCGTAGCGATAGTGTATCCAAAATTGCAGAATTTTTTAGGCAAACTCGCTAGACAGTCTTAGACTTTTTCGATAATATTGAAAGGCTTTCGATATATCGAAGCTATGGCTACGGTTATAATTCGTAGCTATAGGGTCCCACTGACCGTAGCAATAGGTCCTCGATGTTAGTTATCGATACTATCTATCATATCTCGATATTATCGAAGACTTATGCTCGATATTATCTATCATATGTCGATATTATCGACAATTAGGCTACAGTTATAATTCGTAGCCATAGGTCTACAGTTATTTTCTCATCTTCTTTTCCCATAAGTACTATTACTTTATCAACTTACTTCTTCACACTTAATGCAAAAATAAATAAATAATTAATTAATTTAAAAAATAAAAAATAAAACAAATCATTAGGACATCATAAAGAATGTAACCTTTAATATGAAAAGTTTCAAATTTATGCCATAGAGATTTTATAATATAACTCATGTAATGTCACGCCCCAAACTCGGAAATCGGGCTCACAAAATTCTCGATCACCGAATCCGGCGCCGACAGCCTCCGTAGAACCCCATTCTCGCTCCCATCGCCTATACGCCAGGTTCCGATCCTGGGATGCTACAAGGAGGATTTCTAATAATCAATTTGATTCGTAATGAGCATAACCACAAGCATAACCCACGAACAATAAACACATGAACACCATCACAAAATCCACTATGATAAAAAACTTTTGAGTACAAGGCGTAAGAAAGGGAAATACAATATACTGAAAATGACAAAAACTCCAAAAACTCGGCTGCACGCTCTAACTGCGGCGAGTCTACGGCTGCGTCCTGGCGTCACCTGCACGCATCAATCGTGCATAAGCTTATGAAAAGCTTAGAGGGTGGTGTAAGTGTGTGCGCAATATGAGCGTGCTCAGAATACCAGGTCAGAGTAATGCAGAATCGTGCCAATGAGTACATGAATGTAGTCAGCCGTACCAAGGCTATGCGGTACAGAATATAAATGATATCGGCCATATCAAGGCCATGCGATGCATAATGCAGCTCAAGCATGTCAATACTCATGTCAATACAATTATCAGTCTGGATAATCACCGGGGTCTAGTACACTCTACGCTAGCTTGCCGTCCCTATCCGGACGCACAACTGGAAGAGCGAAAGAGACCTCACTATCCGCCTGCCAATATTGGGCCCGGCTCGTCGATAGCGGACCGATTCCTCAAGCTGGTCAAACTCAACCTAGAAATTGCCCCCTCACTCAAGCGGGTAAGGTCACACCCCTTTCCAACCGACCACGACACAGTGGGAGACGCGGCCTCCTGGTATTCGGCCCTCATGCGCTCGTACATCCACTCGGTCTCGACGTTGGAGTCATCCTCTGGTACCATCGGGTTTAGGGATTTTCACCCAGGGACATCTATGGCGCCCGTATGCTAGAACCAAACGTTTTCGGTATCTAATCCAGCCACCCACGATGTGTCTGTGGAGGCTATTGTAAGACCCGCATCTTAGACCGTACTGTTCCATAGGTTTTCGCGATCTTTCCGGTCGAATTTCGGCAACCTTCGACCCTTAACCGGCGTTGCGCGCGACCCTGATTCACACGTCGTTAATCTGATTCGACTCAACCCGAGACTTGTACCATTGCGATCGCACCGTCGCCGCGGTTCCGATGCCGCGACTCGTGCGCCGAGGCGATACTCTGGCTAGGAAATGTAGGCCAGCGTTCGGTGCGAGGAAAATGCCGCACGTTGCGGATCCCAAGAGAATCTCAACGGCTTGTCACATCCATCAATCAATCAATCCATCCCATCATGTCAAGTACACATCACCTCACACCCTTCCCCAAGCAAACCCAAAAGCCAAAAAGGCTCTTACACACCCATGCCTTTCTTACACAAATTGTCACAAAAGTCAAAAAGGTGCTCTTACACACCCATCACCACCACATCCATCAAACATCACCCATCTCTCTCTCCCTTTACAAGTCTCTCTCTCTTTTTCAAATCTCACTCCAAGCAAATCCCCATACGTATGAGCTTCTCCCTCTCTTTCAAACTCCAAGTGTGGCCCACCTTTCCATCCTAAGATCTCCCATCCTAGCCATCCATTCCTCATCTCCTCCTTTGAAATTGAAGCTAAGGAGCTAAGGAACCCATAGGAGCAAGAAGATCGGACGGTGGGTGCTTGATAAGAGTAGTTTTTCATGTTTTTAAGATGGCCCAAGTGAGGCCAACCGATCAATGGTTTGGATCTCACTTGGGACCCTAAGAGGTGGCCGATGGCCTACTTAGATCATCATGATCATTCCATGATGGGCCCAATCTCCATGGACCCCATCATGATGTTTACTTTCTAGTTGATAAGGGTCATCTAGACCGTCTATTTCATTGGAGAAGGAATCTCCACCGTTGGATTGTGATTTAATGGGCCCACATGTATTGGGACCCACCTTGATGTATGTTGAATGCAAGAGGGGCCCATAGTGGCGGGGCCCCTCCATCCTCACCGATCTCCCTCTATCTCTCTCTATCTCTCCCCCTCCCTCTCTATTTCATTTTCTTATGTGATCATGATATGGTTGTGTGGCCCACGTAGATAGATTCCACCTTAAAGCATGTATTTCATCCAAACTATCTTCAAGTGGGGCCCACCTTACATGTATTGTACCCACACCATCTATCGGGCCCACCTAAACTGGGGCCACCTCAACGAAGGAGCCACAACCAAACCGGACACTGGACGTCAGAGAAAAACCAAATATAAGCTTGGTTTAAGCTTCTTCTTTTTTTTTGTGGACCTCACAAATAAGCCCCACCTTGATATATCTATTCAATCCACGCCGTCCATCCTATTCCTTGCCTTGTTTTAGGCGTTGAGCCAAAAAATGAGGTCCATACGATAATCAGGCGGGCCATACCATAGAAGACTACATTTCATACCGTTTAAGACTTTAGGACCCACCTTTCTGTTTCTATACACCAAAAATATCCAATATTAGACTGGTTTGGTGTATTCCGAGCCATAGAATCCACTGGACGGAGTGGATTCTCCGGTAGCGGGCCCCACATATATTTTTTTCAGAAAATCAAAAAAAAAAAACAGAAAACTGCAGCGCTGCCGCTGACAAAGGAGGGCAGGCGTTGCCTGCGCCAGCCGCCTGCGGCTGACGGTCAGCGAGCGGGAGGCAGCAACCCACGGCCCCTGCCGTGGGCCCCACCATGATGCATATGTTTCATCCATCCCGTTCATTGGGTGGGTCCCTCCCTGGAGTGGGTCCCCTCCAAAAATCAGGTCCATCCAATATTTTGGCGGCCCACACCAAAGGAAACAGTGAGAATTGAGGGTCTACCATTGAAACCTCTTTGGGGCCCACAGAAGTTTTGGATCAAGATGAAATTTGTGTTTTCCCTTCTCCTGGGTCTGCGTGACCTTAGGAACGGGTTGGATGGCATGTAAACATTACAGTGGGCCCCACGTGGAGCCCACATGACCTATGTGTTTTATCCCACCGTCCACTGGACGGTGGAGCACACAGCGTGGGTGGTGTGTGGTGGTGTGCACGTGTGTGGCATGTGTGGGTGCATGCGTGTGCATGGTGTGTGTGCGTGTGGTGTGTATGCGTGTGATATTATATATATATTATATATATATAATATATATATATTATATATATATATATATATATATATATATTATATATATATTATATGATATTATATATGTATGTATATATTTATTATATTATGTAATATAATACACATTATGGTGGGCCCTGAATTGGACCCCCACCGTGATGCTTATGTTGCATCCAATCCATCTATCCGTTTTGAAGGATCATTTTATGGCATGAGCTAAAGATGAGCCAGATCCATATTCCAAGTGGACCCCACCTTGGCATGTTTTAAGGTCCATCTTAATGTATTTGTGGTAGATCATTGGGGCCCACTTTGATGTGGATGTAAGGCCCATGTCCTTAGGCCATTTGATGTATCTAAGGCCCATGGGTTATGACCCATTGCAATGTACATAAGGCCCATTGGTGAGGCCCATTATTGTGGCCCATTTGATGTGAATGTAAGGCCCATGTGACACGGCCCATTTGATGTATTTAAGGGATGTACCTAAGGTTCATTGCAATGTGTGATCCCAACATGGTTTATGTAATGACGTTTATGACGGGCAATGCCTTGGGAGCAATGTTGGTTTAACGTCCACATTGTAGAATAATGTTGGTTAAATGTCCGCATTCTGATTCTCCCTAGGGCCCATTGTTAGGCTCATACTTGTAGGCCGTCTAGGCCCATCTCCTTATGAACAACATCTATCCCATATAACATATTTAGTATAGTCCCATGATTCATGATCATACGCATCATATGTATGCTTGGTGACTGATCATAGCATATGTCTTCGGGCAGATTGTTTAGGGGCTCCCGGTTAGGCGGTGTTACCCCACATGAGCGCACGAGACGCGCATGATTGCTGCATGACTGGATAGTGTGATTCATGCATTCGCATCATGTGATATGGTTACTGTACACCCTAGCGACATCAGGGTCGTAGCCACCACAGTCATAACGTGGTTGGCAGGATTGGATACCGAAAATCTTGTTCTACATGGGATGCTATAGATATCCCTGGGTGAAAGTCCCTAAACCCTTATGGTACCAAGAGGTTGCTCCAACGTCTATACCGAGTGGGTGCATGAGCGCCGATGGCCGATTACCAGGAGGCTGCGCTTTCCACTGTGTCGTGGTCGGTTGGAAGGGGGTGCGGCCTTACCCACCCGAGAGGAGGAGGCAATGCTAGGCTGAGTTTGACAAGCTCGAGGAATGGGTCCGCTACCGACGAGCAGAGCCCGATATTGGCAGGCGGGTAGTGAGGTCTCTTCCACTTACCTTATTGCGCGCGATGGGGCGACAATCTGGTTTAGAGTGTACTAGACCCCGGTGATATCCCAGATTTTGAGCTGTACTGATATGTGGACTTAGATGAGGATTTGTATGCTTGAGTTGCATTTCGCATCGCATGGCCTTGGTATGGCCAATATCTTTCATGCCTTGCATTGCATAGCCTTGGTACGGCTAGTAGTATTCATGGATTCACCAGCATGTTCCGCATTACTCTGATATTGCATACTGCATTACTACCTTACGCACACACTTTCACCACCCTCTAAGCTTTCTATAAGCTTATGCACGACCATTGCGTGCAGGTGACGCGAGGACGCAGCAGCGCTGAGGCAGGAGCGCAGAGCAGATCTTTTGGAGCTTTTTGTCCATTCTCATTGTATTTCCCCTTTATGCTCATTGTACTTGTAAAGTTTTTGATCATAGTGGAAATGTGATGGAGTTTTTGGTTGTTGTTTGTGAGTTATGCCTTTGGTTATGCTTATTACAAATTAAACTGATGTTGAAAATCCTCCTTGTAGCATCCCAGGATCGGAATCTGGCGTATGGGCGCTGGGAGCCGAGAATGGGGTCCTACGGAGGCTGTCGGAGCCGGATTCGGCGATCGGAAATTTTGTGAGCCCGGTTTTCGAGTTTGGGGCATGACAGCTATGGCCCTGGTGTCGCTAGAGCATACAATAACTACAATCACACAATGCAAGTGCATAAGTCACACTACCAGTCATGCAACAGTCCTGCGTAAACCATGCGCTCATGCAGAACAACTCCGCCTATCTGGGAGCCCGTAACAGTCTGCCCGAAGGCATATGCTATGATCAGTTACCCCTTATCTCAAGCATGCATATGATGCGTATGATCATGAATCATGGAGCAGCACTATACTTATGGTATGATAATGGGCATTGCTCAAAGTGAAGATGGGCCTAAACGGACTGCAGAGTACAAGTATGGGCCTATCAGTAGGCCTTAAGGAGTGTGATGATGGGGACATTTAACCAACATTATCCTTACAATGTGGACGTCAAACCAACATTGTTCCCAAGGTATAGCCCGCCATAAAGTACCATTACACAAACCATAGGGAATCACACATTGCAATGGACCAATATACAGCTCATTAGGCCTCGACCCATAGTCCTCAGATGCATCAAATGGGCCGTCTCATATGGGCCTTTCATAAATTAAGTGGGCCGCATTAGTGGGCCTTATGTACATTGCAATGGGCCATATCCCATGGGCCTTTGAAAACATCATAGTGGGCCTTGTAATATGGGTCTCATATACATCAAAGTTGGCCTTAACAACGGGCCACGAATACCTCGAATGGGCCAAATCACATGGGCCTTATGTACATCAAGGTGGGCCTCAACAATGGCCACAAATACACATCAAGGTGGGCCTCAATAACGGCCACAATTACACATTAAGGTGGGCCTCAACAACGGTCACAAGTACACATCGAAGTGGGCCTCAACAACGGCCGTAAATACACATCCAGGTGAGCCTCAACAACGGCCGTAAATACACATCCAGGTGGGCCTCAACAACGGCCACAAGTACTCATCCAGGTGGGCCTCAACAACGGCCACGAGTACTCATCCAGGTGGGCCTAAAACACTTGGGCCTTATATAAACCAAGGTGGGGTCCACCATATATATATAATACAATATATAATATATATATACAATATTAATAATATAATATTATATATATATATATATATATACACACACATATACACACACACACTCTCACACACACGCTCACACACATGTGCACACTCACACACACATGCACACACGTGCACACTCACACACGCACGCACACACACGCATGCACACACATGCACCCCCACCGTCCAGGGGACGGTGGGGATAAAACAAATATATCACAGTGGGCTCCCACCGTCTGCCTGGACGGTGGGATTTAAACACATACATCATTGTGGGCTCTAGGTGGGGCCCACCATGTTGCTTATATGCCATCCAATCCATTCATAAGGTCACACGGGCCTGGATGAAGGGTAAAGACAAATTTCAGCTTGATCCAAAACTTCTGTGGGGCCAGGAAAGGTTTCAATGGTAGAGTTCAATCATCGCTGTTTCTTGTGGTGTGGGCCACCTGAGCATTGGACAGGCCTGAAATTTGGAGGGGACCCACTCCTGTCAGTGGCCCACCATATGAACCGGGTGGATGACAAATATACATCACGGTGGGGCCCACAGCAGGGGACCCGTGGGGCCTGCTAGGTCACGCCCGCCAGCGCACGTAGCAGGCGCTGCCTGCGCCCCTGGCAGCAGCAGCGTCTGCTGCCTTTTATTATTATTATTTTTTTTTGGAAATCACGTTTTTTCGTGGTTTTCCACGTGTGCGGCCTGCATCAAGTGAATCCACCCCGCCCACTGGTCTTTACTGCTCGAGACAGACCAAACGAGCCCAATATGCGGTATATTTTGGGGTACAGCAACGATAGAGTGTATTTAAGCGGTGAAAATCGCTATTTCCTCTGCTATGGCCCACCAGAACATCAGATCAACCTCATTTCTCGGCTCAATGCCTAAAATGAGCTGGTAAAGAAGATGGACGGCGTGGATTGAATACATATGTCAAGGTGGGTCCTATGTGAGTGATCCTTCTCCAATGCTTGGAAAGCCAAGCCCATATTTGTATTTTCTTTCCAGCAACGTCCAGACGCTGGACGTTTTTGGGCGTAGCAACCATATTTAAGGTGGGCCCTGTTTAGGTGGGCCACCACATGATGGACGGTGTGAGTTCAACACATATAAGATGGGCCCCATTCATAGACAACTCGGATAAAATACTTCATGGTGGGGTCCATCCGAGTGGGCCAATCAACCACATCATCACGAGAAAAGAAAAAATGAAAAGAGAGAGGAGAGAGAAAAAGAGTGGGACATGTGAGATGGAGGGCTCCGCCACTATGAGCCCTCCCTTGCAAGCAATCATACATCCAGTGGGTCCCAATACATATGGGCCCATTAAATTAAAATCTAACGGTAGAGATCCCTTCTCCACAAAAATAGACGGTCTAGATGACCCTATGCATGCAAGGAAAAATGAACATCATGATGGGGTCCATGGAGAATGGCCCCATCATGGAATGATTATGAGCATTAAGGTGGGCCATTGGCCACATCTAGGGTCCCAAGTGAGATCCATACCATTGATCGGTAGGCCTCACTTGGCCCATCATAAAAACACAAATGCTAGCCTATGGAAGCACCCACCGGTTGATCTCTTCGGTCCGTTGGAACGCCACCCTCCTTGTGCTCCTCTTTGATGGTGGAGATGGGAAATGGATGGCTAGGATGATGGGTTTGGAATGGGAAAGGTGGGCCACAAAATCACTTTTCTCTCATGGAAACCATGGACGTGTGGGCTCTCTCTCTCTTGCTTAGAAATGGTGTGAGAAAAGAGGGAGAGAGAGAGAGTTGTAAGGAGAGAGGGATGGGAGATGTGAGGTGAAAGGGTGAGTGATGTGTGATGTGTACTTAACATGTATGGTGGTGTAAGAGAGAGGGTAAGAAAGAGTTGACTTTGGAGAGAGAAAGCATGGGTTGCTTGTACTTGACATTGAAGTGATTGATTGATTGATGTGATTGATTGATTGATGGGATTGATTTGACATTGTGTAGAGATTCTCTTGGGATCGAGAAAGCGTGGTGTTTCTTCGAAATAAACGCCGGCTCACATCTTCTGGTCAGGGTGTCGGATTGGTGCATGAGTCGCGGCATTGGAACCGCGGCGACGGTGCGGTCGCAATGATACAGGTCTCGGATTAAACCGACTCGAATCTAAAGGATACGACTTACGGTCGTGCGCAACTTCGATTATCAGTCGCGGATTGCCGGACTTCGACGGAAAGGATCGAGGATTCATCGGAACAGTACGAACTAGGATACGGGTCTTACATGTAATCTGAAGTCCGACTCAGTTTCTAACTTCTATCTGCCTGGCTTAAATAAATGCCCAATGTGATGAATGTTGATCTGATTGCTTTGGTAGTTCACATGGTTGGAGTTGGTTATAAAGAGTGCTCCATGTAGAAACCTTTGCCATGTACTTCCTAAAAGTCAACCCAAATTCTTAGGAGAAGACTAAGTTAATAATGGTGATGATGATGCATTTGTAAATTCATACACATATATAAACATACATACTTATAGAAATATATAGATATGCATATGCACATATAGATACAGATATAGGTATGTGGTTTTGATTGTATATGGCGATCACACAATGCAAATTTTGAAACCACAGGAAATTTGAGTCCATTCCTTCAATACAGACATTACTTTATCAACTTTCTTCTTCACACCTGATGCAAAAATAAATAAATAAATAACACCCAGATCCATGGCTCAATTGGTAGACTGAGTGGAGATACCTTGTTTCAACACTTGAGGTCTTGGTATCGATCCCTAGTGGGGTTGGCTAACATCGAGTGTGTGTACTGACATGGTGTGTACTAACAAGCTAACCCACAAAAAAAATAAAAAAATGAGCAAGTGGAAGCACTTGCTAGTGGAACAAGATCAAACTCAACAAAAATTTGTTTCATAAAAAGATTGCTTCATTCAGTTGGCAAGTTTTGCACTAATTGAGCATTTAATTAATCTATAAAACTACTCTTTACAAAAAAAAAAAAAATAAATAAAAATAAAAATAAAAATAAAAATCTCTCTTTTTTTCATTTCTTTCTTTATTCATTTAACAAGAATATCTTTTTTTCATTTCTTTCTTTATTAATTTCTTTCCATCTATTTGATGAGCTCGTATTAAGGCTTGAGACGAAAAATAAGACAGATCTAGCTATCACCCAGATCCACAACTCAACTGGCAGACTGAGTGGAAATACCAAGTTTCAACACTTGAGGTCTTGGTATCGATCCCAAGAGCGGGACAAGCATGAAAAAGAGCGGGGCAAACATGAAAAAGAGCGGGACAAACATGAAAAACAGCGGGAGAAACATGAAAAACAGCGGGGCAAACTATAAAAACATTGGGGCAAACATGAAAAACAGCGGGGCAAACATGAAAAACAGTGGAGGAAACATGAAAAACAGCGGAGAAAACATGAAAAACAGCGGAGCAAACATGAAAAACAGAGGGGGAAACATGAAAAACAACGGGGCAAACTAGAAAAACAGCGGGGGAAACTAGAAAAACAGCGGGGCAAATTAGAAAAACAGCGAAGCTCATGTTTCCAACTCCTAGTAAAAACAAATCCTAGAAACTAGCACTATCAATAATAACAGTCCAACTCTATCGTCTCTTTTCAAAATAATAACATCATTCTCAATAAATTCTTTTCCTAAAACCTAGGACCACAACTACCTACTTTATTGCTAATTAAGTTCTTAAAAAATTAAATTCTAAGCCTTATTTTTATGACTTGCTTAAGGCCCCCAAAAATGTTGAGCTACACTTGTTTAGACCTGCATCACTTTCCTGCTCATACTCTAAAATGAGCTGCTAAAATGGACAGCCACTTAGCATGGATAAAACACATCTATCATGATGGGCCCATAGAGCTTTTCGAATACAACTTAGGTAGTGGGGTCCATATCCATTCGAGTGGGCTTGTGTGGTGAGCCAAACACCACCAATATCTTTAATGATTGGATTGTATGGGGCCCACAACGATGTACGTGTTTTATTAATGTCAGTCATCCCTTTTTAAACCTCATTTTAGGGCATGAGCCCAAAATGGAAGCACGTCCAAAGCTTTCAAAGGTAGGCATTCAATCCTTGCTTTTCATGTATACTCCAAAAAACTTTCAAAGGTAAGCATTTAATCCTTGCTTTGACGATGTGTTTCCCCCGCTGTTTTTCATGTTTCCCCCACTGTTTTTCATATTTGCCCCGCTGTTTTTCATGTTTATCATGCTGTTTTTCATGTTTTTCTAGTTTGCCCCGCTGTTTTTCTAGTTTGCCCCGCTGTGTGTGGAGGTATGTGTGCGTGTGTAAATTTTTAAAAAAAATTATTCTAATTTAGGAGATATGCTTGTTAAATACATAGACAAAAAAATGAATTAAAAGATAAAAAAATATTTTTATATACTTATATATACATATTTACATAATTATGTATTAGAGAAAAATGTAAGGGAGAAAAAGTTCTCCTTGTATATTAAAAAAAAAAAAAAGAACTAGTGACTTGGGGTCAGTGGGACCCTATAGCTACGGATTATAACCGTAGCCTTAACTTTAGCTTCGATATATCGTAATGACAACATGCATCGACAAAATTAATTCGATATAGCATCGATATATCGTCATATTGTTGATATATCGACGTTACATGGAATTTTTTGGTTTAATCGCTGGACAAATGAGGACTTAATTCGATATTATCGACCATATGTCGATATATCGACAATATCAAGCATCGATATATCAACATATTGTCGATATATCGACGTTACATGGAATTTTTTTAAAGCTTGATAACTTACGCAGATAAGATCGATGATAGGTCGATTATATCGATAACTTATTTTGATATTATCGACCATATGTCGATATAATCGACGTTACATGAAATTTTTTGGTTCAGTCGCTGTTGAGGGTCAAATATTGCATATTAAACCCCAGTTATTACCGGATTTATGAACATGCCACCGTTTAAAAGCCCAATTTAATCGTGTTTGTGATGCAAGGTACATTTGCAAGCGTGGACTACAAAAAGGTGCTAAAAGTATGGATTTGATACTTTGAAGTCACCAAGGCAAGAGACAGACCCCAGGAGACCAAGATCAACAGATTTGCATGCCAGGGATCCAAGAAAATCGAGAAACTGAAGCTCAAGTGGCTCGAAAGACGTCCAAAATGCAAGATCACAGGGTTCCCACTATTTATTCAGTCAAGACTTCATATGTGGCCTGAGGACCATAAATTAACCGTACACGTCAAATTTCAACCATTGGATCTTTGCGAAAGTGGCCCAACAGACAGATTAACCCCTAAAATCCTGAATTGGGGCCCACCTGCTATGTGGATATGCCACAAAGTTGGTCTCAACCCCTTATATTCGATGGGAAAGCGGATGGACGGAGCAGATGTCTCACAAACATCTCTCTGGGACCCACATGTACAGTACATGTGCAAGGTGCACACATGCACCGGACATGCACCGAAACGCCAAAAGTCGGTCAGCGTATGCTGACCGACTCTTCTTCTCAAAATCAGAAAAACGTCCAGCGACGGACGCTGGCTCCCTATTTTTTGAGTAGTGTGCCACCATTAACATCCGGGTGGATGATCCGAACCATCCACTACCTTCAAAAGATCAAAACGACCGTACCCTGGTCGGCTTCCCGAATTTCTCCGATGTTGCATTTACATAAAGGTCTCGACGCAGGATGGAGGGCACTAAGAAAATCTCAGTGAGTTAACACGAACCCGACCCAAAACCGATCAAGGCCGTCCGATTTTTCATGGGCAGTTCACTGGACGGAGTGGATTCCTCATACACCTAGAGGAATGGGCCCCACTGACAACCAATGCAAAAACGGAAACTTCCGTTATTGTTTCCAGCGTCCGCGAAACAGAGAGATCGGACGATCTTAGTGGGCCACCGTCCTCATGTATTTAGATGATCCACACCGATCATTCACTCCATGTTGTAAGCATGACCAAGGCCTAAGTAGAAAAATTTCAAAGGATGAGGAAGAATGGTTTTTGATTATTCAAACGTAAATTGGACGACGAATTAGAAAATCTTGTGGGCCACACAAAAACAGAGGAAAAACAGTCATTCCTGACTAATTTTTTGTGCACAATCTAATGGACGGTTTGGATTTATCAAATAAGGACGTTCGTGGGCCCCACCGAGAGAGCAGCGCCGACATTGTCGGGCTCTGTTTACGCAATCCGCGCGCACCCGGCCGATCTGAGCCGTTCTGCGATCACAGCAGGGATCGGTCCATCCATCTGGACCATCCAAATCCTTCCTATGTTACAACCGACCACCTCTAAAGAGATTAAACGGATCAAATCACTGATCAGCTTCCAGTTTTGCGGATTGCTGAATACCAAATCTGAAAATGCGAACGTCTTCCGCATACTACTGACCTTCTCATTCTGGGAAACCTCCATCCAGCCGACTTTAGGAGTTATAAGAGAAAGAGACCAGAAGAGAGAGGGGGATTGGCAGCAAGGAACGAGAGAGAGAAGAAGATCGACGGTTGGAACGTTTAGAGAGGGAGAGAGAGAGAGAGAATTGTTTATGTTTTTGTTATTTTTATTCTGTTTTGTTTGAGAGATCTAGCCCATCCATGTGTGGCTAAACCTCTTAGCTAGGGCTAAGAGGTGAAGCTTGTAGCGTGATGGGTGATTTTTACGGCCTGGATTCATAACTGAATTGATGTTTTTCTTGGTTTGATTTTAAGGAATGCGTTTAGTTTTTAATGGTTTGTTGTGACTGACATTACAATAGATCTGCGATGGCTTGGGTATTTCCTTTTCCCTTCTTGTGATTATGAAGCCAGGACGCCTTGTTGTTTACCATCGCCCCTTAGACATGGTGGAATGACGAAACTCTCCCTGACATTCATACATCACTCAGATTGGTTGTGAATTGGTTTAATTCTGTTGTTTGCTTTGTCTCATGGGCATGGTTTTGTGATGGAATCCATTTTAATTTACACCCGTTTGATCTCCTGAAAACTAGATTAAATGAAGTTCAGAATTGATTTTCAGGTTATATCTTCCAACTGGACGAAGATGGGACTCGAAGTCCAGTTGAGTTTATGAATCGACCGTAGATCTCCCTGATCTCTACAAGTGGATCCTCTGAATCCCTAGTGTTCTACCTCTGAATTTTCTTAAGTTTTAGTTAGTTATTTCACCATTATTCATCAAAACTCATTCGATTTAGATTACGTCTTATTCTATTTCTAGTTCTGGTTATTTTCAGATTACGTACAGGTTTCAGTGCCTATGGATTCGACCTCGGTCTTACCGAGTTTATTACTACATCACAACCCTATACTTGGGGAGTGAACAGTCGCTGGACAAATGAGGACTTAATTTGATATTATCGACCATATGTCGATATATCGACAAAATCAAGCATCGATATATTGACATATTGTCGATATATCGACAATATCAAGCATCGATTTGATATAGAATGTTAACCAGTAGAGGTTGACGTGGAGGATTTCTCACAAACAGTTTCCTTGGGTCTTGAGCTCGTACCAGTGGAGGTTATGGTCTTATGATATAGAATGTTAGCCAGATGGGCTCCATTGTGGATGATCCATGCCCGCAAAAATACAAATAGGATGATCACGAACCTTCAGTTAGTCTTCAAGTTTTACTGTTGGCTTTGATTTTCATGCGTCACAGTTGAATAAAATCAAGACCTGAGAGTAAATTTCATATTATCTTGTCAACGATCATATCATTCCTCTCTAAGTTTTACTGTTGGCCTCATTCTTTTCATGTTTATTTGAATAGGTAGGAAACCATTATGAACTCACAATCATACAGTTGATGAAAAAGGTAAAAACAATTAAGCAAATTAGAGAAAATAAAATATGAGCAGGGCAAACTGATATATGCGGGGCAAACTAGGAAATCAGCGGGGCAAACTATAAATACTATTAAAGATCCTCATAGAACCTTTAGAAAACTAAAAATGACCCTTACAATCCTATTAAAGGAAAATAACACCAACGACTAAATCTTTTTTCTTCCCAAAATAGAAAACTAAAAATGACCCTTACAATCCTATTAAAGATCCTTATAGAACCTTTATATATATATATATATATATATATATATATATATATACACACCACACACACACCACAACACACACACACACACACACACACACACACACACACACTCCAGCAAATCAAGATCATTCATACATGGAATCTATGTCTATTAAATAAAAACTCTAAATACAACTCCGAGAGTTGGGCCCACCGAATGGGTCAGGCTACTCATAAATTAGGTTTTTGGGACCCACATCTTCATTGCACACTACTCGCAATCACTCTTGATTCGATATTACAGCTCAAAATGCAACACATTGCCAACTTGCTACATGTTTCACTTCTGGACCAGCCAAATCCTAGATATGCCTGATGTGAATAATTCAATCAGGGTAATATCTACAGACATAAGCATATTACAAGCATGTGGTTATAGTCAATGTTTTAAATATCGACAATATTGGCCGATATATCCCACGATATATCTTGTATCCCACCAGTGCGATACAAAACAGAGAAGTAGTGAATATATCCCACATGTTCGATTTGGTGAGCATTTCGAATTTCAATCCTTTTATTTTCTGTATTCATGTTAAATTAGTGTTACATTGTTACAAATCCATGATTTTTCATGTTTTGCATGAAAAATCATGGATTGAGAGCTTCGATTTCGAGATTCGGAAGAAATGGGTCACCTTGCAGAAAATTGAAAAAAAAAATCAAAAATTTTCAATTTCTCACAAATCGTTTGCAATCTTTGTGTCCAAACATCAAATCAAATATGTATGTAACCTAATCTAGTGATTCTTCTTTAGTTTTGAATGTATTGCTTGTGTTTCCACACGTATTCTTACATTTATAAATTATATGAATAGACATTGAATATACTTGCATCAATTTAGTTAAAAAACACATACATTTATACCTATTATGCAGAGGTAAATGCCAAGAGTGACAACACGGCCAACAACACAATCCACTACACAAGGTCAAAACTAAGTGAGCAGAAAACTTCAGTTTGTATTTGCAAGCTAACATATGATGTCGATCTTTGTATGCAGTGGAAGCATAAAATGGGCCTAGAATTGAAATTAAAAAAAAAAAAACTCACAAGTGATACATGCAATCTTCCATATCAAGTAATTTATATCTCAGAGCCTTCTGAAATAGTAATTTCCGATCTTATGACATCTCAACAATCTCATATATTTCCCATTTAATTGATGACCTCCTCTTGAACAAAAGTTGACTAGTACTTTATAAAAATTTAAATGATCTAATGATTAACGAACATCCTCATACATGCTATTAGTAGGTACTAAGAAAACTGAACTAATCTCGCACCAAAATTACAGTCCGAAATATTACTGAATCAAGCTCTGAACTTCCTACATCAGAAGATCTGCCTCTTCATAACTATGATAAGCTATACTCAATGAAAGAGTACTTTCTTGGTAATTGGAACCAGTAGACATCCCAAGACCATTCTATAATATCCCTCACAAGCAAGTTCAAGAAAGAAAGAAAGAAAAAAAAAAAAACTGGAAGGAAAACACTTTAATCCTATGGCAAAAGATAACACCCCCACCTTTGGATTATATTGCTTCTCTTCCTTATTTATTTTTCAAGAGACAAATGCATTTAGCTATAACCCAAAAGACCTTTCTAACATACAAAAATCCTTTCGGGCTCAATTGGCAGTGTGGATTTTGTAACCTGTGGAATCTAGTGGATCTTGCAAATCGGCTTTGAGGTGGGAATGCACAAAAAAGGCTCTTTTGAAGGACTTTGATTCCTCTAAAATCCAAACCCCTCAAAATCCTTACCACAAACCGACCCAAAAAAGTTAAAATTCCCACAAATCCCTCTAAATCCATGCTGCTAAATGAGCACTTATTTTGACTGGAGAGAGAAATACAAAGTGTTCAAATATTCTTTTAGGATGCATTTGGATGCACAACGATATTGAATTGTGAACACTCAGTTTAATCAATATGAGGAAATGACAAAAACTAATGACATTGCCTAGTATTTATAGTGAGGAAGCAACCCTGAAGTTTCAGTTATGTTTCTTTTGAGTGTGAGTAGAAAGTAACCTAATTGCAAGGAAGGTAAGTATGATTTGGTCAGTCCCATTCTGTCAATGTACTTATTTCAATACAATTCAATAGTGTATGCAAATGCAGCCTTCAAGAACAACGCAAGAAATTGCATCTACGAACATATGAAAAACACTCAAACAAACCTTAACTAGGCGAAGCTGAATATTGTCGTCAGCGAGGTTAACTGAAATATCAGCGGGGAAAACTAGAAAAACAACGAGGCAAACTGAAATATCAGCGGGGCAAACTAGAAAAACAGCGAGGCAAACTGAAATATCAGCGAGGCAAACTAGAAAAACAGCGAGGCAAACTGAAATATCAGCGAGGCAAACTAAAAAAACAGCGAGGCAAACTGAAATATCAGTGGGGCAAACTAGAAAAACAGCGAGGCAAACTGAAATATCAGTGGGACAAACTAAAAAAACAGCGAGACAAACTGAAATATCAGCGGGGCAAACATGAAAAACGGCAGGGCAAACTAGAAAAATAGCGAGGAAAACTGAAATATCAGTGGGGCAAACTAAATTACGAGCGGGGCAAACATGAAATTAAGCGGGGCAAACTAGAAAAACAGCGAGGCAAACATGAAATTAAGCGGGGCAAGCTTGAAAGTCAGCAGGGCAAACTAGAAAATCAGCAGGACAAGCATGAAATTGAGCGGGGCAAACTAGATAATCAGCGGGGCAAACTAGAAATTCAGTGGGGCAAACTGGAAAATCATTATGACCACTATTTCCCGTGGTATGGTCCACTTGATCTTTTGATATGCCTCAATTTGGGGCTCAACGCCGTGTGTGTATATATATATACACACACGCGCGCGCGCGCGTGCGCGTGCGGGCGCGGGCATGCATGCACATGTGTCGTGTGTATATATACGTCTATGTGGGAAAAGGTTCTATATGGTCGAGCTCATGTGAACTGCCAATGAGGTCGAGCTGTGTGGGCCCTATCATGAAGTATGTCAAACATCTACCCCATCAGTCAGATGCACCATTCCATGGTGGACCTAGAGCTTAAAAATCAAGTTAATTTGTGACTTTTGTAGGCCACACCACGCACAAAACTTGAGAGGGGTTACCTTCCATTAAAACATTCATATTTATTTTTTGGGCCCACCGAGATGTGTTTCATAAATTCAGCCCATCCATAATGTGTGTCCCACTTGGATGAGGGGTCAGACCAAGTTTCAGACACATCCAAATTTCAGGTGGGCCCCACCAAGTAATTTTATATGTTTTAGGCATGTCTTCACATGATTTTAGATGGTATGGCCCACCTGAGTTCCGTATACGACTGATTTTTCTGCTATCCCATAATTTAAAAGGGACCCATCAAGTTCATGATGTTGATGTTCGACATACATCATGGTGGGGCCCACACAGCTCGACCTCATGGGGAGTTCCCATGAGCTCGATTGTATAAAACCTTTTCCTCTAGTAAAAAATAAAAAAGGAACTACATACATTCAATGTGGGGCTAACTGAGTTTAAAATATACCTTTGTTGCGTGCTTTCTTCTCTGGACCGATCATTTTGAGAAGAAGACAAAATGCGATTGAGGGGGGCCCACAAAAAGGGTTTTTTGGAGTTTTTCTATCGGAAACACAGTGAGGAAAGGGGGTGAAAGCAACGGCAGTGAAAGCAACCGTGGAAAGGGAGAGGAAAAGCAAGCAGTGGAAATGGGAGAGGAAAAAAGCAAGCAGTGGAAATGGGAGAGGAAAAAAGCAAGCAGTGGAAATGGGAGAGGAAAAGCCACAGCTATGAAAGGAGGGGTATTTTCGTCCTGAAATTCGTAATCCGCACGTGCAGGTCTAAGTTACAAAAGAAGGTTTGTCTTCTTTCATAAAAACAGCTGGCTAAAAGGTGGGGTCCACAGTCCTAAATTTCCCATTTTAAAAGTATAAATTAAATCATGATTTAGGAGTACCTTCATACCGCACTCACTCATGTGGCTTAGGCATGTATACTACATACGTGTTGATGTGGATTCCTCTACAGACGTTGCAGCTCCACTTGATACATTATTCCTAATAACCCTTAGATCTTGACGCTCCTTTGTGCCATCATAACGGTGAGTGCCCCCTTTGAAATTTTTAGGACACCATCATGGGCAATGAACTTACATCCTAGTGCATCCAGAGCACCTAGAAATAAAAAATTTCTCTAAATATAGAATTTGCCTCATATCGGTTAGAGTACACTCCACCCCATCAAACATTCTAATGTGAACGGATCCAATTCCAATCATCTTATAGGCATGATCATTGCCCATGAGAACCAGGCCACCATCATACTCGTTGTTTATGGTGAACCAACTCTGGTGAGGGGTCATGTGGTACGAAGCCCTTGTATCCAAAATCCAATCCTAATAGAAGTGACCCATTTTGGACATCGATAATACATAGCAATCATTCGAACCTCCACGTGATTCCGTTGAATTGGCATCCTCTGTAGAATAATCTAAATTCTTGTCCTTCTAAGCTTTAGGGGACCGACGGTCCCTCTTCATATGTCTAGTCTTCACACAATTCCATTACTTCATTTTGCCCTTACCCTTATATTTGGACCTCAATCGCAAATTCCCTTTCTCCCACTCAAAACTTCTTCCCCTAGCAACCAATGCATTCGTAGAGGAACCCCATCACCATCCTTCTTCCTCAACTGCTTCGAATGAAGGGCTAAGATAGCAGTTTCGACGTCAATGGTCTCCCTACCATGGCATATAATGTTTATGGGATTCTCGTAAGACTCTGGAAGAGAATTCAAGAGGACTAGGACTTGATTTTCCTCATTAATGTTCACCTCCATGCTCATCAATTTACAAAGTAGTTTATTAAAGTTGTTTATATGTTCATTAAGATCAGTCCATTCCGCCATCTTCATATTATAGAACTGCTTCTTCAGAAACAGACGATTGGAGAGCGATCTCGTCATGTAGAGACTCTCCAACTTCGCCCACAATCTAGTAGTAGCCGTCTCATTGATGATATTATATAGGACCTCGTCGACCAAGCACAATTGAATTGTGTTAATTCCCTTTTAATCTAGTTCATCCCACTCTTCATTGCTCATAACATCAAACGCTTCACTTTCCCAATAAGTACCCGTTGTAACCCTTGTTGAATTCGAAGGGCTTTAATCTTCACCCTCCATAATTCAAAATTATTATTTCTTATAAACTTCTCCATCTCAAACTTAAAATTCATTCCCTTTGATACCATGTCTTCATATTCATTTAAAACCCCAAACTAATAACCCGATCGCTCTGATACCACTTGTTGGGTGTGGAAGCATCACCCAGACATGACCTAGATATGAATCAAACAAGCATCAAAATAGAAATTTAAGCATGCACAAAGCACATAGTGATTTACGTGTAATTTTTTTAACTGGAAAAAAAAAAATACGACACAAAGCAACAAGTAATCCACTATGAAAATAAAATTATAAGAGATGAGCAACTTAGAATCAAAACCCTAGAGTATAAAGCTCTAGATCCCCTTTCTCCAAACCCTAGCTCTCTTTAAAACAAGTTCTTAATACCCTAATCCCCTATTATACCCATTTATATAATCTCATATCCATAATTAGAAATAAAACCATGCACTTACACAAAAGTTGCACACATCGTCGATCGAACCTTCCATCGATCGATATCAATCAAGCATCCTTTGATCGATTAACACCACAATGTTCGATCAATCGAACATGCTTAAAAGTGTCCGGAGAACTAACTTGATTTTTTAAAATTATCTCGATCGATAGCGCTTCCATGTTTGATCGATCGAACATGTGCAAAACTATCCAGAGACAAAACTAGAAAATTCGGGACTTTCTTGATTTGATCAAGGCTTCCATCAAATTCCCATGTTTCATTACAGATTGAAGGCACCAATTTTAACACAGTCGGACTGGACCGAGCTGACTCACACACATTCAGTCGAACTGAAAAAGTGCAAAACATCACAACAAGCAAAGGGTCTAAACCGAGAATTTTTTATCGAAACGAGATTGGCTACAGTCATACCGAAAATTGCCCTCTCCACAATAGATTAAAGGCACTCGATCAATAATCTTCACCGTGGCTTTAATCCTCAATCTCTACTGTTCTAAGCTGCTATCACCATCTATAATCTTCACAATAGTAACACATCATCATCGATTCCCGTGCATACTTCGTCTTCATTTCTTCTTTGTCAAGCTCATAGAAGTCAAACAAAACCTAAACTTCTCTACAGGAACAACCTTCATAAGCATGTCCACCGGATTCATGCTCATGTGAATCTTTTCAACAGTGACACCTCATTCCTCTAGCATCTGCTGAATAAAATGATGACAAACATCAATGTGTTTAGTCAGGGAATGATACACGGAGTTCTTCATCAAGTTAACAGCGCTCTCGTAGTCACAATGCATAAGCACATCTTCCTGCTGAAGCCTCAACTCATTTATCATCTCTTTCAACCAAATAGGTTCCTTGAATGCTTTCATCACTATTATTTTTATTAAGCTTCGGTTGTGGAAAGTGCAACCACAGACTAAAGCTTTAACATGCAACTGATAGCTCCACCAACTAATACAAATAAGTAGCCTAACGTCGACCTTCTATTATACACATTTCCTGTATAATCTGAATTCGCATAGCCTACAAGTTTCTCCTATGAATTTTTTAAAACCAAGACATAATCCGTCGTACTTCATATGTAATGAAGTTACCATTTCACTGCTTCCCAATGTGCTCATCGGGGTTTGATATGTATTTGCTCATAATACCAACCATATGTGAAATATCCGGTCTAGCACAGACCATGACATATATAAGACTGCCAACCACGCTCATGTAGGTCAAATGAGACATACCGCTTTTCTTCATTAGACATAGGATATTTCTCTGAAGAAAGCTGGAAGTGAGTAATGTAGGGTGTGCTAACCAGTTTAGCTTTTTTCAATCCAAACTTGACCAGGACATTCTTAAGATATTCCTCTTGAGATAACCATAAACCACTCCTGAAACGGATTGAATTTGCTTCATGCGGTACACATGCATACATCTTAGCTTTGCTTAGCTCATGACATGCGTGTGCACGAAAGCTCTTGTACACACGATTAGTGAGATCTAATTCATCCATCATATTGGTCCAACATGTTGTACCCTAATTCTGGAAATTTTGTGAAAGCCAATAGGGGGAGTGACATGTGTTGTTGTATGAGAAATAGGGAGTGGATAAAAAGATCTTCGAAGATTTGGAGCACTTTTTGCAGGTTTACAGCTGGCGTAAGTCTACCTTTACACGTCAGAGGATAGTCGACAGAATGTTATGGTTGATATATAGGAAGCACGGTTGAGCTATTTAAGATATAAAAGGCGACCGATAAGGTAGTAAAAACAAAACCTTGGGCAACAAAAGTGAAGCAAGCGGCCAAGAGGAGTTCGGAAGAAGAATAATTATAAAAGAGAAACGTAATAAATGAAAAAAAAAATGATTTAGAAAGAGGCTTTTTGACTATTGTAACCGTTGTAATAAATGGAAGAAGGATCCGGAGGAATAAGCCATAGTAGAAATCTATAAATGGCAGAGGATTTCAACAGAGAGTATGATATCTCAATTAAACCAAACAACCAATCAAATCAAATTTATCTTAATAATTTACTTTATCTCAACTTATCCTAAAATTAGCGGTAATCGAGTAGTGATATTTTATAGTTATAATCTTTAGTTGTAATCAATGTCTACGCTCATACGTTGAATTTGTCCTTTATGCGATATCAAGCAGTTCTTCCAAGAGACACATTATTGCAGTTGCTATTAGTGACTGGTCGTGAATTTTTTCTTTTGTTTGATTTGTGCAAGTATTCTAAAAGTCATTTCTTGTGGAAGGCACAAAGTAACCCATATTCGAAAGAGGAACCCTACCATCTAATTATTGCTTGATCGTTATCAAATTTTGTAAATGGCTAAGCAAGCAATCAATCTTCTTATAATACAATTGTATACGCTCATAACGGAGATATTTACTTATTTTGGCAATTGTGGTCAAAGTTGTTAAGTTTGGATGGCAGCCAATGTATCGATTTTAGGACGCTAGCTTAGTTTTTTTTTTTTTAAAAAAAAAACCCACATTTTCCTGAAATATACGTTGTACACAGTTTCCCATAATAAGATATGTTACAATCAGCATGTGGCCCCGGTATCAGAAACAGATGGGTGGGTTAGATTTTAGAAAACTTCAGCCAAGTTTTTCAAGAACTCAACTACTGTGGAACCCTGACAGCATGGGCCACCTTGATGTATGTGCCTAACACCGGCACCGTCCATCAGCTTCGAAAGATGATTTTAGGTCATGATTTAAAAATTGAAGCAGATCCAACTTTCAGGTGGACCACACCACAGGTAATAGTGGTGATTGATCATTAAAAACTTATTGTGGGTCACATTAGTTTTGGATCAAGCTGATATTTTTGTGATCCTTTTATCCAGGCCTTTGTTACCTCGTCAACAGTTTGGATGGCAAAAAAATTTTCGAGTGTCCCCCAAGAAATTTTTAAGGGTGGGTATTCAATCACCAGTACATTCTTGTGGTGTGGTCCACATTAGATTTAGATCTACTTCAATTTTAGGATCATAAGCTAGAATGATCTTTAAAATGTATGGAAGGCGTGGATGTAAGGAACATGCATTACGGTGGGTCCCACAGTCACGGATGAAGTACATTTTTTATGCAAACCGTGGCTCACCTAACCGGTGGATCAACCTAATTATGTAGGCAGGGCATCGATATAGTGGTTCCATTCTGATGGATGGATTGGATCTCAGAATCTATCAAGCTATGCTGATAAATGTTTGGCGTTCGCACGAGCATTGTTGTTTCGTTTCCGGATTTGTATTGGGTCAGAACGCGTAAAACGGGTCTCTGAGTCCATTTAAGTTTGAGAGCGAGAGCGAGAGCGAGCGCGAGCGCGAGAGAAGAGAAAGAGGCGAGGCTGGAGCGAGGAGTCGTAGTGAGGTAAAGAGAGAGAAAAAAGAAAGAATGGCGGCAAATGAAGAGGAGAGCGCAGTGAAAGAGCCTCTCGATCTCATTAGGCTTAGTCTCGACGAGCGAATCTACGTCAAGCTCCGCTCCGACAGAGAACTCCGCGGCAAACTCCATGTAGTTTGTTCTCTCTCTCTCTCTCTCTCTCTCTCTCTCATAATCCTCTCTCATTTTCCCTTTTTTTTTCCAATTGAATAAATTTCAATACATCAAAACACATGCTTCTCTCATTTACATGTTTCCTTTCTCTTATTCATTATTGCTGTTTGGTGTGAGGCGGAGCCGCTGAAACCCTTTCTTGAATTGTTTCGATATCGTTTGTTTACTGTGGCAGACGGATTTTTTATTTTTAATCTTTTATACAAATCATCATCATCTAAGGCTTATACCAATTTATTGGGGTTGGCTACATGAATTCTGTAGCATTTGGAATGGGTGGAGTGGAGGTTTGTTTTGGGCCCTGCCTCGGCCCCTTGGTTATTTTCTGCTATTTACTTCTCCCACTTCGCCCAATCGAGGTGTGTTCTGTGGGACCCACCCCTTGTCGTCTGCACTCCGTCAAAATATTTGTGGATACTGTATCGTGCATTACGAATGTTGAACCAATGTTCTCTGATGTGTTATTCAGGGATGATTGGGGTGCCTCGAAATTCGCAAAGAATCGGCTGGTTTCATCATAGAAAGCTTTTTTTTTTTTTTTCTTCTTTTCTTTTTCATCTTTTTCCCTCTAGGGGAAGGGGGCTGTGGGGCTTTCAAAAAATGTTTTTTTTTTTTTTTTCCTTTCAAAAAGTAAAGTAAAGAAAAGAAGATACCAAAGGGACACAGCAAAAGATTAGATGATAGGACATCAACTCATCAATGCAGCACAGATTCCTCTCCACAAGTTGCCTCAATTGAAGTCGGCATTTTCAACTATTCCTACTGGATTCAAGCAAGAAAGACATGAATTGAATTGAAGATTTGAAGTTAGAAGAACCAGTTTGGGGAAAATATCTGTGAGAGATAAGCATGGATTAAAAATTCGGTGAGTCTACTTAGGTCAACTTGGATTACCAGAAAACTGAGCCAACTTATACCATGACCTATGTCATTGTAGAAATTGGCTGATTTTAATTAAATCGCTTGATTTTGTGGGCTAGCTCAGTGGATCAACTGAGTTTCTTGTAACTCAGTAGAGTTTTGTAATAGGTAAGAGCACGTTTTAGATGTGAACCCATTGCCACTGCCACTTCTAACAAAAAGGATCTTCTCACCATCAGTGCAATGTATGTAATGTGATTGAGGTTGCATTGATGCAACATGATTGGTAGATCTAGAACTATAGAGATTAAATCGAAGGTACTTACAAACAATGTTGTCAAAATCATTATCGTATTGTAAATTGTAATATGGTTTGAATTGTATGGAATCATAAATCGTACCACAAACTGTGAGTTTTTTTTTTTTTTTTTTTTTTTCTGGTTTTCTTACAATATGGAAAAAATAACAAATATAAGTAAATAAAAAATTCAAAACTCACTAATCATCCATTTCCCTATGGACCCAGAAAAGTAGTCCATTTCATGATATTGACAATTGAGAACTTGTACATGGTACACATCAATCATCCATTTTCCATGAATATGCACCAGGAAAAGTAATACAGCCATGATATCGACAATTGAGAACTTGTATAAGGTATAGGCATTGTGATATATTTTTTTAAAGATTCTTATCTTTCCCTTATGTTTTACCTTTCAAGCAATTTACCTTTAAAAACATACAAGAATCCTTTAATAAATTTACCTTTCTTGAGTTTAGAATTACACTGGAAAAAGCCGCATTCGGGTATGTTGACTGAAGAAGATGATATTTGATATGTTTATTTTGGGTCTGAATATCAAAATCCTCAAATATGCTCTCAATATCTCTCAAGAGACAAAAGATAAGGATTTTTAATAGGGGAGGGCCTTTTACATGTTTTAAAAGAAAAATGGTAAAAAAATGAAAAAAAATGTATAAAAATGAAATTTTGGGCCCCATTTTTGTAGTCCCCAATTATAGTACGATTCATATGATAATCTTACGATTTAGATATGGTATTCCATAATGGTAATAACAGTCGTATTGGTCCCCGCCGTTACCATTATGATACAGTCTATAACAACCATTACGGATATGTATTTTTTGAAAAAAAAAAAAAAAACTATTTTTGACTTTGTAATGGACTGTTGTAGGGCTGATATGGGCTATTACAGGCTGTTACAGGGCCTTTATGGGTCAATTTTTCCATAGCAGTCATTATGCCCCGTAATGCGTAACGGTTACCACCATTACCATTACGTAACTGTTTTGGAATACCTCGATTCAGATGATTCTATTATGATAAATTGGGATTATCTAGTTGAAGCTATGATTCATCGCATGTGGTTTGTGATATGATATGAATCGTATGATTAATATTGCAAATCACATGATTTTGACAACATTGACTACCAAATTAACCTTTATATTTTTCCAAAAGCGCCACACTTGATGAATCATTTCAGATAATGGACCTTTTGAAAGATTTTTTAGGAGTCCATTGCCAAGCGAAAGGGGAAGTAGAAAGGAGTTTACAGGATTTTAGAAGACTACCCAAAAAGTCTACTAATGGTCTTCATCTGTCGTGCTAGTGGAAGCTCAATGTGGATAGTAGTTCCTTGGGTAATTTAGGTGTACGATGTTTTTTTTTTCTTTTTTCTTTGGATGACCAAGGTTGTATGAAGTTTGACTTCTCAAGCCTTTGGAGGTCAACAATTTCAACCAAGCCAATTGCAAGCAATAAAAGTTGGGTGCAACACTCTTTATGCTTTAGGCTCTTATTGAAGGGGTCTCTAAAAGTGCGTTAGCTTGTATCTTGAGCTTTTGCCTTTCTCAATGGGAATTTGTCTTTATATTGAAAGAAGTTTGAGCATAGATATGAATATCGGTATCGTATCGGTCGATACGGCCGTATCGTATCCGTATCAGCACGAGATGATACGTGATACATGGTCTTATCAGCTTGATACGAAAAAACTGACTTGTATCGGCTTGTATTGGCTTCACTTTCCTATTTTTATATTTTCATATTCTTTTTGTTGTATTTCAATGTATTGGGCCCTAGTTCACCAAATCATGCTTGATTTATATTCAATTAGGACCCATTTGGTTGACCTTCAACAAGCGAAACCAACAGACAAAATTCTCATCACAGAATCATTTGATACACCATTGAATACATATCAAAACACACACAAAAAATGATAGATTCTTGGATATCTTATCTACTCCTCGGCCCCCCCCCAATTTTTTCTAATATTTTTCTTACATTTTTTTGCTTAAAAAATTTATAACCCCGATACCAATACGTGACGCCGTATCGTATCATTTTTCCGCTGGCCGATATGCCAACCGATACAGACATTCAGAACCATGGAGGGATCTTAGGGTGTAGGCTTACTTCTTTCTAGATTCTGTGAATTGTTATATGAAGCAAGTGGTGGGTATGATTTTTTTTTTTTTTTTTTTTTCATGACAAAGCCCTTCTTAGAGTATAAGATACCTATGTACAACTCTACATACTATAGATCTTGGGTGAATTCGTGTATATCCATTAAGATCTACCACCTCTTCTATATAATCCTTTCATTCTCAATGAAATAGACATGATGAAGTTTTGACAATGCAATCTCTTGTGAACCAACGTGGTATCAGAGCTTATCTCTAATCCAGGTCGTTGATCTGACCTCTCCTCTTTTTCAATCTTTGCTTTGCACGTGGAATGTTCACATGGTCAGAGATCTAGATTGGTGAGCTAAACCCTAGATCTAGACCCAAAACTGCTCGCTGAAATCTCCCTTCCATATGAATCAATCGCATGCCCTAAAATCCTCAAATAGCAAGACCCTCTTATCGATACCCTTCTTATTAGCAAATTGCTCGAACCCATCTTCTTCACGATCTACACCCATCGCAACTATCAGATCTGACGATTTGAAGACACATCCTAGCCATTGCCATTGCCATTGCCATCATCAGTGTTATTATTTTGCTGGATCTGGCACTGTTGCATCTCCACCACTACAACCCGTCATTAAACACAGGTCAAGACCACACCACCTTCGTTTTCTTATTAAGGACCCATCTCATCTCCAACCTCTAGATATGTTCGATCATGTTTCGAAGAAATCCCAGCCGTCCATTGCTGTTCGATGTTCGATCACCCCACCATTTTTGTCCGCACGAACCCATTAGCACCCGCAACCATTGAACCCATCTTAGAGATCACTGGATCTTTATTTGTGGGTAGATAGATCTAATGCCGAACCTACACTGGAAGCTCAACCATTGTTTCCATCTTCACCTTCTGTAGAGTTGTCAACCTCAGACATTTTTTGTTTGCAGAACATTTGCACCATTTTCTTCGGTAAATCTATTGTCACAACCACCATCAACCAAGGTGTTCCGTATCTGTTGCGATATGATTGTAAAGGCCGACATGTATAGGTAACGGCTGTGACCGTTACGTGATACGGGGGTAAAATGGGATAGTTGGTTTTTTGGGATCGTATCGGCCGTTACAGGGGTTGTAACGGGCGTTATGGGGCATATAACGACCGTTACCCCCGTAATGGTAAAAAAAACGACAACTTTTTCTCTATTTAAATTCATTTTTTCACCTTTTTTTATATTTATTTAATTCCAAAAACTTTCCTAGATTATTCTACAACAAAATTCGACCACTTTTACTATAGTTTTTAGGATTAAAATTGTAGATTGAAGTGCTTTGGGCGAATAGAAGCTTCGAGGGCCATTTTTTTTTATTTTTTATTTAAAATTTTTAGTTCTAATGCTTGATTGTGATGTGTAAATATTAGAGACACATAACCATGTTCTTAAATTTACCAGACAACTAGATACAACACTCTCAAGTCTCACCAAAGAGTGGACCGTTATGCTACCATAAATGTGTTCAAAACAATAAATGAATACATATTTGGAATATTTTCATTATTTTGGATTTGAAAAATATTTTTCTAGAATTCTTGGGCAAAAAAAATAAAATCAGCCGTTACCGGGGTTGTAACGGTCGTTATGCCCTCGCATTGGCCATTGTGGCCGATATCTATATCGGTAACAGTGATGACTGTTACTGATACGGAATACCTTACCATCAACGCAACCTCCGACACTCACAATCGCAATCATATCCACCCCCTCGACAACCATCGGCATTGGAGCCTTCACCCAATGTTGCCCATCTACGTCAGCCTCAAATCCATCATGCCCCTCACTTCATCAGACACTGCAAGCACATCATCCCTACCTGCAACCATCTAAAACCAACCCACCTTCATCCCAATCCCGTCGCCGAACCCATCACCCCACCAGTCTTGCCATTCCTTTTGTCAATGCATTTGCATCACCAACACCTTGCATTAAACCCATCTTGGGATCTGAAACCGTCAACTGCCGTTGCAAATCACTGTTGGCCTCCGAAATCGGTCCATCTCCAACATGATCTCACCATTCGAAACCATTAACCACCATTAGGTCATCTGTCGGATCTGCCCTTCACTGGATTTCACTTTGACAGTGTCTTGCTTCCCTCTATTTGCCTACAGGAACTTGCACCTCTATCATCTTTGTCCTACAACAATCTTTGACCAAAGAGAGGGAGAATAAAGGGTCACTCAACACTCTTTTATTTCCCTTTTTCTTTTGAATTTTCTTCTGGTGCTCTATGAGTGTACCGCACAGTCCGTGCGCACCTGCTTCTACCATCTGATCTGTTTGTTCACCTGCTAACTTGCTGTTGTCTGTTCGCATTTTAGCACCTACTTAACTTGACATAGAGGAGTTCTGCAAGAATTCAAGCTTTCCTTTCTTATTCATCTTTTCTTTTTTTTATTAGGCCATTGTTACTAGTTGTGGTGTAGTTCACTCACATGTTGCACAAGGTTGCACGTGTGCCTTTACATGCTGTTGTGGGTGTAATCCCTTTCGTAATTGTTGTTGTACTTCACTAGCATGTTGTGTGGTGTTACACATGTATTTGAGAGGATTTTATGTGAATGGTCATTTGGTGGCTTGATGGTTGTCAAGTTTGGAGGCCTATTATAAGAAGAGAAGATTCAACGAGCGCTGAAAGCTCAATCTACTGACAAGCAGTACTTGAAGGTTGTGTATCCAAACCTGTATGCGAGGAGTGGCGGCGGCATGTGATCATCGTCATCATCTTCTTCATATATGTTCCAATCTAGGTATGGTTGATGTCCATGCTCTAGTTTGAGGGAGAATGTTAGAATATAAGATACCTATGTACAGTTGTACATACTATAGAGAGCCATATGGACGAATTCATGTATATCCATTAAGATCTCCTACAAATCTTTGCAGATCTCCCACCTTAAAAAAAAAAAATAATTTCCTGTTATTCTCAATGAAACAAATATGATACAGACAATGTAGTCCCTTGTGAATTAACAGACCTAATGGAAGAAGATGGAGAGCTATAAAAGCTGCCAATCAAATGGAAAAGGCCTCATGGATGAGTATACTGCAAATATTGTGAAGGGGGCAAGCAAATAGCATTAAATGCTGTTTGGAAGAAAGGAGGTAGAGGCGTAGTTTCTTTAGACATTACAAGAATATATTTTTTATTTTTATTTTTATGCAAATGCATTCCCATTTAATTTGGTCAAAAGTGTGTGTATGTGTGTGTGTGTGGTGTGTATATATATATATATATATATATATATATATATATATTATATAATATATTATATATTAATTATATATATATATATATATATATATATATATATTTACCCATGTGTCAGTCAATTGTGTGGTTTGGTTAAGGACTTAAGATACCATCATGCCATGAGATAAGACATACATTTTTTGAAATTGAGGTGGATGATGTTTGAAAAGTACAAGGAATGGGTGCACTAATATGTTGACGGTTGGACAGATGGAAAGAATCTAAAAATTGGTAATTTTTAGTTAACAATTAATTTGATTTAAGTTATTTGAAGAGCGTTGATATATCGAGCATTGCTCGCATGTTGATAAATTGTATGATTTGTTAGATTCAATTAGGAAGTTGGAGAAAACGCTGTGAAAGTCATTTATGACAATGCTTGTTCATACATGAAAGCTAGGTAACTCTTGGTGGAAAGGAGAAGTAACTTATTCTGGGTCCCACACTGCATTGATTTGATATTGGAGGATTTAGAAAAAAAGAATTGTTGAAGCCTGTGCAATCTTGAAAGCTAAAGCAGCAGCAACTTTTATCTATTGGCACGGAATGATTTTAAATATGAAACCTAAGTTCACAAAGGGTGTAGAGCTAATTCTCCCTATTGTCACGACATTTGCTACTTCTTTCTTGATGGTATTTTGCAACAAAACATGGCTTTGAGATGTATTTTTGCATGAGAAGAAGATGACTACTTATTGCTACCGAAGAAATAAAAAAATAGTTAAGATTCATGATATTGTCTTTGAGAAGAAGTTTTGGTTGTCTGTTGTGCATGCACACAAAGTAGTATCACCACTTATTAAAGATTCTCTGCTTAGTTGATGATGGTACAACCCCTACAATGGGGTATATCTATGAAGACGTGGACTAGGCGAAAGTAGAAATTGTTAAAAATTCTAGAGATATGAAGAATGGATATGGGCCAATTTGGAAAGTAATTGATGAGAAATGGATTTGCCAGCTCCACCACCATTTGCTCTTGGCAAAATATTATTTAAATCTTCATTTTTAGTATGATTTGGAAATCAAGATCGGTCTATATAGTTGTCTTGATAGGTTGGCAGAGACTATTGTGGAAGGGTCCTCCTTTATGTACCTATTCAGGAATGCAAATGCATTTTTGTAAGAAACATTGCTATCTTAATAACAAAAAGCAACCAGTTAAATTTATTTCCTTATTTTTAAATTTATATTACATTTGTTCATAGGGTTTTCGTCATAGAAGGGCTTATCTTATGGTGGGCCCAAATAAGGGCCAATTTCCTATTTCCAAACAAGGGCATATCCTTTCGACATACAGTAAAAAAAGCCCACATTTGACTTTGGCTGGGGAGAAAGTGATGGAAAAGAGGGAAGGGTGTTGTGAAGGGTTGAGAAATGACGATTTTACCCTTTTCCTGACCATGTTACCCTTCTCCCCACTTGAAGCCATTACAAGATGGACGATCTGAATTGACATGTCCCATGTAGGTATTATGGTGCTCCCTTTTTGATCCAATGTGGCCAAGGGAAAATATCCTCATAATCCTACCCAGTGTTCGAAATATCGATACTATCGGCCGATATTATCGTTATTGCATCACTGCGAGACGATACACTTGCGATAACCCCCGGAAGATACCAAAAAATCCAAAATCCAGATATCGACCGATATATCGTCGATATCGCACCAAAAAACCCAAATATCGGCCGATATATCATCGATATCTCACCAAAAAATCCAAAATTTTGAATTAGAAAAAAAAGAAAAAGAAATCGAAGAGTACCTGGCTGTAGCGGTGATCGGAGGTGGGCCATTCAACAGGTAAGTACGATTTTCTTGTCATTTTCTTCTCTTTCTCGGAGATTCCAGCGAAGAATTAGGCCGGATCGACGAACCGTTCCTTCCGGAACGAGATTTGAGGGTTGCGTGCGTGAAAGATGGATCGGACTGGGTGGATGGGGGTAAAAATGGAGAGGGAAAGTGAAAGAGGGGCGCGGATGGGGAAATCAAAGAAACAATTAGAGGAACGAACGAGTCCGTACGATGCCTTTTTGATTTTCGCTGGCTGGAAACTTAGTTTTCAAAAAGTGACTTATTAGGGTTCGGAAGCTGCTATTTTGACCAAAATACCCCTTGACTGTTAGGGTAAGCAGCTGTAGAAGGAGGGGTATTTTGGTCTCAGTAAACTCACTTGGGCCCACCTTTAATGTATGTGGTCCATCCACGGTGTCCATCGGTTTTTCCATCTTATTTTAACGGTTGAGCCCAAAATTTAATCATACCCAAAGATCGAGTGGACCATACCATAGGAAATAGTTGGAATAATGATTTCCACCGTTGAAACCTTTTTAGGGCCCACAGTCATGTTTACATGCCATCCATACTGTTAATAACGTCATTCTTACTGGGATGAACTGAAAACACAAATATTAGCATGATTCAAAACTTCTGTTGGCCTACGAATATTTCAATTGTGGACGTTCAATTATCCCATTTTCGGCCCACTTGAGTATTGGATACGGTTCATTTTTGGCCTCATATCCTAAAATGCACTCACAAAACGGATGGACGGAGAGGATTTCTCACAAACATCACAGTGGACCCCACCTGGGTTCCCAGCGCAGAAACTTCTTACGAAAGGCTTCCGCAGGAAATCCGCGTCCGAAACGGATTGACTAATCCCACGGGCACCAGCCAATGGCTGGTGGTTGGTGCTCTGTGGGCCCCACCATGATGTATGTGTTTCATCCTTTCAGTCCACCTATTTTATAGATCATTTTATGTTATGAGAGAAAAAATGAGGTATATCGAAATATAATTAGGACCACATTACAGAAACAGTGTTGAATGAACGTTGACCATTAAAAATGTTTTGGGAGCCATAAAAGCTTTGGATTAAGCTAATATTTATTTTTTCCCTTCATCTGGGTCTTTATGATCCAATCAACAGATTGGATGTCAAATAAATAGTGCAGTGGGCTTTAGGAGGATTTAAATGGTGGATATCCAATCATTATTGTTTTCCTGTGGTGTGGTCCACCTGAGATTTATATCCCTATAATTATTTTTATTAAATCCTAAAATGATCCATAAAAATGGATGAACGGAATGGATGAAACAAATACATTATGTTGGGGCCCACATAGCACCGACCGTGGCTGGTGTCGGGGGAGTTCTCCCGCGTAGGACCCGGATTAGATACTGACATGTCGCGTAGCCAGACTGGCTACTGAATTGACGTCACCAAGTTCCGTGGGGCCCACCATGATGTATGTGTTCTATCTACACCATCCATCCATTTGGCTAGATAATTTTAAGGCATGAGACAAATAATGAGTTAGATCCATATCTGGAGTGGACCCCACCACAGAGAACAGTGGGGAGAGGGACGCCCACCGTCCATCCATTTCTCAAATTTTACTTCTTCAGTTCTTCTTTTGCTTTTTGTGTTTTCATACATGACTATGATATATTTATAAATATCATGCATCCAATTTAAATATAGTTGCATTAGTTCAGTTAAACATCGCATAGCTTAGGACCCTATACAAAGGAAACTTATTATGTGCATATTTTTTTTTGAGATGTTATGATTTAAAAGTGTGTATTAAGGGCTTTTTTTTTTTTTTTTAAACAATCCCCAAAGTTTCATTAAAAAATTCAACCATTTTCTCAATGTTTCCCCATGTTTCCCAAAAAGTGCGATAAACTATGCGATACAAATGATATATCCCGTGTGATAACCGATACGTATCTATATCCCAAGGGTGCGATACATAGTGCGATACCGATATTTTGAACACTGCTCCTACCTAGTCTGATTTGATATGTTTCATTTCATAGCTACAATAATCTAATAGGGAAGATATAAGGGCATTGCCTTTATGCTATGATAGGGCTCCATCGCGAGTGGCGCATAAATGTTTGATATGCTTAAACCAAGCACCCAAAATATCCACTTGTGTGAGTCATAGATATGACATCTCGATCACTAATCAGTGTGCCCCACCATGCCAAAGGAAAATGTAGGCTGGCCCACCCATCATGTTGGCCTACATGTATGGTGGGTGGTTATGCCATTTTTACTATCAATTTCATTTCTTTTCATGCATGCGTGGCCCACTTGAAGAGTGGAGTGATGTTATTTAGTGGCTATGTTACATGAAATCAGTTGACTTGGTGAGTGGGATAAGGAAGGCACTTTGTTACCTAATACTTGATGTGGCACATGGATCCCGGCTCTCCGTTTAGTGGGGCCCTGGGCATGGATGAATTAGCAGTAAAGATCCAACCAAAATGGATAGTCTTGATTCCTACCATTACCATTATGTAAGGACTGTAATGGTCATTACATAACCGTTTTTGAATACCTTGGTGTACTTTGGGCGCATGAGCTTATTTGTGTGGGAGAATCAGTGCAGGGCCCACTGTGCATGTAGGAATATACGGGGGGTACATTGTAAATGTGACACTATACATGAAGGGGTCACTCTTTGTGCTGGATGATCTGTGCGGGGCCCACTGTACACACAGGGGTCACTCATTTGTGTTGGATGATTGGTGTGGTGTGAGACGAGAAGTATAGGGAGAGATTGAGAGGGCATTGGTTCGGTTAAGTTAGGTTTTGGTGGAGTTAACGCGTGCTTGGGTTATATTAAAATACATTTAATGTGTATAAGGGTGTTTTCAAGTGTTTTTAGAATTAATTAAATACAACCATCCATTCGTATACAAATTTAACACTGGGGGCTTTTTTTTTTTTTTTTTTACTATCAGTGCCAAGGTTGGGCTCTCATTTGGAAAAGGAAAAAGATAGGCCCTTATTTGGAATTCCACCAAAAAGTCAGTGCTTTATATGACAAAACCCTTGTTTGTAAAAGATGTCTAATAAAACTTAAAAAGTATAGCTTTATTTTTAATCTTATTACAAATATGCTTTACTTTTAGCCGTTTGATGGGAGGATTATGGTGATAGCATACATGAATTCCAACAAGGGCCAATTAAGACCCCTTGTGATCTGAGATTTAAAAAAATTGGACCCAATATAATAGTAACATAGATGCCTTGGTTAGGCAAGGGATCAGGCTCCATATCCGTGTGGTTAAGGAACTCTTGCTCCTGAGATTGTACTAGTGAGAATTTGCCTCTCTAGAATGTCTCTGTACTATGCTATTCCCTGGGTAGGTAGGAGGGTACCACTAACATGTTTTAACAACTTTCTCAGGTTACAGGGATGTTAATATGTGGTTAGATTTCCAACAAGACGTGAGCCTCTATCTGGAGAAATTTTTGGCCCTTGATCCCCCAACGGGATGAAATGTAACATGTTGTAGATGCATTACAACAAGAAGAGAATGCTTCTGGCCATAGGTCGTACTTGATTGTTCAACCATGTGAACATACCACCCTCAAGCAGGGGATCAATCAGAGCATGCCTTTGAATCCAATTGTAAAAACCTTGCATACAAGAGTAGAGGGAGCAGTCACTGCTATGCTTAAGAGGCGAGCTGCAAAGTCCAACTCTGTCTGTATTTCATGTCTGAGACTAGAATTGTTAGGCCCATTTCATGTCCAACACTAGAACTATTAGGCACATGGGCAAATGTTACCGTCTAACTTGCTCCATTTGATGCATCTCTGAAACAGATTGAGATCATGTATTTACCCAGCCATTCATCCAGCTTTACCAGACAGGACTCATCCCCAAGATTTTTTTTGGCCCCAGAGATTTTCCAATTGAATGGGAAACACCGTAATCTATCAATTTTATTTTCTTGTTTTGAGCATGTATTCAATTGCGCATTTAGACCATTCTTTGATAAGAATATTGTCTGTCAACTTTGAACCCTTCCAGCAGAAAAAAGGGGGGTCTGTTGGCTTGACTTATTGAAAGTTTAACCAAATAGGCCTGAATCGAACACAAATCAAACATCAGTTGGTGGATTAGGCATGGATATGAATATCAGTATCATGTTGGCCGATACGGCCGTATCGTATTCGTATTGGCATGAGCTGATGCGCGATATGGGGTCATATCAGTTTGATACGAAAAAATTGACCCTTATCAGTCCGTATCGGCTGATACGGGGCATATTGGCATTGATATGGCCGATGAAAGCCCAATTTTGATTTTGATTTTTTTGTTTGTAAAATTTCCGTCTTTTTTTTTTTTTCCCATTTAAACCATGGAAGAAGCTTAAAAACTTATTTTAGGCTAGATCTAGACCTATTTTGGGATCAAAACAAATTATTTGAATGAGATTCAACAGATTAAAGCGAAGTGGACCATTATGAGAAAAATTGGAAAGCAGGGTAAACCTTCACTTTCATTTTTATATATTTCATCTTCTTTTTGTTGTATTTCAATGTAATGGGCCATTGTTCACCAAATCATGCTTGATTTGTGTTTAAGGCCCATTTAGTTGACCTTCAACAAGTCAAATCGACATACAACATTCTCATCAAAGAATGGTCCAATACACCATTGAATAAATGGTCAAAATACAAAAAAAGAAACCATTGAATAAATGGTCAAAATACAAAAAAAGAAAAAGAAAAAAAAAGATAGATTCTTGGATATCTCATTTTTTCCTATTTTTCTAATATTTTCCATATTATTTTGTTATAAAAAAAATTCTGACCGATATGGGCCGATACGGCCCTGATAACGATACACGACACCATATCATATCATTTTTCCACCGGGTGGATACACCGACCAATACCGACATTTAGAACCATGGGATTAGGGCCCATTACATTGAAATGCAACAAAATGAAGTTGAAAGAAGAATGAGAAAAAGTGATGGTTTACCCCTTCCGATATTTTTCCAAAATGGACCATTCCGTTTCAATTCATTGAATCCATCTCAATATTTGTGTTTTGATCCCCGAATTTGGAGTACGTGTAGTGTAAAATGAGCTTGTAAAGTTCCTCCCTGGTTGAAATAAATGAGTGGAAGAAACGAGAGAAAAATTGGAAAAAAAAAAAAGAAAAGGAAAGGAGGCCTTTATCTTCGTATTGGCCCTGTCACTGTGTTGGTGACGGGACAGTCCATATCAGCTTCTATCAGCCAATATGGACTGATACAACTGTTTGTTTTGTTTTGTTTTTTTGTCAAACTGCTTCCATGGGTGATCGATACGGTTATGATATGGCCATATTATAACTGATATTCAAAACCATGGTCCCAAGCCCAATCCACTTAGTAACCTGGTTGAACTTGATGCGGACACAAGCGCATTCAAGGTGTACCAACGAAGAAAGCGCCAACCACAAGTGTCGTCCTTGTGGATAGGCGACTATTGAGGAGCTGAAGACCTTTCACATGTGATTGGACATATAGAAGACCCCACTCAGGGAAGACACATGTGAAGGAAGATTGAAGAAAGAAGACCGAGTGCCCGAACTTTCCTGTACTTATGTTATTTGCGCGTTTTTGCTTAGTTAAGGGTATTTTAGTAAGTTTATGTTTTTATTTGCTTATTCTAGGGATATTTTAGTAAGTTTATGTCTTTATTTGCTTATTCTAGGGGTATTTTAGTAATTTTATGTCTTTATTTGCTTATTTAAGTGGGCTAAAGCCCTAAATCCGAATTTCAACTATTGATTAATGAAAAGCAAACCCTTTGGTTGCCTCCTTCCTCTCTTCTCTCTAATGGTGCTTCTTCTCTTCCCTTGATCTTCCTCTTCTAATTCTTCTTGTGCCCCTCCAACTTCTTCAAGGTAATTATTTCCTTCTTTCTATTTTTCAGTTTTGGCTATTCCTTCTTCGATCAAAATCTTGAGAACCGATCTAAACCCTAAACCCCTAAATTCTCAAATCCCTAATCCGAGAAACTTCTTGGTTCTTCGGACTAGTGATCTTCATTGATCGATTGGGTGTGACCATGCAAGATCGGGAGGTCTCATCCCTCGCCGGATCCAACTTAAGTCATAATTGAATGCCATACTCCATGGTTGTTGATGATGGCCCCGCTCATTGCATGTTTCCTTTATGATTTTCTCAATTATGATGATTACTACTAGAATTTTAGATCATTTATTCCTTTTATTTCCGCTGTTTAATTATGTTCATGAGCATGCATCATAATTAGGGCTGTCCTGCGTCAAATTTGGTATCAAAGCCTAGGCTTGCATGGTTTTTTAGTCTAGATCGAGTTATCAAATTAGGGTTTTGATTTTTAGGTTTAATTTAGAAAGTTTCCAGATTTAGAAAGTTTTCAATTTTAGAAACTTTCCAGATTTCCAGATTTCCAGATTTAGAAAGTTTCCAGATTTAGAAACTTTCCAAATTTAGAAAGTTTTCAATTTAGAGAAGTTCCTAATCTGAAAAATTCCAGATTTGAGTTGTTTCCTGTTTCAACTTAATTGTGTCAGTTCATAGTAGTTTTGCATTCATCGCATTCATCTTGAAAGTCATAACACCTAGTAGTCTAGTTGGGTAGAGTTTGGTTCAAGTCTTCATTGTATGCCCATGAGAAGAGGTAGAGGTTTCGAACTTCAACCTACCATGAATAATGAGCAGTTATCTGAGCAACTTGCTCAATTGATACAAAAGATAACCGTCCTAGAAGCGGGTCAAAAGCGTGAGTTTGCCCGCCTTGAGAACCAAATTACCACTACCATGACTAAGGTCGAGCAACTAGAGGCGTCCCAAAAGGAAAACCCCGCTGTAGGGTATGATGCGCACTCCCAAGTGGGAGGAATCATTGAAGAACGCGCTGCCACACGTGGTGGTAGTGAGGATAGAGATCGTGGTAATGGTCGTGGTGTGGTGCGAGAGGCACGAGCCACATGTGATCATCAAGACCGCTATGATCCAGATGAGCGTGCGATGAAGAGTGTGAGAGTTGAGGCCCCGAGTTTTGATGAGCGCTTGGATCCCAAGGCATTCCTTGACTGGGTTGCTGACATAGACCACTACTTTGAGTGGTATGGCATGTTGGAAAACCGTCAAATGCGGTTTGCTAAGATGAAGCTTGTGGGTCAAGCTAACCTCTTCTGGACCAATACCGAGCGTAGGATAGAGAGTTGGTAGAGCCCCTATCACACATTGGTATGAGATGAAAGAGAAGTTGAAGGAGAAGTACTTTCCTCTCTCATACCGTCAGAAGATCCTTGACCAATGGCAATCCTTACGCCAAGGGTCAATGTCTGTCGCTGACTACATCGCTAAATTTGAAGAGTATATGATGCGATGTGATATCCGAGAAGACCCTCTAGTAACGCTCTCGCGTTTCAAGACGGGCCTTTGTGCGGATCTTCAGCGCGAGCTTATGACTCGGCCCTTAACGGACTTGGATGAAGCATATCAAGTCGTGCAGGAGTTAGAGAGCAATATCTGAAGGCTCCTGTCGTTCGTCGTTTTGAGTCCCGAGACTCCAGTGCTAGATCTAGTTTCCAGGGAACTAGACCTAATATTGGTAGTCAACCTAGGGCACAGGCGACCATTCCGCCTAGGCCTAGGGAGGACAAGGGCAAAGGGGTTCTTGGTGCCGGTCCTAGTAACATGAGCCAAGTGTGGTGCTATGAGTGTGGCAACCTTGGCCACATGTCTAATCAGTGTCTTACGAAGAGCCGTGGGAGAACCTTAGTTATAGGCGAGTCCCACGAGGGTGGAGATGACCAGGGTGACTATGAAGTTGAAGAGTATCACCCTGAAGGAGGATTTACTGATGAAGAAGAAGTGGATGGAGAAGCAATGCTTGCAGTAGTCAGGCGTGTGCTAACTCAGTCTAGAAGTAGTGCTGACTGGCGTCGAAGCACTATCTTCTGCACTATTGCCAAGTGTGGTGAAAAGAATTGTAAGGTGATAGTGGACAGTGGAAGTTGTCAGAATGTGATTTCCACTAGCATCTTAGATCGCTTAAAACTGAAATCCACACCTCATCTAGACTCGTATAAAGTTTCTTGGGTTGACAAGACATCCCTACCTGTCACCCAGCAATGTCTAGTTCCCATCGAGTTTGGGTCATACAAAGAGTCCCTGTGGTGTGATGTTTTACCTATGGATGTGGGACATGTTATCCTAGGTAGACCGTGACTATTCGATAATGATGTCACGATCTTTGGCCGTTCGAATGCGTGTACTTTTATGTATAACGGTAAAAAGATCAAACTTAATCCCATGCCACCTGAGAATACACTAGGGAAGAAGAAGGATGAGAAGGCAAGTGAGCCTAGAGGAATGGGGAAATCCAAACCTAAGTCTCTACATATAATCAGCGCAAGAGAGTTTGAAAAAGAGGCTAAGGAGGATTCTATGGTGTATGCCCTTGTGGCTAGAGAGATTACACCTGAGGTTCCATTAGAGTTGCCCCTTGAGGTGACCTCGGTCCTGAAGGAATACAGTGATATATTTCCTGAAAACTTACCGAATGAGTTGCCACCTATGAGGGACATACAGCATGCCATTGATCTTGTCCCAGGGTCTACTTTACCGAACCTTCCTCACTACAGGATGAACCCTGCAGAGCATGCAGAGTTGAAGAAGCAAGTTGATGAGCTTCTGCAAAAGGGTTTCATCCAAGAGAGTATGAGCTCGTGTGCCGTGCCTGCATTGTTGAACCCAAAGAAAGACGGCACGTGGCGCATGTGTGTGGACAGTCGTGCCATAAACAAAATTACTGTTAAGTATAGGTTTCCTATACCTAGACTTGATGATATGCTTGACATGATGGCCAGGTCCACTATATTCTCTAAGATAGACCTCAAGAGTGGATATCACCAAATCCGTATACGCCTAGGAGATGAGTGGAAGACGGCGTTTAAGACGAAAGATGGGTTGTATGAGTGGTTGGTCATGCCCTTCGGCTTGACTAACGCACCCAGTTCTTTCATGCGGGTGATGACACAAACTTTGAGGCCGTTCATGGAAAAATTCCTAGTGTTGTACTTTGACGATATTCTTATTTATAGTACCACTAAGGAATCACACCTTGAACATTTAAAGAAGGTCTGTAGTGTCCTTAAGAAGGAAAAATTGTACGCTAATCTTAAGAAATGTGTATTCATGTCTAGCCAAGTTGTGTTCTTAGGATTTATAGTGTCATCTGAAGGGATGCGCGCAGACCCTGAAAAAGTCAGGGCCATAGTTGAGTGGCCAGAACCAAGGAACATTCATGAGGTGCGAAGCTTTCACGGCCTAGCAACTTTTTATCGTCGGTTCATTAGGGTTTTAGCACGATCATGACTCCCATTACCGAGTGCATGAAAAAGGGAGAGTTCGTGTGGTCTAAAGCCGCAGTCAAGGCTTTTAAAGAAATTAAGGGCAAGATGGTGGAAGCTCCTGTCATGCGTCTACCTGACTTTTCTAAAGTCTTTGAAGTAGCGTGTGATGCGTCTGGTGTCGGTATAGGTGGAGTGTTGAGTCAAGAAGGACACCCAGTGACCTATTTCAGTGAGAAATTGAATGAGGCAAAACAAAAATACTCCACTTACGACAAAGAATTTTATGCGGTTGTGCAATCCCTGAGACATTGGCGACACTATGTCCTACCGCAAGAATTCGTTTTGTTTTCTGACCATGAGGCTTTGAGATATTTGCATTCTCAGAAGAAACTCAACCCGAGGCATGCCAAGTGGGTAGCGTTTCTTCAGGAATATTCGTTTGTTTTGAAACACAAGGCCGGGGTTGAAAACAAACCAGCGGATGCCCTTAGTAGGAGAGTGGCGTTGCTCAACTCTTTGAGTGTAGAGGTAGTCGGATTTGAGCAACTGAAAGATGAATACCCCATATGTCCTGATTTTGGTGGTACTTACGCGTCGCTCTCTAGTGACCAGCATATTATGGGTGAATATGTTCTTAAAGATGACTTTCTTTTCAAGGGAGACAGACTTTGTATTCCCCGTATGTCCCTTCGTGAATTCCTCATTTGGGAGCTTCATTCAGGAGGGATAGTTGGCCATTTTGGTCGTGATAAGACCATTGCCCTCGTGGAAGATCGTTTCTATTGGCCAAGCCTCAAGCGAGACGTAGCCAAAGTTTTAGGGCAGTGTCGAACATGTCAGCTGGCAAAGCAAAGAAAGCAAAATACCGGGCTGTACACGCCATTGCCAGTGCAACATGCTCCGTGGCAGGACATTAGTATGAACTTCGTGCTTGGACTTCCCAAGACTATAAAAAAGCACGATTCCGTTATTGTCGTTGTGGACCGTTTTTCTAAAATGGCGCATTTCCTCCCATGTTCGAAGACGTCGAATGCGTCCCATGTTGCTCGTCTCTTTTTTGATGGTGTGGTGCGTCTCCATGGGTTACCTAAAACCATAGTGTCTGATCGTGATGTTCGATTTACTAGCTATTTTTGGAAGATACTGTAGCACATTATAGGAACTCGTTTGCAATTTTCTACTGCTTACCACCCACAAACAGATGGTCAAACTGAAGTGGTAAACCGTAGCCTTGGAAATCTTCTACGGTGTCTAGTGGGTGAACATGTTAAGACTTGGGACCTAATTTTACCAACTGCTGAACTTGCTTATAATGGGTCAGTTAATAGATCTACAGGGTTGAGTCCTTTTGAAATTGTAAGTGGTTATAAACCTAGAATGCCCATAGATCTCTTACCTATGTCTGTTACCCAAAGGTCTTCTGAGTCAGCCGATGCATTTGCACGTCATATTCATGATTTGCATACACATATTAGACAGCGGTTAAATAAGAGCAATGATGATTATAAAGTTTCAGCTGATTTTCATCGTAGAGTGCAAGAATTTCAAGAAGGAGACTGTAATGGTGCGAATAAGGCCAGAGCGATTCTCTCAAGGATCTGTAAAAAAATTACAAGCGCGTAGTGCTGGACCATTCAAGATATTACAAAAGGTTGGGTCCAACGCGTATCGGGTTGACCTTCCACCTGAAATGAGCATTAATCTAACTTTTAATGTGGAAGATCTAGTCCGTGCCCATACTCCCATTGTTGATACATCGTCCCTTTCATGGCCTTTTTCTGAGTTTGCTACCCAACCCCTTCCACCCCCTCCTCCACCCATTTCCCAAAAAGAAGAAATTGAGGAAATCTTGGATGACGAGATAGTATCCACGAGAGATGGAGGTTTCCAAAGGTATCTTGTCAAGTGGAAGAATAAACCATCGTCTGAATCTACATGGCTGTCGGGCGACGCATTGCAGGGTATTGATCCAGATCTACTAGAGCGCTACAAAAGTTTCAACTCGTCGGAGTCGAGTTTTTCTCACCGAGGGGAATTGATGCGGACAAAAGCGCATTTAAGGTGTACCAACGAAGAAAGCGCCAATCACAAGTGCCGTCCTTGTGGATAAGCGACTATTGAGAAGCTGAAGACCTTTTACATGTGATTGGACATATAGAAGACCCCACTCAGGGAAGACACATGTGAAGGAAGATTGAAGAAAGAAGACCGAGTGCCCGAACTTTTCCGTACTTATGTTATTTGCGCGTTTTTGCTTAGTTAGGGGTATTTTAGTAAGTTTATGTTTTTATTTGCTTATTCTAGGGATATTTTAGTAAGTTTATGTCTTTATTTGCTTATTCTAGGGGTATTTTAGTAATTTTATGTCTTTATTTGCTTATTTAAGTGGGTTAAAGCCCTAAATCCGAATTTTAACTATTGATTAATGAAAAGCAAACCCTTTGGTTGCCTCCTTCCTCTCTTCTCTCTAATGGTGCTTCTTCTCTTCCCTTGATCTTCCTCTTCTAATTTCTTCTTGTGCCCCTCCAACTTCTTCAAGGTAATTATTTCCTTATTTCTATTTTTCAGTTTTGGCTATTTCTTCTTCGATCAAAATCTTGAGAACCGATCTAAACCCTAAACCCCTAAATTCTCAAATCCCTAATCCAAGAAACTTTTTGGTTCTTTGGACTAGTGATCTTCATTGATCGATTGGGTGTGACCATGCAAGATCGGGAGGTCTCATCCCTCGTCGGATCCAACCTAAGTCATAATTGAATGCCATAATCCATGGTTGTGATGATGGCCCGCTCCATTGCATGTTTCCTTTATGATTTTCTCAATTATGATGATTACTACTAGAATTTTAGATCATTTATTTCTTTTATTTCCGCTGTTTAATTATGTTCATGAGCATGCATCATAATTAGGGTTGTCCTGCGTCAGAACTTCTATACCCAAACCTGCCCCATGGGTTAAAATGTTGGACCCACACCCATTTATTGTCGGATCAGGTTCAATGACTCATTGGGTCAGCCCAACCCATTGGCACCCCTAAACATATCATGATATGGTCATATTTCCAAGAATCAGTTCTTTCTACCACTTTAACTGCCACTGTATTTTTGGATTTAAGTTGGAGAAGGGCTGTCATTTAGATTTCTTACTTTGTTGCCTGCCATTGTATCTTGTCATTGTCCTGATCGAAGGTGAAAATTGTGGATTCTTGGCATCATCATCATTGTCATCTTAGCCTTTCTGCCAGCAATTTGGGGTTGGCATTGAAGTGGTAGATTGGAATTTTTTTTAATGATTGGCTTTCCTGGACATCAGCCTTCATCCTTTACTCCGGCTATCTCGAAAACAAAATTGTTTATGATTTTTTTTTTTTTAATTAGCATTACAAGAGCTGAAGGCTTCATTGTTCCTTAAGCTAGTATTGGCTTGCTAACATACATATATTTTCTCTTTCTTCTGGTTCTCTTTGTAGGCATATGACCAGCATCTTAACATGATACTTGGGGATGTTGAAGAAATAGTTACCACTGTAGAAATTGATGATGAAACATATGAAGAGATTGTTCGGGTATGCCTAGATTTTCATTATTTCCATTCCTTAAATTTCTTTGAGATTGAAATTTGTTATGAGTAGCTGTCATTAGATAAATTATTATACACTATTTAGCTTGTGATATGTCTGGTTTGCAGTTTCACTTTCCAAATGGTGGTGTTAAATGAGTTCCTAAGATGTGTAAAATAGATGGTTATTTCATAGAGTGGATGTTTGCTAGGGAGGCTTTCTTATCTCCATCACCTCCACTGTACATGTGAAACCTATGTTAGTTGAAAAAAAAAATTGTTTACCAGTAGTTGTTCAGGTGCTGGAGTGATTGTAAAAGCCTAGGAAGTGAGAGCAGGACTGACACTTTAGTAGATGGTTTCTGCACCAAGTCCCACTGAACAAGCGACTAACTTTTTGAAAGTCTATTGTGTCCACATGTGTCTGTCTCCTCCAATGCTCTTAGACATGGTTCATTCAAAAACTACATTTTACATTTACTTATTAGTTATTAGTATAATTTATTTTTTGGATTAGTCTTTCCACAACTAATTGTTTTGTAGGTTTTATTTCACCATTTTCATCATATTGGTTTTTGGAATATTTTATGAACTAGTAAAATATTTACTATGGAAATTTCTATGGATCTTACTTCTAGAAGTAGAAACCACTGTGTTTTGACACTCATGTCTCAGTGGCCAAGTTAAATAGTATGACAAACTTCTAAGGCAAGCAAAACTCTTGATCTGGTGGGTTGCCACATTAGTTGTCAGAAAATGGAGGATTAAAATAGACAAACACAGCCATCACATTAGTGGTTAGAAAATGGAGGATTAAAATAGACAAACATAGCCATCAAATTAGCGGTTGAAAAAAAAGGGACGAAAAAGAGAAAATGAGCAATAGTCCGAATTCAATTGGCAAAAAGAATGCTGATTGGGGTGCTGAATTGTTGAATCATTGTGATTTTTTTTTTTTTTGTTTTTTGGATAAAAGCTCGCCCATGCCCCACCAGAACAATGGTGCCAGTTGCTCTATATGTGTGCCATGTGTAGGGTGGAGATGCTGGAGATGAGCAAGGCTTGTTCAAGGCCTTTTAGATTTTCTAGGTAGCATGTATTCAATTACATTTTATATGTTATATATTACATCTTGTAGTGAATTTGATGCTGTGTATCGTTGAATGTGTTTGTGGTGTGCCAATGCAATAACTTAATTTTGGGACTTCTAGTTTTAGTTTTCCATTTCTAAAAGTCAAAGAAAGTAAGTAATGCCAATATTCGAGGCAAATCTGCATAATAACGTATTCAAATGGCTGCTTTTGGATGCATAGATTTCGAAACATTCAATTCAGTTAAGATGGCATGACAACAAAGTAATGATTTTTTTTCCTCCTTTTGTAATGATTGTAGTGAGGAAGTAGCTGTCAATTAATTGGGAGCCGAAACAATCAATGGTTGGAATTATACAAGGGCTTACTCTGCTTTGAGAACAAGTACAAAAATGTACACTCTTTTATGAGTAGTTATGACGGTTATGCAAATAAAAAGTTATTTTCTTGGTTGACAAAATGTGTTCCATTTTGGCATGTCTTGCCTACAATAGAAGAAAAGCAGTTTAATAGTGTGATGACTAGCATAGCTGCTAGTAAGATTTGGGACCTCAATTTTCAGTCCATTTAGTTTCTATTGCATCCGTAAAGAAAGTTGTGTTTTGAATCTTTCAAAAAAAAAATTGTGGTTTGATCTTCCAGAAAAAAGGTACATACCCATATCAAAATTCTCCCTTGGTTGATACAATTTTGGTATTATAACCAGTTCCATTCATTGGGATTTGTTTTCTTTTATTTTCCTTTTTTTTTTCCCCAATTCTTCCCCATCGCCAAACCCTAAATTCTTTCAAATCCCCAAAAATTCCGTAATTCCCCAAGCCCAAATTTCAAAATTTCCCTAAGAACTCTAATTTACAAAAAGTTGAAGCTTAAGTTAACTTTAGTAGGAATAATTATAAAGTTGAAGCTTAAGTTAACTAAATGGCTAGGAGATTTCCCAAGTGATTTGCATCATTGCCTTTGGGTAATATTTAAAAGGATGGTGAGATCAACGAGGATGTTTCCATTAGAATTAAAATGGCTGGTTGAAGTGAGGATGCGCTTCTTGAGTGTTGTGTGACCATCGCCTTCCAATTTATGTGAGCTATTTGACTAGCTATGCTACATGAGAAGTGTCGTGCACTGGAATGCAACATGAGGATGAGTGTTGGAGAGAGGGTGTTGAGATGTGTGGGAAGAGTAGAAAGGATAGAATTAAGAATGAGATCATAAAAAGCATCATAGGACTATTATCAATAAGGGAAAAAAAACATACTAGTAGTAGTCCCGATAAAAAATAAATGATAGAGTAGATTGAGGTGGTTCAGTCATGTTGAATGAAGACTTGAGCCTACTTTTACTAAGGGTAACTGTGATTAGTTTTGGTTGAAGCGATTGATAAGAGGATGAGAGGAAGACCTGAAGAGACTTGGATTGAGGTGGTAAGAAGTGATAGTGCTTTAAGAACTTGGATAGAAGTGGATGAAGACTTGTTCACTTGCCAAGGATAGTGCTTTAGGAATGATTGTTGAAATAGGATTCGTAAAGCTAACATCAAATAGCTTGGACAAGGTTATAGTGATGCTAACGATGACGACAACAACGATGATGACTAAAGCCCGAGGTTTCATGAAGTTTAAATCAAATATACAGGAGAAGGCTATTATGATGATTATTAAAACTCGTTGATGTAATCAAACTATGTAATAGGCTATTAGACGGCGCTTGATTGTAATCAATCTATGTAATAGTTTATTACATTGTGCCTATGGGAGTTTTATGCTCTCATTGCTAGTCCCCAGCCCAAATAAAGGAGACTGCATCAGGTTGGCTGCTGGCATCAGACTTATGGCATAACTTCCTAAATGAATCCAAACAATATGACATTCTAAACTCATGCTAGGGTGTTGCCTGTTAGCGACGTGCTGCATTAGAACCTGGGGGCAGTGAAAAATGGGCAACGGTTGGTCAGGGCGTCCCCAAAAGTGACACACCGCGGCAGCACCCAGTTGTTGCGAGAAGTAGGCAATGTTCCCATGCAATTTTGGATATGTGCAGGTAAAGAAGCTAGTCCAAAAGAACATGATTTGTTTCGCCACATGGAATATAAGAACATTGATAGGTAAGAGTATGGAGTTAGTAGATACGATGAAACGAAGGAGAGTTAACATAGCTTGCATTCAGAAGACCATGTGGAAATGGGCCAAAATTAGAGGAGTTGATGGATATAACTTCGGTATATACGGAAGAACAATAATAGAAATGAGGGTAGGGATGGTGGTAGTTAAAAATTTAAAGGGTAAAAAGTTGTAGATGTTAAGAGAGTAAGCGATGGGATTTTATTAATAAAACTTGTGTTAGGAGAGGAGATAATCAATGTTATTAGTACATGTGCACTACAGGTACGGTTAGAGGACAGTATTAAAAACCGGTTACATAACGGTCGTTATGTAACGGTAACAGGGGGAATTGTTACGCATTACAGGTTTGTAATGGGCCTAATGGCCGTTACTGAAAAATGGTCCTAATGGTTGTTACGGGGCTGATACAAATATATATATATTTTTTGAAATTTGTTTGTAATGGCCTGTACCGTTATTGAATACCTTGTTAGAGGATAGAATGAAGAGACAATTCTAGGAGGATATGGATAGAGTAATGTAAGAAACTTGAACAGAGAAGATATTTTTAGGAGGAGATTTAACTGGTCATGTAGGAAAAGAAAGTAGAGGATATGAAAGGGTACATAGAGGATATGGTTTTGGGAGAAGAAATGACATGGGGGAAGCTATTCTTGATTTTGCTAAAGTATACAATCTAGTTCTAGCAAACACATACTTTAAAAAAGATGAACATTTAATAACTTTCAAAATGGATCATATACAAGCCAAGTAGATTTTTTTCCTCCACCTAGGTGGACAAAATTATTCATAGATTGCTAGATGATACCTAGAGAGTTTGATTGTGCAATATAGCCTAATGGTTATGGATGCTTGCATTAGGAGATGTAAGAAAGGGAATGAATTAATAGGTGTCCAAAAACTAGGTGGTGGAATTTAAAAGGAGAGACCATGTTATTCAAAAATAAATTGATGGAAGAAGGAAAGATGAATGTTGAGGAAGAAGTCATTGTTATATGGAATGAGATGGCTGAGTGCATTAGGAGAGTGACAAACAATGTTTGAGGAGTATCTAGGGGGGAAAGCTAATCATATAAGGAAACTTGCTAGTGGAAACGAGATATAAAAAGCTATTAACAAGAAACATTCATGTTTCAAAGCTTGACAAGGGACTAAAAACAATGAAAATCTTAAATAATATAAAAATGCCAAAAAGATTGCTAAGAAAGTAGTGAGGTTAAACTTAAGGCTTACAACGATCTTTACAATAGATTGGGGACCAGGGAAGGTGAGAAAAATGTCTTCTAACTAGCAAAAATGAGAGAGAGAGAGAGAGAGAGAGAGAGAGAGAGAGAGAGAGAGAGAGAGTAGGGACTTAGATTATGTTAGATGAATTAAGCAAAGTATTCAATAACGATAATGGTGGCCATAACAGCCATTGTTGTCTTGTTACAATATAGGCAATAAAGGTCGTTATGGCTTCTTTTTCTTTTTCTTTTAACTGTACTAGGCTATTACAGAGTGGTAACGACCGTTATGGGGTTGTAATGGACCATTATAGGTCATTTTCCATAACAGTAGCTCGTAACCATAATGTTACCACCTTTATTGTTACGTAATTGTTTTTATTTACTAGGGCATTAAGGGTGATGACGTTTTGGGGTTTTTTGTTGTTCTTTATGCTTGCGGGCATTTTTTTTTTCTCTCTCTCCGCCTAGCGTTTACTAGCGGTTTTTTTTTTTTTTTTTTTTTTTTTAAATATAATTCTTTCACCCTTCATTAAAAAAATATAAAATGTGATGGGTAGAGGGTATTGGTTAAGGACAATGAGATCAATGAAAGGTGGGGAAGCAATTTTTAGAACTTGTTAAATGACAATCACTCTGAGAGCATAGGGATAACGGAACTATAAACTTAATGACATGGAGTCCAAAGTTACTTTTGTAGGATTTGGATATTTGAAGTGAAAGAAGCTTTGAGAAAGATGAGAATGGTAAAAACCATTGGACCAAATGGTATACCAATAGATGTTTGGAAGTGTATGGGAGATACTGGATTATTTTAGTTGGCAACGTTCAATAATGTTGTAAGATTGAAGAAAATGCTGAATGGAGGCAAAGTACTGTGGTTTCTATTTATAAGAATGATGGAGACATGCAAAGTTGCACTAACTATAGTGGAATTAAACTTATAATCCATACTATGAAACTTTGAAAAGAGTAATTGATCAAAGACTAAGGCATGAGATGAATGTACCAGAGAATTAGTTTGGTTTCATGCTAGGGAGGTCTACCTATAAAGTTACTTTCCTACGTGGACAATTGATGGAGAAATACAGAAAGATGATGAAGGATCTCCACATGGTCTTTTTTGACTTAGAGAAAGCTTATGATAGGGTCCTTAGAGAGTTAATCTGATTCAGTGCCGATGCCTAAACCAAATAACATGTGAGATCAAGTAGCAGAATTAAGATAATTAAAAAAAAACACAAACATTGCCATAATCATCACGAATACCATGAAAACCAAAAGAATATCATACATAATCCTAGCCTAAGTTACCAACATCATAACATAAGATCATTAAATAAAAGGAAACTAGGATCTAATGGATGTAGGGATATCCAATTAGCATAGGGTATAGTCTATTTCAAAGTAGAAGGCCTAATACAACCTAGGGTAAAAATTAGGGTTTTGGTAATTTGAAAAAGTAGGAAAGTTAGAGATTTTAGGTTTAGGGTTAGGGTTTTGGGAATGAAAGAAAGGGGTTTTGATATAAGGATGATGGAAAACCAAAAGGGATAAGGTGTGGCTATACGGCCAACCCGAAGGATTTACATGTGTGTCCGTACGGTCACACGTGTGGCATGGGATGGATGGGTTTAGGTCGGCTAGGGTTTAGATGGTAGATAGATAAGGGAAAGATGAGTTTAGGAGAAGATGAATGGGGGAATCGAAGAACGTGAAGAAAATACCTTAATGGAGGGGAAAAAAGATGATGATGTGGGGATAGATGGAGACGTTGCACCACTGTTAATGAAGATTAGCCTCACACCAGTCTCTATTCCAAATTACTTGAAAGTATCTTCAAATCTCATGAAGATATAAGAAGAAGAAGAAAAAGAAAGTAAGAGCTTTTCTGTTTTTTTAATCACAAAATCTAATGTGGGAGAGGGTCACACGCCCATCCTCTTTTATAACTCCAAGAAAGTTCAAAATTATAATAAACACCCTCTTTTGTGAACTTTGACGAAAATAGCCCTAGTCTAACTAAAATCTAATTTCAACTAAAAACACTCATAATGATGTCCAATCATAACATAAACAAAACTAAATCCTATAAGCTGATAAAATTTAAGAAAAACTACTGTGGACGATCCACGATCAATGCCCCGATCATGTGATACAACGGCCCAATCATTACGTCCATCCAATCCAACGATCTGGATCACTCCATAAAGCAGCCCATGTGCATCTTCCCAGTGTGGGGTATTCCAAATGCTCGCACATACATATGGGGTCTTCAACACGATCACGGGTACCGCCTAGCCACAGGGAAATCGGTGCGGCTCGCCTCCTCCTCTGATATGTATGCAAAGGTGTACGTGTAGTGATGTCCTCATCATAATCTAATGGGTGTTGTGTAAGGAGTTTTAAGAGGATATTGACATGATTAAGGATATGTATGAGTGAGTTCCCAATTACCGTGGGCTTGCGCAAGGGGTTGGCATTGAGTTCGTACTTTTTCGCTTTGGTTATGGACAAGTTAATGAGGTATTTGTAGGAAGAGATGCCATGGTGTAAGTTGTTTGCAAATGACAATTTTGATTGACAAGATGAGGGAGGGCGTAAACACCAAGCTAGATTTACAGAGGGGTGCTTTAGAATCTAAAGGATTTAAAATTAGTCTGAATAAAACAAAGTTTATGGAGTGCAATTTTAGTAACAATAGGAGGGTGAATGAGGAATCAGTTGAGATTGCTAACCAAGAAGTTTCTTAAAATGAATCTTCAAAAAAAAAATAATCTCAAAATGATCAATTTCAATATCTTGGGTCGATAATTAATGTGAGTGGAGAGATTGAGAAGAATGTTGCCCATAGAATTCAAGAAGGGTGGAAGAAGTGGAGATGTGCCTTTGGAGTTTTATGTGATTGCCGTGCCCTGCTCAAATTGAAAGGGAAATTTTATAGGATGGCTATAAGACCAGCCATGCTTTATGGATAGAATATTGGGTTGTCAAGGAACAACATGTTCATAGGAAGATTGTAAGCTGAAATGAGGATGTTGAGATGGTTGAGTGGCAAGACAAGGCAGGATAGATTTAGAAATGAATGCATTTGAGGGAATTTAGGAGTAGCCCCAATAGGTAATAAGATGAGGGAAAGTAGACTTAAATGATTTGGTAATGTGCAACAGAGACCAAGAACTACTCTAGTTAGGATTGAGTCGGTACAAGTTGAAGGCTCTAAGAGCACAAGGGGAAGTGCTAAAATGACATGGGTGGAGGTAGTAAAAAAAAAAACTCAATGACCTATGGCCTAACTGAAGGTATGACCCTTAATAGAGCGGAATGGTGGAAAAGGATTCATGTAGCTGTTCCCAATTTGTTGGGATAGGGCTTAGATGAAGATTATGATGATTAATAAAGTAATATAATAGCTGTTATGATTCCATAAATGATGTTGCCATGTTTAAAATGGCCCACAAGTAAGGATTGTAATATGATGACGCATGGCTGATACTGTAACGAACCGTATTTTATACAAACCATGCTTGAATGAACAGACAATATGCCATTCTTTGGAACTCATCTGAGGAGAACATGGAACGTGGCATTATCATATCACATTTACCATTCAAAAAATAGGAGGAGAGTTTGGTCTACATGCCAATATTCTACTGGTGGGTCCTAGGTAGATCAGGCACATTCCAATGATTAAATTTATTGGCCATCTACCTTTCTATTAAAGGAAACTTGTTCATGGAATTTGAGCAGTTGATTTTCTCAATTTGATCATTCATTTGCAGCCCAACATCAGGTAGTTAATATACTATTTTAGGTTATGAAATTTCCACTATGACTAACATGATTTGGAGTGTTTGGACCTCCAAATCCTGCACTCCACATTAAGCAAATTTTTTCTTTCATTTGATCGGGGTTTTACGAGAAATGATTTTGTAGTACATGCCCAATTTGCAGTCCTCAGGCCGAGTATTGTCCATGTGATCGGCACTGTCCCTTCAATAGGATGCTTCTATACATTTGGTGCATGGACTTGCACATAGAATCTAAACCATTTTCCTTCTTAGTTTTAACATTTAAATGCAAGCCAAGGTTGGACAGGACCCATCGGATCACCTATTTAGTGCCATTCCTGAACAATGGGCCATCCCATGGTGGGGTCTAAGAGATGGATGGTCCCTTGGTCCCCCCTTGAATGCTGAATTAGCTCAACAAATTGACTGAACTTCTGCAGTTGGGAGAATTGAAAAACAAACTGAATGTGCCTAAACCGACGAACTGGGTTCCTTTGCTAAGTATCAAAAACAGATTGCAAACTTGAATTTGAATTGGTTGAACTGCAAATTAGGTTACCATAGTACGAACTAGGTGAGTTTTTTCGGATAACGAAATAAATCATACTATTTATAATAAGCCAGAATTTATCTAACAAATTATTTTAGAACTGAACTATGGAATTTGAATGATAGAGCTATGAGGAATCTAACTTTGATGGCAGCTCTCCAACTAAACCCGGTGCTGGGATTGGGTTGATCATAAGGGACAAGCAAGGGGAGTCCTGGCAAGTCTTTTTTTTTTTTTTTGAGAGAGAGAGATAACAGAGACTTTCATTAAAAGGAGAACAAGGGAGCAACCGACCCGCTGAGATAGCGAGTCAATTAGCTCCATACATAAGCACATTACAATCTTTTGTGGCTTCTAATTGGCTTCTAATTGGATAATGGATTCCAATGAGGTGGAAGTGAGTGCTCCACTGGGAATGAAAGAGCTTTTCTCCAAACGCAAGCTCTGTGGTCAATTCCTGATGGTGATAACATAAATGTTATAAAATAGGCTTCATTGATTGGTGGATATCCGTGGAGATTGGAGTATGTGGATGGAGTCCTGCACCCATATACAAGCTATTCAATAATGGTAAGTTTAATGGTGGCTGTAACAGCTTGCCTTGTGGCCATTTTGATACAGACCATAATATAGCTTGTGTTGGACCATATTGGTCCCATATCAGCCATCACAGGCCACGTTTTTAGAACGGGCAGTGCAACCACCTAATGCAGGGGCATTTTCACACCGAGCTCGAGTGGGGTGGCATGTGGGATGCAGGAGCACACTTGGGGTGGGTGACCCGTGTGAGGCGGGTGGCTCGTGTGAAGTGGAACCCACGTGAAGTGGGGTCTACGAGGGGGGTTCGACTGAGGTCCCAACCCATGGGATGTGGAGCCTAGGCTATGAGATAAAGGGATTGATTCGCCACGCTTTATCAGTTCGAGCTTTTAAAGCAAGTGGTTAGTCGTCCTGCATCAAAGTGGTATCAAAGCGGGAGGTCTCGTGTTCGAGACTTCTCACTGGGGGTGATTAATGCATGTGCATTTTCACACCGGGCTTGAGTGGGGTGACCTGTGGGATGTAAGAGCACACTTAGGGTGGGCGGCTTGTCTGAGGCGAGTGGTTCGTGTGAAGAGAAACCCATGTGAATTGGGGCCCACAAGGAGGGTTCGGCCGAGGGCCTAACCCATGGCATGTGGGGCCTGGGCTATGAGATAAAGGCATTGATTCGCCATGCTCTATTAGTTCAAGCTTTTAGAGCAAGTGGTTAGTTGTCTTGCATCACCACCATTACCATTACATAACCAATTTTGACTACCATGCCCATATCCTTATGGAGGGAATGTAGCGGATGATCTAGCGAGAATTGGTGCCAACTTCCAGTCTAATCTGATTGGAGATTCTCTCCCTCTGTTGAAATTGTCCATCTTTTCTTCTTAATAAAATTCTCATCTTATTCTAAAAAGAAAAAGAAGAACAAGAAAAAGAAAAAAAGATTGATCCTATGAATGTAACAAGTAATCCTAACTATAAGTAACATTAAGACCTGTTATAAACATCCTCCTCTTTGCTAGAGAAGGTAAAAAACAAGTATGAGGATTGGTGGATTGAAATGCTATGTTTATGCGATTCAGAAATTAGAGTTTTTATTTTATTTTATTTTATTTTTTATAAATTTATTTTTAAAATTTAAATGGTAGTCCTGTCTACAGAGATATCTGATGTTTCATTTTCTTCTTCCTTTTTTTCCTTTTCCCCAATTTTTGCAGACTACAAGGCGCACCGTTCCTTTTCTTTTTGTTAGAGGAGATGGTGTCATATTGGTATCTCCTCCCCTAAGGACGGCTTAGGTGTACTGTTAAGCCATTTATGAGAGATTGCGAGTGGCAGATGTATCTTTTATTAGTTCCATGATGCTATGGTGCGGGCTTTCCTCTCTATGACAACTGATTGCCCAACCGATTTTATTTCCCACAGGAGCCTGTGCAGTGTGTTGATGTATCCAAATTAAGTAGTCATTGACATGTGATATGTGGCATGCCAAAACCATGTCTTGTTACTTGTAGGATTTGTTATGGATATTTTTTCTTTTAAAAAACTAGGAAGGAAACTCATTGCATAATGCTTGTGGTACATAATCGTTTTATGCCTGCTTCTCATGATAAATAGCTTATATGAACATGAATGACAGATCAGAAGAAAAGTGATGTCACAATGACTATTCTTGGCCTTGAGGTCAACGAAAGAGATCTCTTCTTTATGACAATAGGCTAAGGAATAAATCGAGATCTGCCAGTCACATCTTTCCTTGTAAAGCTTAGTTATGATCAGAGGGAATTGGCTACTGATCTAGCACAGCAATCTATCATCATGTAAGCCTTATCTTATGTAATTGCCCACCGCCACTGCTGCTGAACGAGGACCATGATTTTGGTTTCCTGGATCAAGTGTTAGCGGTCTTTTGGGGATTGGTGTTTGAAGGCAAAGGTAAAAAAGTGGTCAACTGTAACCAGGGTTGCATTATACACGGCTCATGGTACCATACCCTACCCCAAATAGGTGAAGTTTGTGCAGTTTTGGACCCTCTTTTAGTAATGCAATATGTTCATTGTTTTTTTTTTTTTTTTTTTTTTTACACGCACCAAACCACACACACATACACACCCCACATGGGTACTCGAACCCATGATCTCAGTGTTGAAACTCAGTGGGTCTGTCACTGAGCCATGCAGTGAGACCCGCAATATGTTCATTGCTTAAAGAAATGTTTTAAAATCAGGACCTGACAATGGTTGGATTGGTTAGTACTTTTCTGAGTGAAATTGTCGGGGTCAAGTGGCTTTTCTGGTCCAACTATTGAACTGTTTGGTTTACTTGAACCAAAAAAAAAAAAAGAAAAAAAAAAAGCACTATATAAGAGGAAAAAGATTAGGTTTTGTTAGTAAATTGGGTTTCCTTCTCTTCTCTACTCCAGCATCTTCCCTAGTGACTATTCGTTGGCTATTCGGTATGTATTTTCTTCCTTTTCTTCTTCTTTAAGCTGTTGTATAATGAATTCAATGCCATCATCTTCTATTCTTCTCTGTTTGTTTTTTTTTTTTTTTTTTTCTTTCCGTTTTTACTTTTTGGTTGGAGATAACTATATACACTCAATGCTGGAGTGCATGGTTTGAGGGTTCAACTGTTTGGGATTTCAGTTCGTACAAGTGGGGTCATGGTTCAATGATCCAAAGCCCAAACCACTGAAACCATAGACATGATGAACCTCACCCTGGATGGCTGATGCACTAAAATTCGTCAGATTGGAAAATCGTAGTAATAGGTTTTTCGGCCTTTTTTCTTTTCAGTTGAATCAGAACCATTACTGTATTTTTTCTTCTTAACCATTATTTTCTGCTGAACCACAGCTCTTGTTCTCCATTCAACTGTTTGGGTTTTCAGTTCATACAAGTGTAATTGACAGGACGGGTTCTCACCCTAGATGGCCCATGCACTGAAAATCTCTCAGATTCAGTTGATTGAGAATTGCTGTATTTTCTTAATTTGTCTATTTTATTTTTCTTGAGCCACCTGTTGAAGAGTTTGGGACTGTTTTGGCTGCCACTTAAAAATGAGTTCATCTCATTTTAGTTAATCATAATGATCTATTCCAATCTTTATCAGAAAGAAATATGATCTTTAGTACATAATTATGATTAATTAAAATGAGATGAATTCATTTTTAAGTGGGACCCAAAAAGGCCCTGCAGATTTTCAGTATGGGGAGGTTTTCTTTCTTTCTATTTTCCCTGGACGCCACGATGACTTGATAGGTTGACCTGCTTGGACCGATTTGGACCCCCATCCTGGTTTGAAACATTGGCTCAAAGCTGTCTTGTGATGTGTTTCTTAGTTCAACAAGTTGCCATGGGGTATTCCTTTTTTCTTTTTCCTTTTTTTATTTAACTTTTTCAAACCAAGTAATTCAACATTTCGCGAGGATTGCTCGACGCTTGTCGCCTTACCATTGTTCATCATGTATTAATCTAGGCTGTACATCTAGTGGGCCATAAAGAGATCTCAGCATCCATACAAAGGTGCTGAAATGTGGACTTGGTTTTTGCTGTCGATATGGATGGTGAAGATCTCTCTTATTAGTGGGAGTTGGATTTTCTAATTCTCATTCCTTTTTAAGTCTTCTAAATTTTAACGAATTACAATGTAAGGGTCAAAAGCTTGTTGATTTTGCTAGTTAAAAGATGTAGTTAGGGCTAGTGTGATTGCTAGAGCTTTGCTAATCCCATATATGCACCACCACTTGTGCCAACGTATTATTAAAAAAAAAAAAACATAGATCCATGCCATCAATCAGGTGAGTCTCACTGTTTAGATGATCTTTGCAAAAAAATCAGGATGGTCAGCTCCTTAGGTGAGCTAGATGAGTGAACTTTGTGCCTCACCCATTTCTACTTTGTTGCCCACCTGATGGGTGGACCAGCCTCATTTCCAGGTCAGCAGATCCAATTGGTGGGACCCACTTGAGGTTTTGAAAACCCTTCTGAGTTTGGAAGATCCAAGATGAATAATGCCTTAGTAGATGGTCCATATTCAAATAAAAAGAGTTAAATAATCGAAGGGTTAAAATATATCAGTATGTCAGTTGTTAAGGCATCACCCATACACGGTGAGGCCCATCATATAGATGGTTTGGATTATCCAAGGCCTATGGTACCCGGCATATCTGGCAACCTTAGGATGAGAGGTATTTTGTAAACCTCTAAAAACTATCCTATTTCCTTCACTCGCCGTGTCTACTGGCACAGATCCCAAAAACAAACCAGATCCAGTACTCCAGTGGGCCACTCCACATGGAACGGTAGATACTGAACGCTCACCGTTGAAACTTGTTGGGGTCCACACAAGTTTTAGAAAAGGCTGATATTTTTGTTTTCCTTTCATCTCAGTGCGAAACACATTATCAACGGGTTGGATGGCAAATGAATATCACCATGAGCCCCAAGAAGGTTTCAATGGTGAGCGTTTTCATCCCCACAGTTTCCTGTAGTGTGGGCTGCTTGAGTGTTGGGTCGGGTTCATTTTTGGGATTCCATTGTAATGAGCTAGTAAAACTAATGGACGGAGTGGATTTCACACGGATGACATTGTGGTGTGACGCACAGGGCCTTTGTGTTGTAGGAACTGTGTGAAAAAGAAAAATATGAGAGCAAGAACACATGACAAACAAACAAAAGGCTGATAAGCAATCGAAATAAAGTAACGGCTGATATTCAGGGCTGGAGGAATCACAAGATAAGCTACGTGAGGCTCTTTAGGGTGTATGTGGGTCCGTATTTAATTCTCATAAGTGGGGCCCAGGGTCCAATGAAAGGAACCATTTGTGGATTGAGCTCCAATAAGGAAGATGTGATTGTAGGCCACAAGTCCAAAAGTCAGTATTCTCTTTGCAATGGTTTCTCCTTGGCAGAATTTCAGCCACAGGCAAGGTACCACAATCGGTGGTACGGTAGAATCTCTCTCACCAACATGCCACTTTTGCAGGACACCATTATCCTAAAAACAGTTAGCCCCATCATAATTCTAAAACTCGGTGGGTTGACTCAAAACTCGCCAAGCCAACTGGAATTGAGATTTTGGGTCAAGTCCCTTGGAAACTTGCTAGAGAGCCTAATTCAATCGTGTTAGACACAGTACTTACCGAGTTGACTCGATGTAAATCGACTCTACTAGTCAATTTTTTGACTTTTAAAAATAAAAGAAAATGTGCCACATGTTGTAGTTTGTTTTATCTTTTTAATATTTTAATACTCTATGCTTTTCTAAGAAATTTAAGATTTTCTCACCTATTTAAATACCTTAAATTTGATTATTAAAATATTGTCCTTGATTTTACCCTATCAAACTAGGCATTGAGTCAAGGTTTTTTGTTTTTCCTAGTTTTTAAACCAGGGCGCGACCATGAAGATATACTGGCATAGGAATTAGGCCGGTCCAGTCATCAGGTAGACCACAAAACAAACAGCTAGTTCCAAAACACAAGTGGGCCAAACCAGAGGATTGAACACCACCACTGAAACATTCTGGGGGTCACAAAAGATTGAGGCTGATATTTGTGTTTTCCCATCATCATCTCGGTAGGAATCATCTTATGAATGCGTTGGATGGCTTATGAAGATCACGGTGGGCTCAAAAAGGCTTCAATAGTGGGTGTTTCCAGTGATGTATAGCCTGCTTGGGTTTTGGATCTACCTAATGTTTGGGCCCATGCGATGGTGGAATGAACAGACAAAATGGATATAACACAAATATCACAGTGGACCTCGGCGCCTGGGGTCGCAGGGAGGAATCCCTGTCTTGATTTTGGAGAAAGGTGTTCATTTGTTTTTTTTTTTTTTTTTTTTTGTTTTTTGGCTTTTTTACCTAAAGACACCCAGGGTTTCATGGGAGCACTGAAATAACACCATTTTAAATACTTATTTTTTCCCACCCTAAATACCTTTTTGTATTTTCATGGGACTAAAATACCCCTTTATATATATATATATATATATATATATATATATATATATATATATATATATATAATCACTACTCTCTCCTTAACCTTTTTTTTAAAAAATAAAATAAAATTTATTTACTACTGCCAGCAATTCTTCGTACTCTTTGACTACTCTCAAGTAGTCTTCTGTGCTTTCAGACAAAAACTCCCACCTTAGAAAACTGGGTTCTTCCTTTTACCTGTTTTGCTGAAATGAGTTTGTTTGGGAAGAAAATGAGATGAAAAAGTACAACGAAAATTTTCACTTTTAGAAGATGAGTTCTTCTCCTTGAAAAGATTTTGTTTAGAATTGTCTTTTAGCAAAAAATAAATAGAATGAAAGAAAAGAGATAAAACATACTCCACTTTTAAATGATAGGTTTCTTTTACTTTCTTTAAAGATTATGCTTGGATGGGCCTATTTAAGAAGATTTTAATAGAAAGTTACGAACGATATTAAAAACTCTACTTTTAGAAGATATGTTCTTCTTTTTTCAAAAGATTAGATTTAGATGAGTTTTTTTGGCAAGAGTTAAACTTTGGACTTACTTTTAAAGTGTCGAATTGTGTCCAAATTAGAGTTTTTAGTTTTATATGAAAGGTTGTTGAATTATCTTTCCCGCGAGTGCAAGATCTCCCCAATCCGACTTGAAACAAGAGAGCCATGACTATTTTTATGGATTACATAATGTTAGAAATGAGAGCTAACACGAGTTGGACTTTGGTCAAGTTTTGAAATGTCAAGCAATCTCCAAATGAGATGATTTTAAAGGCATTTGGAAGTTTGTTGAATTATCTTTTCAATGAATACCAAACTGTCTGATCCAACTTATAATGAGGGAGTTATGACTATTTTAGTGCTAGCAAGTGATGCTAGAAAAACCGTAATCGTCTAGACAATAATGTGGACTTTGGGCCCACTTTTGAAAAATCAAATGGTCTCCAAATGAGATTATTCTAAATCAATTTAAAATTTTATCGAATTATCTTTCTAATGATGATAAGATTGCCTGATTGGACTTGTAATGAGAGAGTTATGACTGTTTTCATGGGACCGCATGATGTTGGAAAAACCATGATATGGGATTGTCCAAACAATGATTTGGAATTTAATCCCATTTAAAAAAGATCAAATGGTCTACAAATGCAAGGAGTCCAAAGCCATTTTGAAGTTCGTCAATTTTTCTTTCCAACAGGCATAAGATTACCTCAATCTAACTTGTAACAAGAGAGTAATGGATATTTTTGTGGGAACGCGTGAAGTTAGGAAAATTGTTATTTTGACTTTGTCCAAACTATAATATGGAATTTGGGCCCACTTTTACAAGGTCAAACGATCCTCCAATGTGATGATTCCAAAGTCATTTAAAGGTTCATCGAATTATCTTTCCAATTAGCATAAGATCACCACGATCCAACTTATAATGAGGGAGCCATGGCAGTTTTTTTGGGACCACGCAATATTAGAAAAACAACAATCTGGGCTTTGTCTAGACCACTATATGAAATTTGCGCCCACTTTTAAAAGATCAAATGGTCTCCAGATGGTAACAAGGGAGTTATGATAGTTTTTGTGAGACATTGTGATGCCGGAAAACTGCAATATGAACTTTGGGCTTAATTTTGAAAGGTCAAACGATCTCCAAATGTTATGATTCCAAAGTCATTTAAATGTTTGTTGAATTATCTTTCCATTGAGCACAAGATCACCTCTTTCTAACCTGTAATAAGGTAATTATGATTGTTTTCATGGGACCACGCGATAATATCTAAATCGCAATCTAGACTTCGGGCCCACATTTGAAAGGTTAAAGGTATTCAAATGCAATGATTCCAAAGCTACTTGAAAAGTTCATCGAATTATCTTTTTAATGAGCATAAGCTCTCCCTAATTTGACTTGTAATGACAAAGTTATGACCATTTTTGTGATATTAAAAAAATTACAATCAGGGCTTTGTCCAGACCATAATTTACAATTTTGTTCTACTTTTAAAAGGTCAAATAGTCTCCAAATAAAATGTTTTCAAAGTGATTTAAAAATTTATGGAATTATTTTTCCAACGAGCACAAGATCGCACCGATCCGACCTATAACGAGAGAGTTATGATCGTTTTTGTGGCATAGATACTAGGAAAGCCACAATCATGTCTTTGTCCAAATAACGATCTAGAATTTGGTCACACTTTTGAAATGTTAAACAATCTCCAAATGCAATAATTCTAAAGCAATTTGAAAGTTTGTCAACTTATCTTTTCAATTAGCACAAGTTCATTTTGATCCGACCGTAGTAAGGGAGTTATGATTGTTCTTATGAGACTACGTGATGTTGGAAAATCACAATTTGGCTTTGTCTAGACCGTGATATAGACTTTGGGCCATTTTTAATAGGTTAAATGGTTTCCAAATGCAATGATCACAAATAGAGAAATTGACCACTGTAGACACCACCTTTTACCAAGCGTCTTTTCAAAACGCTCTCAAACTTTACTTTCCCAAAGTAAACCATTCTGTATGGACACACTATTTGTAGATGAAAATACCCTTGCATTCACTACTTATGGCTATGGATTATAACCGTAGCCATAGGTATTTAGCCACCGTGAATGCAAGGGTATTTTTGTCTACAAATAGTGTGTCTGTAAAAAATGGTTTACTTTGGGAAAGTAAAGTTTGGGAGCGTTTTGAAAAGACGCCAAGTCAAAGGTGACGTTTACAGTGGTCAATTTCTCTTACAAATACATTATAAATTTTGTTGAATTATCTTTCCAACGAGCACAAGATTGTCTTAATCTAACTTGTAACATGAGAGTTATGGTAGTTTTCATGGGACCGCACAATGTTGAAAAAATTACAATTTGGGCTTTGTTCAAACCGCAATTTGGACTTTGGGCCCACTTTTAAAAGGTCAATCTATCTCAAAATGTGGTGATTCCAAAGCCATTTGAAATTTCGTCGAATTATCTTTCAAACGTGTAAATGATTACGTCAATTCGATCTGTAGCAAGGGAGTTATGACAATTTTCGTGGTATCACACGATGTTAGAAAAACTATAATTTAGGCTTTTTACATATTACCATCTCAATGTTGTGCCACTTTTGAAATGTCAAACGGTATGCAAAATGTGATGATTCCAAAGTCATTTAAAAGTTAGTCAAATTATATTTACAACGAGCAAAAGATCACCTCGATCCGATCATAACAAGGGAGTTATGGTCATTTTTGTGGGCCTATGCGCTATCGGAAAAGCCTAGATCATGGTTTTTCAGCATCACCGGATCCTATTAAAACGGTCATAACTCCCTCATTATAGGTCGAATCGGGTTAATCTTGTGCTTGTTAGAAAGATAATTCAATGAAATTTATAATGTATTTATAATAATCATATTTGAAAACCATTTAACTTATTAAAAGTGGGCCCAAAGTCCATATCACAGTATGAATAAAGCGTAGATCATGATCCCACGAGAATGGTTATAACTCCCTTGTTGTAGGTCAGATCGAGCATATCTTGTTCTCGTTAGAAAGATAATTCAACGAAGTTTCAAATAACTTTATAATCATTGCATTTGAAAACCGACTTGGCTTTCAAAAGTAGGCCCAAAGTCCACATTGTTGTTTCGGCAAAACCCATATCTCGGTTTTTTCCAATATCGCACAGTCCCACGAAAATTAACATAACTCCCTTGTTATAGGTTAGATCGATGCAATCTTATACTCATTGAAAAGATAATTTGAGAAACTTTCAACTAGCTTTAGAATCATCACATTTGCATGCTGTTTGACCTTTCAAAAGTGGGCCCAAAATTTTAGTTCACAGTTTGGACAAAGCCCATATCGCGATTTTTCCAACATTGCACGATCCCCCACAAAAATGGTCACACTCCCTCATTATAGGTTAGATCGGGGCGATATATTCTCATTGGAAAGAAAATTCGATGAACTTTCAAATGGCTTTAGAATCATCGCATTTAAAAAAATAGTTTCAACTTTCAAAAATAGGCCCAAAGTCTTTCTCGTCATCTAGACAAAGACAAATCGCGGTTTTTCTACCTTTGTGCATTCCCACAAAAACAGTCATAACTACATTATTGGTTAGATTGGGACGATCTTATGTTCTTTGAAAAGATAATTTAATAAAATTTCAAATAACTTTAGAATCATCTCATTTGTAAATCGTTTTATCTTTCAAAAGTTCACCCAAACATTCAGCTCATATTTACTATCATTTCTAACATTGTGCGATTCCACAAAAACAACCATAATTCCCTCGTTACATGTCGAATCGGGGCGATCTTGAGCTTGTTTCAACGATCTTTCATATAATATTGAAATGATTTCATTTAGATATCATTTAACTTTTCAAAAGCAGGCCTAAAGTCCAACATTTGTAGGGGTAAACCTAACACCACCTAGCTGAGTAGTTTAAGGACTTTGCGGGGCTTACTGTGATGTATTTGCTTTATCTACCCCATCCATCCATTTTGCTAACTCATTTTAGGGCATGAGCCCGAAATTGAAGCATATCAAAAGCTCAAGTGGATCTGTAACATCCCGAAAAATCGAGGGTCGAGTATTAACTCAACTCTCGAGTTTCCAGAACATCACTTATGCAACATAGATAATGATGATTAAATGTTGTCTGTATTAGTGCATTGAACATGAGTGAGATTAAGCCAAAACAGAATATCATACTCCGGAGACAGTGAATTAGCAAGCGGAAGACTGTGATAGATATATACACTATATAAAAACTGCAGTGAGTCTCCAGAGGGTGATAACATTAACAGGTTAATAAATTTCAAGTACATTTCTAAAATATACCAAATGTGTAAGTGTAATGTCTTCTATTCCAAGTACCATAGCCCCGTCAATACAATACCAGGCCTTCATAGACCTGTCAGAGAGCTACATGTAGGAGAGCTCCTCCTCAACATCATAGTAGTCCGGCTCTGCTTCATAAGCATCGCCATCACCTGAAACTCAACAAATCTGGTTGGTGTGTACAACACCGTCCCGTAATGTGGGAGTGAGTAGCTAACTCAGTGGAACAATAAAGCATAGGTTAACATGTTATCGACTCAATCATGCAGTACTGATAAAGCAGTACAATCAAACACTCTTAACTACTCTTATTAATGCAAGTATGGATGCAGTCATGATGTATGCCCTCACCACACCCTCCCTCGTGCGACACCATCTCACGTTCGCGGCATGCTTTCATCCCTCAGTGCTGCACATCTTCCAGGCACATGCAATGCATGATGAGCATGATTACCGAGTATTTATTAGTCCATTTCAAACAGCATGATTGGGAAACTAAGGTACCTCCCTTGTATCATTCTCAAACATGATCCATTCTAGGGTCGTCAATCCTAGTTAATCTCAGACGATGGTGTGTTTTCTAGGTTACTGCAAAGGCTGCCAGGGCTGTTACGCACAAAGGTTACACCGCTCCCCCATCACCTCTTTAACAATTCATCACTATACAGAAATAGGCCTAGTTCATACTCCATACACCGCGGTAAAACTCTAAGGCTCACCACGATTCCAGAATATGCTCGAGGTCACTACAAAGGGCTGCCAGGGCTGTTGCTCGCATTCGTTGCACAACTCCCCCATCACCTTATCAATGTAGGCCGACAGCACGAATATAGTGTCCCATACCACCATAATCGGCTCACGAGTTTGGTTGCTCACTGGTCACTACGGGGAGGCACGTGGCCCCAGCGTAGGCCGACAGCTCAACCACGGTGTCCCATACCACCATGCCCGGCTCATGAGTCTTAGCGGATCGAGATACCATGGTTAAAAGGGATTCCACTGGTAAGTTTGGTACCCTAGGTTCAAGCAGTAGCGTCCAAACATGGTGAACATACATAAGACAGATCGGATTACTTGACGAGCTCGGCTAGCTTGAGCGCACAACAAGTTGAACGACATGAAGTGCATAAGCACTTCGCGTGGCCAACCACTATCGCCAACGGAAGTACGACTCGAGTTCGTCGAACACACCACACGTGGCAAATGAATCACAACCACGAATTCAATTCTGGTACCGATTGTCTGGACTATAATCATAGCCCCAAACACAATCAATTTCAAATAGTAAAGCAGTAATGGATCAAGGTTCAAATCATACAATCAAAGTCTGATATTATCCGTTTAGGGCTGCCAGGGCTGTTGCACGCATTCGTTGTTCCACTCCCCCATCACCCATGACGGATCATACAACGTAAACATGAATCTAACATATGCATTATATAGATAAAATCATAAAAGCAGTTGAACATGTTATGAAGCACATCACAAGCATGAGTTTGTACATATTCAATTCCTAATCACACAGCTATCCAAGGAAATCATACACATAGTTAAAGAAGTTGAGAATCATATCTCAACACCCTTAAACATTTCAATTTACTAACTACTACTCATTCAGATATTTCAACAAACACTTTAAAATACATGTATCAACATACATGACATATGTTGATCACATAGGTATAAGGCCAAATCCTTTCACTAGGGAGTTACCCCAATCATAATACGTATACACCCACGACGGATAGTCATGGCAAGCAGGAATCCAAGTTCCATATTCATTCAATCATTTCTACAAACACTTGGGCCACACATTTTAGCATATATAGTGTGTATTGGCCGTGGCGTGATTTAGGGCAAATCCTTTCGTCAAAGGGGTATCGCCAATACAACAATCAATTATCCATGACAATTAGTCATGGCGAGCACGAATGAGAATTCTATACTCATTCAGTCATTTTCACAAACACTTAGAATACACTATTACAACATACATGGTGTATGTTAGCAAAATATGTATTAGAGTTATCCTTTAGCCAAGCGAGTATTTTATCCATATATAATATATTTATACAGCAAATAATCATGACAAGTACATCTCCAAAATTTATACGTATACGGTATTTTCTAGAATACAAAATTTCAACATACATAGTGTATATAAGCGAAACATGTATTAGGGCGAATCCTTTCGCCAAACAGGTAATTTATCCACATATAATATATTTATATGACAAATAATCATGTCATACACATTTCCAAAATTTATACGTATACGGTACTTTCTTCAAATACCTAGAGTATGTAGAATTCCATATTTTTCATCTTTAATCAAAACGGAAAACAGATAGCACTTTGTACATGTGCAATTGCATGCAGATCATGAATCTATCATTATCTGACATTGAAAGCGTTGAAAACCATAACTTATACACCTAAAGTCCGCACCTTTTGTCGTAGAATCGTAACGGAGTCGATAGGTTTGCTAAGCTTCCGTATACGGCAGTTTGGCGACCTATAGAACGGAATAGGTTAGCTATTTCATAACCTACAACTATCAAAACCCCAAAACAGACTAGGGTTAGGGTTTCTTACCTAGAAACGACGTCGGAATTGCCGGGAAAGTGATTAGAACGGACTGGTTGTGCTTGCATAACGGCAGGGAGGCATGACAGGGAGATCCTCCCACAACTCCCACACTTTCTCTCTTTTCTCTCTTCTCTCTCTAGGGTTTCTCTCAAATTTGTATGGCTGCAATGAGAGAGGGTTTAAGGTCCTTATATAGTCTAAAAACTCACCGAAATAGACTCCAGGTCAAAGTATCTTAGGATATAACCAAAACGGGTTAGTTTCAGCTCAACGGAGGACTTCTGGCAGGCCTCCTTGAGCCAAAGGTCGGACTTAAGCTCACTGACACCGGATGTACGTTCTATTAAGTTTTCTTTTAGGTTGGGATTCCAGATCACGCGTGGCAGACCAGTTTCAGTTCAATGGTCGGCGGATCTCGATCGGAGGTTCCGAGTACATGTAAATGTGTATGAAATTTCTCCTGATCCAAGGGTGTAATTTGGTCTGATTCTGACGGTCTGGTTGCTTAAAACTGATCCACAAGCGAGAGGTACCAGATTACTATTCAAGATATTTTATTTTGAAATAATTTCACATTTCTCACACTCTTCACTTCGAGCTCAAGCGAATAGCGCTGGGACGCTATCTGGATTTGATTTCTAAGATGGTTGTCAAGCCCAGCAAGGCGGTCCCAATTCCTTAACTTCGTGTTAATCGGACTTCCGACGTGCGGTCCAGATCTGATGCGGAGTTTCGAGATGCTCCCGAGAGCAGCCGGGTAATGAGATTGATCCTAGATTTTAGGATAACCTAGCGTCAATGATTCTACAAGTTTTGGGTCTTGCAGATCGTATTTAAAGTGATTGGTGCTAATTTCACAGGCACTCTAGTTTAACACTAGCTAAATCTCACCTAATTTCTAAAGGATTTAGTCATGTAAGATTTCTGTCTGAGGTGGTACTTAGTCCTTTGTAGTTTGTATATAAAGTGATCCAAGTTATACTACTTAGCTAGTTTAAGATAGTGTCTAGGGTGAAAGTACTTTGAAAAATTGAAAGATCAAGGTGGTGAAGGGTGGAATTTGTGAAGAAAATGGTTTGAAAAGGGATTTGAGGCTTTAATTGAGTGTTTGAGAAGTCAAACCTGTGTTAGGATTGACCCATCGCCTAAGGACGTCTAATTCCAGGTTGGAAAAAATCCGGGCTGTTACAGGATCACACCAAAGGAAACAATGGAGATAATAACGTCCACTATTGAAACCTTTTAAAGGCTCACAGTGATGTTTTTTTTGTCATCTTTATAAGGTTACATAGACTTGGATGAAGGATAAACACAAATATCAGCCCCATCCAAAATTTTTGTGGCCCCTATGATTAGGGTTGAGAGTCAGGCAGGTTGGGTTAGGTTGGTGCTCAACCCTAGCCCAACCCAAGGTTCTTATACCTCAACCCTAATCCAACACAACCCAACCTTGGATTGGGAATTCTCAACCCAAGCCCAACCCAGGCAAACTCGGTTGGGTTGGTCGGGTGGATAGATGCTAATATTTTCATTATTACATTAGCTAGCCTATTATATTTCAATACACATCTTATTTTTTATACCTATGATTTTATTAATTATATATGTAATTATTTATCGTAAAGAACTTCATTTTTTTTTTCTAAATGAACAAGCTAAAATATAGGACTACTATAAAAGTTGTGTTGTATAGCACGTAATCTATTTGGGAGAGAAATCTGGCATATCTTGTTAGCTTGAGTCATCGGAAATGATGTGGACTAATGAGACCCGACGGTACTGAATTTTCTATGCCTTCAGCATAAACAATCCGCACTCAATTATAATTTATAACTAACTTATATATCGATCGGGTTTGGGTTGGGTCAGGCAACCTAAAACCTCAACCCAAGCCCGACCCAAGTTTTATTGGGGTAGTGTTTGTATAGCCCAAGCTCAAGACCAAACCTAATACATCCTGCTCGAGCCCAACCCAATGTCGGGTCAGTCATAGGTTGGTTGAGTTGAACCTGCCCAACTTTCAACCCTACCTATGATGCTACATCGCGGGTGAATCACACTCATGAGGCCCTTTCAGGCTTTCGTGTATAGTTGTGACTCAGGATGTTGTATATTTGACTTAGATTCGCCACTAGGCAATTACTCAAATTTTCATAGTTGGTTAGACCTTTTAGAAACTTTAAGCCAGAGAAGCAGAGAATTCTCTGTCTTAAAATAACTCCTAATCTATGACTTGGGATTCTTAGTAAGGGACTAAGGTGATAAAGAATGAAGGTTTTAGGCACCCTCTCTGTCTGTACGAACATACGGTCTCTACTTCACAATACACGACAAAATACAATGAATTGGATTGGACCAGTTTGCCAGATTGTTTATTGATGAGATCGTGAGACTGCACGGTGTTTCCATTTCGATCATTTCCGACCGAGACTCGAGGTTCACGTCTCAGTTTTAAAGGAGCTTCCAGAAAGTTATAGGGTTTGCCTTGCAGTTTAGCACCACGTATCATCCGCAGACCGAGAGGGTCAACCAGATCCTTGAGGATATGCTTCATGCTTGTGTGATCGACTTCTCGAGTAGCTGGGACGAGCATTTGCGTCTGACTGAGTTTGCGTATAACAACAGCTATCAGGCGACTATTGGTATGGCTCCCTTCGAGGCTTTGTATAGCAGGCCATGTAGATCTCCCAGTTGTTGAGCCGAGGTTGGAGAGCTCCGTCTCCTAGGTCCCGAGCTTGTAAAACAGACATCAGATGTCATAGATATCATCAGGCAGAGGATGCGCACAACTCAGAGCCGGTAGAAGAGTTTTGCTGATCGTCGGCGTCGTCCCTTGGAGTTCGTAGTTAGGGACAGAGTGTATCTCAAGGTCTCGCCCATGAAGGGCGTGGTTTAATTTGGAGTGAAGGGCAAGCTTGCCCCGATATTTATTGAACCTTTCGAGATCACTAGGTGCGTTGGCACCGTGGCCTACAGGCTCGCCTTACCTCTTGAGTTGGCTGGCATCTACGACGTTTTTCATATTTCTATGTTGCGGAAGTGTGGGTTAGACACCATTCCCGTGATTGATTGACAGTCTCTTGAGGTCCGTGAGGATGCTTCCTACATTGAGCAGCCGATTCACATCCTTGATCGGAAGGAGCAGGTCCTTCGGACCAAGGTCATTCCTTTGGTGAAGGTTTAGTGGGGTCATCATTCTATTGAGAAGGCCTTTTAGGAGCGCGAGATTGAGATTAGAGAGCGTTATCCCCATTTGTTTGTAGATTGATTGTATTATGCCTTGTATTACATTGATTGTTATATATATATGCTCATAATGTCATGCTTTCTCTTCCCTTTCTTTATTCTGCGTGATAGTAAATTTCGAGGATGAAATTTTTATTAGGAGGGGAGAGCTGTCATGCCCATGTCCTAGTGTCTGTTCCGTTCCGTAGGATTCCGCGGTCCTCCCAGTCGAATTCTGGTGACTCGCGACCTTTTGATTGTATTTACACGGGACCCTGAGTCCCATCTTGTAAACCCGAGCCGATTCAGCCCGAGACCTGCGCCATTGCGACCGCGCCGTCGTTGCAGTTCCGACACCGCGTCTCGTGCGCCAATCCAACGTCTAGATCATGAGATATAGGCCGCACATGATTATGGCTGTGGACCGCATGTTGTGGGACCACCTATCCCATGACACACTTCCCTAGGTCATCATGAGGATGACATCACCCTTACCTACCCTACCATAGCCACCCTAGTCCCTAGCCCATAAATGATTATTTTTATTCCCCATGAGCAAGCCTCTTACAAGTTATGATGGCCCTACCATCATCATTGCCTAGAAACTACCTCTCTCTCTCTCTTATCTCTCTCTCCCTCTCCTTTCCTTCTCATTTCTCCATTGCTAGCAACCTCCAACCCTCCATGAGAGCTCCAAAAATCTAGCCCTTTGCAAACTCTCCACCCCCAAATCTAACCCTCAAAAATCAATCTCAACCCTTCAATCCCCCCCTTGAAGATAAGAAGACCCATTGGTGGTAGAAGGATAAGAAGAAGATCAAGATTTGGAGGTGGGTGCCGTTTTTAGAGTAGATTTTCCATCCTTTCTTTTATCTTCTTGCATAGGATCATGTAGGACCCACCAATCAATGGTGGAGATCCTACTTGACCCTTTGGATGTGGGCGATGGCCCATCCTTGGTGCGATCATGATCCATGATGGGTCCATTCTCCATGGACCCCATCATGATGTTTTCTCTTTGAATCCATGCCTCTAAGGGTCATTATACCCATGATTTGCATGGTGGGGATGGTGTCTCCACCTCAGATTTTCATGTTATATTGGTGTCCAAATTTTCCATTTTTATGTTGTTGTATGGTTTATGATGCATGTAATAAGGGACCCATAGTGGCGGGGTCCCTCCATCACACGTTTCTCCTTCCCTCTCTCTCTCTCTCTTTCTCTCTCTTATGGTGATATATGTGTGTGGCCCACTTAATGTGATTAAGTCTAGACTATCCAGAAAATTTTGGACGTCCAGTTTATGGAGCCCACCTTGCTGCCCATTTTTGGGCCAGCCTAGATGTAGAGAAAAACACAAATATTGGCCTGATTTCGGGGCCGTGTGGCCCACCCTATTGGTCCCCACTATGATTTATGTATTATATCCATGTCGTCCATATGTTGGACCCACCCTGCTGCCCGTCCAGCGGCAGGCCCATTGGCCTGGCCGTCTGGACAAGCCCAGACGTGGAGACAACATAGATATCAACTTCAACGTGTGGCCCACCTTGATGATGAGATGATCCACACCGTCCGTCTAGGTAGGACGGTTGGATCCCAGCAGATTAACGCAGCAAGTTCAGTAGGCCCATCACGAGGTATGAATTATATCCATCCCGTCCAGCCATTTAACACGTTGTGTCCACCTCACACGTGTTGCACGTGTGGGATGGGACCCACCTTGATGCGTGTATTCTGTATCCATGCCGTCCCTTTGATTGGTGTGGGCCGCACATGATGTATGTGTTTTATACATACCGTCCATTTGTCTTGGACCATGGGACCCACCCACACGTGTCACATGTGTGGGGTGGGACCCACCTTACTGTATGTGTCTTGTACCCACATCGTCCATGTGGAGCCCAACCGTGATGTATGTGGGTGAGATCCCAACCGTCTGTCCGTTTAGGGACGTGGACCCCACCACATGATGTATGGGTCTTATCCACTCCGTCCGTTCGCTGGACGGGTGGGACCCACCTTGATGTATGTTATCTATATCCACTCATCCATCTGGACGAGTGGCGTGAGGCCACCATGACGTATTGTTATATCCAACCGTCCATCCGCTTGAGGACGTGGATGCCACTTAAATGTATGTGGTTCACCACGCTGCCCATCAGCATGTGGGGCGCACCATGATGAATGTGTCTCGACCACGCTATCCATTTGTTTTGTTAAACCATGGGTTGCCCCATCAAGCCCACTTGATATATATGAGGCCCACCTGCTGTATGAGGCCTATTGTGTAGTATTTGAGGCCCATTTGATGAGGCCCAATGAGATGTATTTGCAGCCCATTTGATGAGGCCCAATGAGATGTATTTGAGGCCCATATGATGAGGCCCGTTTGGTAAGGCTCAAAGTGATATATGTGAGGCCCATGAGTGAGGCCCATAATGATGTATATGTGGCCCATGAGTGAGGCCCATATGATACACACGTGACCCATGAGTAAGGCCCATCGTGGTTTACCTTCGGCCCTTTATGTGAAGCCCATTATGTTGTGTACGAGGCCTTTATGTATATCCCAATGCGATATGTATAAGGCCCTTGTGTGAGGCCATGGGCCCTCTATATGTTTGGCTCTATGTGGGCCACTCTTAGAGAGCAATGTTGGTTAAATGTCTACATTAATGGACAACGATGGTTAAATGTCCATATTGTGACCTTCCCTCAGGCCTTGTTAGGCCCATTATCATTATTCTCTTAGTGGGTTAACCTAAATCATTGGGCCCCATCGATGTTGCATAGTCCATCATCACTGTAGACGGATGGATTCGTGTTATTGGATTGGTATATCCACGACCGAGGACCAATCTTTATATTATGGTTTAGATCGGCGGATCATCTATGGATCCCGCCTTGCATATAAGCCGATTATCGATGTCGATTATGAGTATGTGACAGCACAACATCATGATTCATGCCATACGCATCATCTGCATGCTTGATATGAGACGTGGTTGACCATTACATATAACATTGGGCAGGTTGTTCATGGGACTCCCTGATAGGCGGAGTTGTCCCACATGAGCGCACGACATACGCATGATTGATGCATGATTGGACTGTGTGACTCATGCATATTGCATTGTGTGATTGTGATAATTACTATTCGCTCTATCGACATCAGGGTTGTAGCCTCCGCAGTTATAGCGTGGACGACAGGATTGGATACCAAAAATACTGTTTAAACATGGGGGCGCGTAGGATGTCCCAGGGCAAAAGTCCTCAAACCCTTATGGTACTATGTACGATGCTCCAATGCCTATACCAAATGGATGTATGAGCGCATGAGGGCCGAATAGAATGAGGTCGCGTTTCCCACTGTGTCGTGGTCGGTTGGAAAGAGGTGTGACTTTACCCGCCTGAGTGATGGGGCAATATCTATGTTGAGTTTGACTAGCTTGAGAAATGAGTCCGCTATCGAAGAGCCAGGCCCAATATTGACAGACGGATAGTGAAGTCTCTTCCACTTATCCAGTTGTGCGTTCGGATAGGGGCAACAAGCTGACGTAGAGTGTAATAGACCCCAGTGATATCTTAGAGATGAGTTGTATGATTATGTGGATTCCGATGAGGATTGGTATGCCTGAGTTGCATCTTGCATCGCATGGCCTTGGTATGGCCGATAACATTCATGCCTTGCATCGCATAGCCTTGGTACGACTGTTAACATTCATGGACTCACCAGCATATTCCGTATTACTCTGATATTACATTATGAGTACGCTTATATTGCGCACACACTTTCACTCGATAGATGCGTGCAGGTGACACAAGGACACAGTCATAGCTGAGCAGGAGCAGGAGCAGGAGCGCGCCGCGGAGCTTCAAGAGTTTTTGGTTATTATTATCATTGTATTTCCCTTTATATGCCTTGTACTTAAAAACTTTTGATCATAGTTGATTTTGTGATGTTGTTCTTGTGGTTATTGTTCGTGCATTATGCTATGGTTATGCTTATTATGAAATGAATTTATGTTTAAAATCCTCATTGTAGGATCCCAGGATCGGAGCCTGGTATATGGGTGTCGCGAGCCGAGAATGGGTTACTACGGAGGCTGTCGGCGCCGGATTCGGTGATCGGGAATTTTGTGAGCCCGGTTTCCAAATTTGGGGCTTGACACAATCTAAGTTTTTTGATGGGGCAAGATCTGGTATTCCGGCAAGCCACAGAGCATACACTTGGATTGACTAGATGAGTATATGAGGTTAGGAGTGAAAATGATGATGCACGATGCAGATGGAGATGCATATATGGATGAAACTAATTAGAGTTGGACAAGTAGGTGAACAAGTTGTCGAAAGGATGGATTGTTGTGGTTTGAATCAATCTTTGGAATGGTTCAGGTAGCTAAGGTTTAGGCTTGGCTAAGTTGACCTGGGCTAGAAGGCTCCTCTCCTTACCTACTCTTTTTTATTTAGTGAATGAAAAATGGTTTGGAAATGATAAGAGATGTATCTATAGGTGTTTTGGATGATGTTATTGTAGTTCTTAGAAAGTTCAGGAGCTAAATGAGGTTCTAAAGACTATAATTGGCTAAGTGTATGATGTGCCATGTGGCAGATTATAGATGGTTGGATTTGGTAGCATGAGGCCTAATTTTGAATAAAACTAGAGCCAAAAGGGGGTTGCTTTTTCCCTCATTGTATAAATCACAACAAATTTTTGTGGGAATCTAATGTGTTGCCCACCACGTGAATGGGTCCCATTTTTTTTTATTTTTTTTTTGTTTTGTTTTTTATTTACCGAAAGCCCAAGTGGGGTGTTGGCTCTAGTATGGTCCCTTTCTTTTTTGCTTGATTGTGGTCCTTGAGTTAAGTGAGCTTGGGTTTGTAATAGACCTGGATTTTTATAAAGTTTTAAGGGTCTCACGGTACTCTGATCAGCTTATTAGCCCCAGCTTAAGTGTTTACAAGCCTTAAGAAGTTTTCAACAGCAGGCTTTCAACACTTGAGAGCTTTGGATATGCTTCAATTTTGAACCCGTGCCCTAAAATGAGAGGGCAAAATAGCTGGACGGTATGGATAAAAACATACATCAAGTTGGGCCCACACAGTCTTTACACCACGTACCTAGGTGGTGGTGGGCCCGGCAGACTTAGTAGTGATACATGATTCCAGTCCATTTAGACATTTCTTATTGGAAAAAAAGACCTAGGTACCTGGCAATAGGTAACGACCATTCGTCGCGTATACCACCTTCTTTGGGCCTTGATACATAGATGAATGGATTAGATGGCGTATAAACACTATAGTGGGTATTGCACAAAACCAATGGTCAGCATTTCATCCCAATTATTTACTGTGGTGGCCTACCTGCTTTTTTTTTTTTTTTTTTTTTTTTAATTATCGTGATTTTTGGGTTCAATGGTTAAAATGAAGCAGAACATCTGATGGACGGGGTAGATCTAATGAAAATTATTTGGAACAAACCAACGGTCCTGATTAACGAACCATGGGCCCCACTTATCTTAACCAAAAACTCGCATATAACCTATGCTAGGATTTGTGAGAGAGAGAGAGAGAGAGGGAGGGAGAGATGGGAGTGACGAAGGAGGAAGTTGAAGCGACCTTAACTGAGAAGATGAAGCCTTCTCATCTTGTAAGCTCTCTCCATCTATACGGCCTTTTCTTCCTTTTTTTTTTTTTTTTATAAAATTTTTCCCTCTTAAACCTGCGTTTGGATGCACGATTGAATTGAATTGCAATCCATCAATTTCCTCACGAGGAAGCAGCCCACAGGTTGCGGTCTCATACCTTTCAAGTCTACTTGAAACTAACGTAATTGCATTTTGGAGCGTCTTCCCTTAATATGAACAATAAGGAAAATACGAATTTGGCCATTTCGGCTTTCGGCGATTGGTTCTCATTAGAAAAAGGAAGCCTGGGGCTGTCAATGGGTTGGGTTCAGGTCGGGTCTTGGTGTATCCGAACCCAGACCCGACAAAGGGGTTGGGTGTAGGTCCATCAGGTTCCAGTCTGGGTACTATATTTGAGGCCCTGGATCAGTCTCCAGTTGGGTTCAGTTCGGAGAAGGGCATTGACAGCGTTTAAATCCGTGGATGGATTGGATCTCACACAGGTGGGGCGTATTGGTGCATGAGATGCACGTAGATGGCCTTTCTCATAGAGGGTTGTGGCCTTAGCAAACCTCATTCATTCGTTAGAATAACTAATATGAAGTTAACCAGGTACACAACCTGGACCAGATCCGAACTCAACCTGACTGATTTTTAAATGGTCTGTAAATTGGACCCGGACCCATTTGAATTTGGTCAGGTATCTTTGGGAACCGCCAGCTGTGTTAATGGAGTACCACAGTGCTTTGATACCATGTTAAAGCAGCAATTTGAGAGAGAAGAAAGCATACTATGGTCCCTCTTAATTATAATAAATATCCTCGTACAATTACAAATATGCTTTTAATATTGAAGAGACACCAAAGAGATAGACGAAGGGCAAAAGAGGAAATACGAAAAAAAACAACTAAAACCTAAATAACCAAGGACTAAAGGTTCATAACACAAAGGCCTAGAAGAGGCACATCCATGCCCACATGTAGGGCCCACACGCACCAAGAACTAGGTCCATATGCAGGGCCCACATGCTCATAACACCAACATTCATCACATAAGAACTCTCAACCAATCCATGTGGAATTCATCCCTCACATGCTCAGCCTAATTCCTTAAGCAACATGTCTAGAAGGTAACTTTGCCCATCACTCTTTAAATCACCTGGATAGGAGATTCACATTTATTGCTTGAACTCGCCACTGTTTCTTGTTCTTCCCAAATTTACTAGTGGACTGCTGAAAGATATAAGTGAAACGGACCATGCCTCGAGAAGGTTAGCTACTGTTTTTGGCATTGACCATGCCAACCATCACCAGATTTTGGTGATGGATGGGTAATGAAGCATATGCAACAACTATTAACAATGGTTTTCTATCTATTTTGAAGGCAGTCTTCATACCCAAGAAAAAAGGAGATTCCCTAATGCCTTCGGCTCTCTACAGTCATGCCCTGGGGTCAATCATACCCAAGGATTTTTATAAATGATCTTTTTTGTACTTCAGAGAGTGAACGATACCTGATTGATTTAGAAAATGGAATATATTAGTAAAGGCCTTCAAATGTTTACTTGACGAGGTTTTGACCCTCTGATTTGTAACATTGTAGAATCAATTTCCAGGCATTTTTTCGATAAAATAAAATGAGATCCTCCCTTATCTTGAACTCAAAAAGGTGAAATTGGTGAAAACTGTAACCAACTCATCCTCTTGTTGCTTGTGTGAATGAATCATGGGAGGAGGAGATGATGTTGCCGTTAGCCCTTATAATAGTTAAACTAGCAAAAATCTATAGGAACCAAAACCTTGACATGGATACCTGAATACATTACAGCCTGGGCATTGTTAACTTGTACAGGCAAGTGGAGGATCGAATGTTGTTGTATCTTGACATCTGAGGGAGAGGAGTGATGCAAGACCAATCATCAAATGGGAGGTCTCCCACTTGATCAAAGATCAAGCCCATTTAGTAGTCATAATTAAAGATCAAACCATTGAGTTAAAAAATGTGGAGAGAAGGAAAGAAGATATTAAAAGAGGAAAAAATCACAAAACTATGTGGGAAGAAGAGAAAGTTTCACTTCATAGATTTCCACCCAATGCAAGGGCCATTGTGAAAGAGCAAAGCTCACCCAAAATACAAATTTAGTAGTTCAAAATGAGAATATATATATAACGATGGATCCTAATTCTTATCCGGATCTAGTTAAGAATGGTTATCCATTCCTGATCATATTTGGATTCATCCCCTTGTTACTCCGGAATCAACACCTTCAATTCTTCTCAAAGAAATCCTGGTCGACTACTTTGAATAATATTGATCTTTAAATACTCTTCCCAGTCCCTTAAAAATTAGAATCGACACGCTCCTCAACTCTGATGGCGAGCTATTGAGTTCAGATTCAAACTAAGGTCAAACTTAGACTCAGATTAGAAAGATATTCAGAAATAGTGTGGTTTGGAAATAATGTCTGGTTTGGTTTTGACCCATAGTTTTGTAATAATGTGGTTTGGTTTTGGCTCATAGTTTTGTAATAGTGTGATGTTTTACTTTTGGTCTATGGTTTTTAATATTATGTAGATTTATAATAGTGTGTGGTTCTATATTTGGCCCATGGTTTTGTAATATCACTTTGTAATAGTGTGCCCCCTTTGCTATAAAAGGGGCACTCTTCTCCTCTTTTGAATAAGATTTGGCTAGTTTAGTTCAATTATCTCTAAGTCTTGGTATCAGATAGAATTGAATTGGCCTTGAGTTCTCTCTTGTTCCTGGTATCCTAATTTGATTTTAGAGAGAACTTACTTTTGGTCTACCTCAAGATCTTCTGCTTGCACTTGCACGACTGAAGATGACGAAGCCATATTAAGGGCTGTGGCTCTAAGGAAAGATGTAATGGGATTGAGATCCATAAAGCTGGGAGGGAGATTTACTATGGGAATGGAGGAGGCTTGGATATCTTCTACTTGAGAAGCCAGAGGAGGGGAATATGAGTGACTGGTAGAGGCTTTAGAGGAATTTTGGTGTTCGGTTTTGGTATTGTTGGGCTTTTGGGAAACATGTATTTGGGAGTTAAGGTAGGTTGTACAGATAGGGGAAATGAATCCTTGGATGGCTGGCCCTCGGGGATATAGTAGGTAAGGGTTGAGGCTGTAGGTTTGGAATATAAGGCAAAGATGGTTGAGGTTGTAGAGTAGGCGGGTAAGCTTGATGGAAAGTGGGGTGGAGTGCAGGTGCAGCCATGATCGATGCAAGTTGAGATTCTAGAGACTTCTCCTTTTCCTTTGGTATAATGAGTACATTGGCGGTTTGCCAGTCAGAAACAGTTGTAGTAATCTGATGCAATTCTTGCTCAAGGGCATCAATTTTTTGACTGGACCATGACAACCATATTTGAGTAATTGGTGCCTGTCTGGGTTAGAAGTTGTTATCGAGAAGTCAGGATTTGCTGTAGGGTGTGGTTCTGGTGAATCACATTTTCTGTCTGCCAATTGAGGGTAGCTTCGGCTGCAGAAATCTTTCTTGAGGTGCTATATTTTCGACTTTGAGAAGCAAGGCTTCTTGGTTCTGGTTGATACCAGGAATAGGCAAGTTCAAGGAGTGATTTTGGAGTTTGAAGGCCAAGTGATAGTGTACCATGGTGGTGACGACGCCATCGTTCTGGTGGGCTTCGATGATCTAGACTTGAGCTTTGAGAGCTTCAAAAAGAAACTGATCATCAAGCATAATATTGTAATTTAGGCATAGTGTAAAGAACATTGTTCCGGCAATTAAGGTTGTCTGGATAATGCCGATGACTGCTTGACTATACTTCTTGAACTATTGGAAACAACAATCTTGCTTGTAACTTATAGGCCGTGGCAACCATGAAAGGTCAGAGCGGTCTTGATCGCTTCGAAATGTAGGTGGGTGAACTTTTCTACTTTCCATCTTGGATAAAGATAGAGGGGGAGATTAAGAGTAACAAAGGATTCATTTTGGCCGGCACGGATAAGGTGCTGGTCAAACTTTGATGCACATGCGTATTCCTTGATGATGGTGGAGTGCTTTGGAGCAATCAATCTTTTGATAATCTTTTTGGCAAAATTATCATGGGGGTTGGCATAGACAAAATACGGGTTAACAACTGGGTAACTTGTAGCAGGAATTTTCTTTTCAATAGACTGGTATTCGATTTTATAGAGATGTTCAAGCTTAGAGGAAGAAGTGCTGCAGAAAGAAGAGATGGAGGGTCGAGATGGTTATAGAGATGATAATGGTGTCATTTGTATGATGATGAATTATTCCGTAGTAGTAATATATTATGGATTATCCTCAGGATTCAGATTCTGAATAATAACGCTTGCTTATCTAAGAACTATAAGAGGGTATAATAAAGTGGTCAAGTGGGCAAACATTATTTTTCAGGAAATAATGCAATTATTCTCATTGTATTACAACCATTAAGCTTCATGACTTCACCTTCTCAATGACATCTAGTGTTAAGCTTGTTAGTAATAAGGAGAGAATAAAGAGACAATTATAACAAATCAAGTGTGTATATTGCTAGACTTCATGCCAGTTTTCTTATGAGAGAGATCTGATAAACGACAGTCACAAAGGCTACTAATTAGGCAGGAGAGGCTAGAAATATAAGGCGAAAAGAACAAACCTTCAAACCATAAGATTGCCATAAAAAAATAATACAAAAACTTACTCAGACATTAGAACCATGACTTTGATACCAGGAATTAGAGAGAATTGAACCGAACTATGGAATTAGAGAGTTGAACTAAACTAGCCAAATCCTATTCAAAAAAGGAGAAAAGTGCCTCTTTTATAGCAAAAATGACACACTATTATAAAGTGGTATTATAAAACGATGGGCCAAAAGTAAAATCACACATTATTACAAAACTATAGACCAAAAGTAAAACTACATACTATTACAAAACCATAAGCTAAAACCAAACCACACACTATTACAAAACCATGGGCCAAAACTTAATCATACATTATTTCCAAACCATACTATTTCTAGATGCCTTTCTAATATGAGTTTGAACTCAGTCTGAATCTGAATTCAGTGGCTCGCCATCTGAGGGGCATGCCGATTCCAATTGGGGGACTAGCAGGAGTATTTAGAGATCCATATTGTTCAAAATAGTCGACCAAGATTTTCGTGAGACGAACTGAATGTGTTGATTTTGGAGTAAAAAAGGGATGAATGCAGATATGGTCAGGAATGAATAACCATTTTTTACGGTTAATCTCTGTCACTCGTCTTCAGAAAAATACCATTGTGATGCAGGACATGAAATTAAATATGAGGTGCAAGATTTTAAGCTTTAGATCATACCAATTTCTAAACAATCACAAAAAAAAATCACGTCCCACATATGTTCAAACATTCAATAAGAGGAATCTATGGGGGTCCGAGCCTACACACATTTAGGGCTGGATCAAGTAGAATTATAAACCAAACAATACCCAATGGAGTGTATATTCATCCAATCCTGCAAAGGACTGTTCCCCAATCCAAGAGATTCACTATGTTTCAAATAGGGGAAAACCTAGGGTTTGCAAAAGTTGGAAATACTTAGAATCAAGAATTTTTTAGGGTTAGGGTTTGGAATTTAAGGAGAGAGGAGAGAAACAGAGGAGAGAGAATAACCCAAGAAGGATTCTGCTTGTGGACAGCAGGCCCACCTTGGCGCACGTGCCTGGCTGTCTGGCCGCACGTGTGTGGGGCCCACAAAACTAAAAAAGGACTCATTGGGTGTGGTTGGCCAGGGGAGGCCTACTCTCACACCAAGTTTCGCGACGATCCTCCTTTCGGTGTGTGCGTGGTGCTCCACCGAATTTTCAGCCCCTCTGGTGGGCTAGTTGCCCTTTGAGGAAGGGAGGGTTTCACACCCAATTAGCTTCTTCAACTCAGAGGGATATAGAAGAAGAAATGCAGAATTTTATTCATAACCTTCAATGACAAAAAACCTACATGGCGTTGCCTATTTATAAGAAAACTGATGTAGGACAATTAACCACTTGCTCTAAAAGCTCGAACTGTTAGAGTATGGCGAATTAATCCCTTTATCTCATTGCCCAGGCTCCATGTCTCATGGGTTAGGCCCTCGGTCGAACCCCCCTCGTGGGCCCCAAATCACATGGGTACCGCCTCACACGAGCCACCCGAGTCACACGGGTGGGGCCCGCATCTCACGAGCCACCTGCCTCACACAGGCCGCCCACCCCGAGTGTGCCCCTGCATCTCACAGGCCACCCCACTCGAGCCCGGTGTGAAAAATGCCCCCGCATTAAAAACCCTAAACTCCAAAAGCCGCGCCATATGCGCACACTAAGACTTAGAGACGAAGTAACAAAAATAACAACTAATCAACGCAATCAAAATCGTTTATGATGTTTCTAATAACAATAATAACCAAAACTCAAAATCGTAGATCATTTAGGGTAGTTGGCCCCGATCATGAGATCTAATAATGGTGGGATCCACATGATGATCGGGTCCATTCCAATGATCTATAGCACAACCTCCTAGCTAAGAGGTCCTCCATAGATGTCGTCGTTATCGATCCAAATCGATAGTGAGGCCTTCTTCCTCCTTGAGTACGTACGTAATGTGGGGGGCGTGCGTGTGCGCATGATGTCCCCATCAACTCTCCCCGGCTGCGAAAGTTTCACCACTGGTGAAACAAAACTCCCGAACCGCTCCAAAATATTAGGATAAGGTCTCTGAAGCTCCTCCTCAGTGAGCCACGTACTGTCTGAAGCTGGGCATGACTTTCACTTACTAGGAACTTTTGAAACCCGCCATCCAACGTCGATACTATCTAATGGTCTAGAATATCCTCTATCTCCTCTTTGGGTGTGGGAAGGGTAGGCATGGGAGGTAGAGGTTGAGAAGATGGGTCGGGAAGAGGCCATGGATTAAAGGAAAGGTTTGAGGAATCAGGTTGGTTCGGTGAAAGGCTGGAAAATGTATCAGTGGTTCCCTGAAATGTAACTAGATCCTCCACATTGAATGTGGAACTAATTCCCATGGAAGGTGGAAGATCTACCACATATGCATTGAAACTGTTTTGTTTTATAATTTCTAATGGTCCAGTGCTATGCGCGTGTAATTTACGAACGGCTCCTCGAGGGTACCGCTCTGGCCTAATGTGGACCATCACAGAGTACCCTACATTGAATTCTTTGAATCGTTTATGTTGGTCTGCAGAAATTTTGTAGTGTTCATTACTAGTATTGATCTTTTGCCTGATTTCTTAATGCAATGAATGAATGTGATGTGCAAAAGACTCTGCAGACTCCGATGGCCTATGGGACAGGGACATAGGGATAAGATCAATTGACTTCCTAGGTTTATATGTCCGAAATTGAATAGGAACAACATCACACGAAAGTGTCTTTATATGATGCAAACTGAATAGGAACAAGACAACGGTGTGAGACTGGAATGGAAGTTTCATCAACCTAAGACACTATTGGGTTGAGGATGGGCTTTAAGCTTCAAGCCCAGATGGCTCACAATGCCAGTTGATGCCATGTTGGCACAACTATCGCTATCGACGATCATCTTGCAGCTCTTATCACCACATTTTGTGTAAGTATCGGAGATCGTGTTGTGGCGCCAATCGTCGGCGTTCTTTGCTCGTGCAAAGGCGCAACGCACAACTGTAAGGGTCGCGGACACTTGCACTCCTTCCTCATCACTAGGGGTTTTTGCTGACTCATATTCTTTCTCCTCACCGTCACTTTCTGGGGGCACTACTTCTACTTGCCTCTCAATAAGGAACACCTTGGTGCCCTCCTTCATGCCACATTGGTGGGCAAAGTGAATAAACCCCTAACATCTAAAACACTTAGTCGCATCGCTTCTGCATGATCTAGACCCGACAACTTCTTTACCCTTATCATCCTTGGGCCTAGACTGAGAACTACTGGAAGGCTTGTACTGATATCCAGTGCCAGGTTTATCCTCGGAATCACGAGACTCAAACCGCGTTCCCACAAATGCTTTGAGGTATTGCTCGACCTCCAACACTACTTGATACCAGTGTTCATATCGTCGATGATATTATCGATAATATCGCGATAATATCGGTATCGATGAGTCACCGACATCGACTCCCCCATATAGCGCATCCCTTCGGGGTTTCGGCGAGTTTTCGACGATTTTATCGCTGAAATGATAAAATGGAGATATTTTCAATATTATCAGGCACGATCAACACCCAAAACTCCCGTGCACCATTGTCATGCAATAATTTCGACAATATTATCTTTAAATATCACGAAAATATCGGTCTAGCGACATTCGACTTCTACCAATTGCTTTGTGCGTACATACTAGAAAAATCGAAAATAAAAGAAAAGAAAATCAAGAGGATATGTTGAAATTGCTTCAAATTTGGTTTGGGTTGTCAATTCCGGCACCTCTTACTGCATCTATTTGGATATTCGAGCATTTGATTTGGGGCGACTCCACCGTCAATAGCTTTTGGGGCAAAAATTTGATTCTTCATCTTCTTCTTCTTCCTCCTTGCAACAACTCTCTCTCTCTCTCTCTCTCTCTCTCTCTCTGACCAAAATTAATGCCTCTTTACTCTCTCTGTCAGTTTCAACTTCCAAGGCTTTGTTTTCGTCAATTCGAAAATAAGATATAAAGCAGCTGTATGATACTTGGCAATGTATGACGATTTGATACACCGACACTTAAAAATTGTACACGTGGCATACATATTAACTCATAATACACCAATTAAACTGTGGAAGTAGGTTACTTAAGTCACGGTCCCAAAGTGAGATTGTTTGAACAATCCAAACCTCTTATTCGTGGACACATTAAAATAAAATAAAATTTTATTTAAATATTTTAAAATATTATTTGAATGTATAGGATGGATGTATGGATGTTTGGATGATTGGATGACATGGATGAATGGTTGGATGAATAAAGGGAGGGATGGAATAGGTGGATGGTTGGATGGTTGGATGGATGTTTGGATGGGATGGCTAGATGGCCGGTTGGATGGACGGATGGATTTTGGATGATTGGATGAATAATTGGATGGATGCTTGGGTGGATGGTTAATTGGATGAATGAGTATGTGGATGGGATGAGATGGATGGATGGTTGGATGGATGGACGGATGGGATGGTTGGATGGATAGATGGGATGGATGGATGTATGTTTAGATGATTGAATGAATGGTTGTGGTTTGGGTTATGGAGGTGGATGTTTGGTGTGGGCAGTTGGATGGATGGATGATTGGATGGGATGGGATGGATGTTTGGGTGGGCAGTTGGATGGATGGATGATTGGATGGGATGGTTGGATGTTTGGGTGGATGGATGGATTGATGGTTGGATGATCTGATGGGATGAAAATATGGGATGGTTGGATGGTTGGATGGATGATTGGATGGGATGGATGGATGTTTAGATGATTGGATGGTTATGGATGAATGGATGGAAGGATGGGATTGTTGAATGATTGGATAGATTAATTAATTGTTGGATGGATGCTGTTGGATGATTGGATGGGATGGTTGGATTGTTAGATGTATGTTTGGATGATTGGATGGGATGGATGCTGGTTAGATGTTAACTGGATGGATGGGCTAGGATGGTTAGCTGGATGGATGGATGGATGTTTGGATTCTTGGATGGGCTGGTTGGATTGTTTGATGTATGTTTGGCTGATTGGATGGGCTGGATGGCTGGTTCGCTGTTAAATGGATGGATGGGATGGGATGGTTAGCTGGCTGGATGGATGGCTTGTTTTCTGGATGGCTGTTTTGCTTCTTGGTCTGTTCTTTTGGCTTGTTCGCTGTCATTTTTTGCTGTTGGCTGGGATCTGTTGGTTCGCTTTAAATGGCTGGATTAGCTGGGATGGATTGCTTTTTTCTTTATTGGCTTGGCTGGTTCGATTGTTCGCTGTCTGTTTTTGCTTTTTTTCTGTTCCATGGTTGCTGGGCTTTTCTTTTTAGCTGGATGGATGATGAGATGGTTGGATGGATGGATGTGATGGATGGTGGATGGTTTGATGATGAATGGGCGGATGGTTGGATCATCATGCATGTATATTGTGTTTATATGCATATTTATGCATGTTTATTTGCTTGTTAATTAGTTTAATAAGGTTTAAGTGATTGTAATTTTACTATTGGACTGATTTCTTACGACAATATATACTTTTAGGCCCTATTAATGGAAATTTATTATGTATGCATTCTTTCTGCAATGTTTTGATTCCTAAATATGCAAATGTGTATTTTAGCATCTCCTAAAGTTTCACTAAAAAATTCCACCATTATTCTTATGTTTCACCATTTTTCCTCACATTTCCGGTTATCGGCGATATTATCGGTGAAAACGATATTATATCTTTATCTCCGGCCAGCAAAACTTGTAGCGATAACGACAACTCGAACACTTCTTGATACATCTGTTCAAGAGTGTCAATGTCCTTGGCGAGCAATTCTCTCCTAATGTCAGAGCGGAGGCCCGTCTTAAATCGAGCAAGAGTGAGTACGGGATCCTCTTCAAATTCACATCAGGACAAGTACTTTTCGAACTTCTCAATGTATTCAGTCACACTCATGGAACCTTGTTGAAGAGATTGCCATTCTTAAACCAACATCAAGTGATAAGAGAAAAGGAGGTACTTTTCTTTAAGAGTTTTTTTCATTTCTCCCCAATAGACTATTGGGAGCTCCCTCGACCTTTCTTTCTTTCGATCCACAGTAGCCCAAAACCTCTTCGCTTGGCACACAAGCTTCATCTTGGCAAATCGGACTCGACGAGCATCCGACATGTCATACCACTCAAAATAGTGGTCCATATCCGCCAACCAATTTAGAAAAGCTTTAGGGTTTAAGTGACCATCAACGTAGGGGCCTCTACTCTAACTCCCTTGAGGAGTTGTGTATCTGGTTATAATGATCATGATGCCTCTCGCGGTGTGGGTGCACAGTTGCTCGCCCATGACCATTCCTTTGGCCACCCCCATTCCTTTATCGTTCCTCCTGATCACCTGCCTGAGATTGGGCATCTTCCCCCATGGCGGGGGTTTGCCCGGGCGGAGGTCTCTAGTTGGGTAACGCGCACATTGATCTGATCCAAGCGTTGGTCAATACGTTGTTCCAAGCGCTTACCCAAAGACTCAAACTGCCGGGTTATGTTGTCTATTGACTCTTGTAATTGCTCCATGTTTAGCGTGGGGTGCAAACCAAAACCACGACCAGTACGTGTGGACATACAACCACTCACTCAACTCAAAGACCCTCTAATGCAACTATATGCATCTAAATGAGACTAAATGATCCTATAGGACTCTATGTGAGGGAAACTACACAATGCTACTAAAATTCCAGCAACATAACTGCCCAAATAGTTTATTAATAGAAAATTTAGCCATGAAAATTGAGGAATTTCTAACAACAGAAAATTCAGCAGTCTATGTTGTGAATGATGGGTCCTAAACAGCCATATATGATGAGACTTGATGCAAAATAGACGTGAATAGACTAAACCCTAAACATGCAATGCATTCCCCTATGAAAAACCTAAGCCTTGATACCAAATTTGATACAGAACATGAAATTAAATATGAGGTGTAAGATTTCAAGCTTTAGATCATACCGATTTCTAAACAATCACAAAAAAAAAAATCACGTCCCACATACGTTCAAACATTCAACAAGGGGAATCTACGGGGGGTCCAAGCCTACACACGTTTAGGGCTGGATCAAGTAGAATTGTAAACCAAACAATACCAATGGAGTGTAAATTCATCCAATCTTGCAAAGGACTGTTCCTCAATCTAAGAGATTCACTATGTTTCAAATAGGGGAAAACCTAGGGTTTGCAGAAGTTGGAAATACTTAGAATATGAGATTTTCTAGGGTTAGGGTTTGAGATTTAAGGCAAGAGAGGAGAAAAACAGAGGAGAGAGAAGAACCCGAGAAGGATTCTGTGTGTGGACGGCAGACCCACTTGGGTGCACGTGCGTGGCTGTCTGGCTGCACGTGTGTGGGGCCCACGAAACTGAAAAAGAACTCCTTGGGTCTGTGGTCGGCCAGGGGAGGCCCACTCTCACTCCAAGTTTCGCGACAATCCTCCTTCTGGTGTGTGCGTGGTGCTCCGCCGAAGTTTCAGCCCCTCTGGTGGGCCAGAATCTAGAAATCTGCTGTAGGAGAGAACTTGGGCACAAAAAAAGGATAAATCTGAAGAAGGGAGGGCTATGGAAGATGGCGGATGCAGGGTGGAAGAGATGAGGATGATTTGGGATAGTTGTGGTTTCGCACCACGGTAGTTAGCCCTTCGAGGAAGGGAGAGTTTCACACCCAATTAGCTTCTTCAACTCAGAGGGATAGAGAAGAAAAAACGCAGAATTTTATTCATAAGCTTTAATGACAAAAAACCTACATAGGGTTGCCTATTTATAAGAAAACCCTAAACCTCAAAAGCCGTGCCATGTGTGCACACTAAGACTTAGAGACAAAGTAACAAAAATAACAACTAATTAACATAATTAAAACCGTTCATGATGTTTCTAATAGCAATAATAACCAAAACTCAAAATCCTAGATCATCTAGGGTAGTGGGCCCCGATCATGAGATCCAATGGTGGGATCCACATAATGATCGGGTCCACTCCAATGATCCATAGCACAACCTCCTAGCTAAGAGGTCCTCCATAGATGTCGTCGTCAATTCAGATCGATAGTGGGGCCTTCCTCCTTCTTGAGTACATGCGTAGGGTGGGGGGCGTGCGTGTGCGCATGATGTCCCCATCACATTGGTTATGGTACCTCGAATAATGTCGTGCCAAATTGTAAGGCTGCCATTCTCGGATTAATGCTTGAGTTTTCACAATAGAGTAGCGTGCATTGTCTTCATTTTCAATGGTTACAATGTCCTGTGCGATATGGAAAGATATCAATCAGATTTCGCCGCTCATTTAGTGAGTGGGGACAATGAGAGCCATTTGAATGTATTGCACCGGTCGTCTGTTGGAGGGATTCGACCGAGAGCAGTCTGGAGTAAATAGGTTGTGAGTTTGCTCGCGTCGAAGATGACGACAATGGTGTGAATTTCGAAGAGATACAAAAGGAGGCATCTCAATTCTTTTGTGGTTCCATACAGATTTTCGAAGGACAACAGAGTAAGAAATGGGTATTCTGGGTGAGAAATTTGATCCAAGAGGGGAATATTTTGTCTGAGATGGATTTCAAGGTGGCAATGTAGCTGGTAAGTACTTCGGTGGGCAAAGAAGAGTGGCAATGGTCTCTTCAATTTGTGGGGGCAAATGAGGGATTCTGTCAATAGGAAAAACACAGAGAGGCTGATGGATGTGGATAGGGGAGATGTTGGTGGAAAGGTGTCGGGAAAGAAAATAAGCCAAGGTGTTTGATTTTCCTTTCATGCGAGTGATAGTGAATTGCCATTGGGAAAACCATTCAACCCATCTGAGCAACTGGGGGTGAGGTAGTTGGTTTTGCTTGAATTGCAGCATGCACGGGAAGGAAGACATCCATTTCAATGTGGAAATTGTGTCCAAGAAGGTAAAACTAGAATTTTTGAATTGCCTTCTTGACTGCAAAGATTTCCTTGCAAGTGGAGTGATGTTGTTGTTCACTTGGTTTAAACGTACCGCTTTTATATCCACATATTCGTCGTGCTTGGCCATCGTCAATAAGGAGGACGACTCAGAATTTATCACTAGCATCTGTATGGACAATTTGTTTTCCAGTTGAGCTAAGGATATCCAATGGTGGCAAGTGGGAGAGGTGTTGCTTATGGGCTTGGATTGCAACTGTATGCTATGAAGACCAGGGTGGTGGCTTTTTTGAAATCTGTTAGGAAAGAAGATGGGTCTTGTGGGCAATATGAGGGATGGAATCGGCCACATAGTTTACCAACCCAAGGAACTGCTCAATTTGTTTCCGATTCGACAGTTTGTCAGGAAACGTGGAGAGCTGAGAGGCAATATGCGGCTAGGGACAGTAAGTGCCATCTATAATGTTCATGCTAAGAAAATGTTCTGGGAACATAGAATCAACTCGCGAGCTGAGATCATGATGCCATGCTGTTGAAGCAACTGGTAGAATTGTTCAAGAAGCTTGAGATGATCTTCCTTTGTAGCCGAAAAGAGTAGAATGTCGTTGATGTAGACAAGAGCATTTGGCAAAATAGGCTGGAAGATGTGCACCATGGCTTGCTGGAAGAGCGAGGGAGTTGTTTTTAATCCCAAGGGGAGAACCGTCCATTGGTGGTAAGCATTTGGGATTGTGAAGGCTATTTTATGCCAATCATCAGGATAGATTCCAAGTTTCCAGAAACCTGCTTTCAAGTCAAAATTTGAAAATATGTGAGCATTAGAAATTTGTTGAAATAGGGAAATCCTGTGAGGAAGAGGAAACTTTTAATCCACAAGGAAGGAGTTCAATGGCTGGTAATTTATCACCAGACGGGGTTTTCCTTGAGTTTGTTTGGCTCACTTGTTGACACAAAAAGCTTCGCATGTCCATTGTGAAGTGGTTGGCTCGATAAGCTTTTGTGCCAAAAGATTTGAAAGTTCTTTCAGAGCCAGGCTGAGATGTTCTGGAGACGTTCCCTGGTTTGATACTTTTGTTGGATCGATATCTTCGTTTTTCTTGAAGGGGAGATTGACAAAGAAATCAACATTTGTCCATAGAGGCCTTGGATGTTCAAGTGTAAACTCATTGTGAGTGTTTGTGCAACAATCTTGCTTCCTTCGTTCTTGAATGGGGATTGGGTGGTTCTGGGGAACCAGATTGTACAAATGGGACTTGTTCATCCATGGCAAGAAGTGATTCTTGTGAGAGAGGCTGGAGGAAGTCCATTGCAATCGGCTGATAGTATGGAAGAATATTAAAGCCAAGAATCAAATCTTTTCTGGTGAGTTTTGATACCAAAAATTTGTGATGGATCTGCATATGAGGGAACAACTAGAGAATGACTGTTTTACTGCACAAGTAGGTATGAAATACGTTTCCATCTGCTGCTCGGAAAGCTTGAGTATGAGGTTGCCAGAGCGAGTTTGGAAGGATCAAGGGATTGAGAATAGAGGAGAAAGCACCGATATCCATGAAAGAATCTCGCCAATTCGATGATCCTAACCTGTTGAATGGGGCCAATTTGTTACAACAATCCGTTGTTTTTGGCCATAGATCTCATGGTTAGAATCATCAAACCAAAGTGTTATTTTGGAATCATAAGCAATGCAAAGTGGGATCTACTGAATAGATGTCTCAAGATGATGGTTCAACCTATTTTGCTTCACTCAATCCTGGTTGTCTATTTTTCATGCTATTGATTGGATGTTTAGGATATTCCGATTGGTGTGATTTTTCCACCTTGGCTTGTACCTAGTAGCATAAATGAATGAATGGTTCAAATTGACAATAGGTCATCTCACGTCATTTAAAAACTTTGGGGACATTGCTAACATCCCCATGAAGATTGGGATGTTAGCAAAACCCATACACAGTTTTTTTATGGATAAAGAAATACAAAGGTTTTTTGTTTTTGTTTTTCCTTTTTACTGCTTGGAAGTGTTTTGTAGCCTTTTGAGAAATAAGTTCCTAAATTCCTTGGTTGAGGATCAAAATTAACTAGTTGAGCCAATCTAGAGGTGCCGATTACTGCTATTTGCTACTCAAGTTGTATTTACTGTATTGCTGCATCTAAATCGCATGAAGGGATAATTCAAAAAAAAAAAAGGAAAAAAGCATGAAGGGAGACACTATTGGCTACTAGGGTAAAGTCAACGTTAGTTTCTGCCCCAAGTTCTTCTTCTTCTTCTTCAGCCTGTATTTAGATCTGTATTTAAACGAGGTCTAGGCAATCCAAAGTGATAGCCTCATGTGGGCACATGGTCTTGGTCTATTCGGACGGCTTGGATCGCACTACCCATGATTTGGGCCCGTGAGGTACATGAGACAAATGAGGTAAAGTGGAGTATTTTTATTATTTGTAGAGTTTGGAGGGTAACTTTGTAATTCTTTATAATGGTTATTATTAGTTAGTCAGGGAGTTATAAAGTTTGTTAGAGTTAGTTTTATGTTGTTGAGAGCTGACCCCAATTATTTGGGATAAGGCTTAGACAATGATGATGAGTTTTAGATTGTTGGGGCTAGTTGTGATTAGTAACTAATTCTATATTAGGTAGTATTTAATCATGATTATTTAGGATTTAATTGGGAGCTCGTTGGAAATTAGTTAGGGTTTGTTGTAGGAGGTCTATAAGTACCTTGTAATAATCATTGTAAGGGAGTTTTGGGCTTTTATAATAGAATCGAGAGAGAATTGAAAAGAGAGGCTAGCTTTTGTGTTTGAGAGTTTTTTGATGCCAAATCCCTAAATTTCCTGTTCTTCCTTTTCTAATTACAAGGCAAGGCTCCTTTGGAACCTGCAGAAGCAAATGATATGAGTTACATTATAGGCCTTCTAAATTAAGAGTCCAATGGTTAAGAACATTCTGATTCAGATGGCTCTTGATTTTAATCTTTGGGCCATGCAATGTTCTCATGGCAATCTTCAGTTTCTTGATTTGGAGGACCTACTAATTTGGATTGCATCATTTTCTTCGAGTTGGAGAAGAGCTTGTCCTTGAGGTGAAGCCTAGTGCTTTGAGAAAGGTCTTAATGCCATGGTTCATCTCTTTCTTGCTTCCAAGGTCCTGTTAAGGGTTCCAAATATGCCAGTCATCTACCAATCATTAAATCTTTATTTTTTTCTTTGAATGAATGGAAATTACCATTGACTGGTCATCTCCTGGGATCTCTCCTTTCCAGAAATCAGCTTTGGTTAATTCACTCCTTTAATCACCTAACTTTTGCTTGGGAATTTCAATGCACAGCTGGTGGTGCTTTGTTGAGCTGCTTTTACAATGCTACACAAACACTTACTGGACTTTCCCACTCTGTTGACCTCAATTGTTTCTTCAACACTTTTTCTCATTATAGATGAGATGGCTTCTTCTAATCAACAAACATTCTGCAATGATTGAAAGATTGACCATATATATATATATATATGAAAATAGAATGACTGCGATATTTCTTCTTGCTATCAATCACTCTTAGTAATCTTACAAGGATTTGCATCCTCAAACCTCCCATGGAGAGTAGGATTTTATTTTATTTTCCGTTAAAAAAAAATATTAAGATCAACTTTTCATCTAATGCTTGAGGGTTTGCAGCTCCATGGAACGCCTTTTGTGTGAGTTGATCCGTCCTTTGTATTAATTCCACCATCGTTCTTTGTAGCGTTGCGACACCTTATTCACATAGCCTTGAGCTCGTGTAACTATCAGATCTTGAATCCAATATGGTGATGCAAGCAAAATTAAGCTTGGGGCCTTCTTTTCAACAAAGCCAAATGCATAAAGCAATAACAATTTTGGTTAGGTGATTTTAGCACTTTTCGGAGATCACTGTGAGATCTACAATGACTATTTCTGCATATTTTGCAAGATCATATCATTTCTTTTGCTCAAAATTTAGCCTCAAATTAGAAATAAAAATAATTGCAACTATTTGATTTTTAGGATTATTTTAGGTATTTTAATCAATATAATTATTGGTTAGGACTTAGGATTAATAGTCATTAATTTTGGTAAGATTGGTAGATAAAATGTTTCTATTACTTGCAAGAAGTTCCATAGAAAAAAAAAAGACTCTCAATTTTGAAATTATTTTCCTTTATGTTATTTGGCTTTTTAGAGAAGTGAATTCCAATCCATATTTAGCTGGTGCCCTCTATTTCTTGATTTGTTTTGCCTATGACTCCTTAACCACAATAAAGCGGCAACGGCACATGCATAATCATGCCAAACTCTAGATCCAATAGCTGTATGAGGTGACTCAAGGTTGTGGCAGGTTGGAAGTGTCACTGAGTTGCAAGAATAGATGGTTGGATCAACTCGAAGTATGAAACAGAGCATGCAATTGATCTTATGTGGAGCTGCAATTGAGATTTTGGGGTCATGTAATCCTGCACTCTTAAGGCCCGTGTCCATCCAAAATCCTTTCTTGCAATTCCTTGAAATCCCGGAACTATGGCTTCCTAGAAGTTCTGGTTCTGGGAATCACAGTTTTGCTGTCTGGCTGACCCAGAACTCTGTTCCAGGAATTGAATGGATTTGTTTGCTGATCATTACATGTCTAGATAGACTCGTGAAATTAGAATTTACCAACACTGCTTGTCTACATGCATGTGGATTTGTACCCTCCACACACATTCTAACATTTCAAATGTGTGGAAAATCGATGATACGATCAAGTGGGTCACACAGTATTAATACTTGTACAAGAAAAGATCTGATAATTGATTTTGACCATCCATCATGTGCGAGCCACCTTTGATTTTCTATCTCTTAACTTTGATTGGATGATTCTAAGGATTCTTGCATTCTCTAGGGAAATGGATGATCTATATTGATAATATTAGAAAATTCTAATCAATGATCTAGACCATCCATCATGTGGTTCCCACATTTGATTTTCAATCACTCTCTAAAATCACTTTGACTGGATGAGCCTGGCTAGGGAAATGTATGGTCCATATTGATTTTAGTGCTACAAATGGCCTAATCACTTATCTAGATCATCCATCACGTGGGTCCTTCTTTGATTGCACACCCCTCTTAAAAGATTTCTTTGGTTGGATGTTTTGAAGCTTCTAATCAATGGATAGTGAAATGGTTGATCCATGTTGAATATACTTCGAATGTCCCAATAACTGGTCTAGATCATCCATCATGTGGATCCCTCCTTTAATTTCCCATCCCTCTCAAAAATCACTTTGGCTAGATGATCCTAACTGTCCATTCAATGGCTATGGTAATGGATGATCTGTATTGATTATACTAGTGAGGGTCCGATCAACCGATCAGTGATCTAGATTATTCGCCACTGATTTGGGCAAATGGTTAATAATCTATATTTGTGGGAATTTGGCAATCGTGGAGAACTTTAATTTTGATTCAGCCATTATTCATTACAATTAGCATGCAGTTTCAATTTTCTTTTCTTTAAATTTGTATTAAGTTACAGAGTTACTTGAAGAACATGATTCAAAAATATCATTCGAAGTATTGTGTATTGGCTGATAAGTGTTGCGTATTGGTCTCAGCTGATACGATAAAAACAGGGTTGAATGTCACCGAAAAATTTCCACTTTATTGTCTGATTTTGCCAATAGGTATCAACCGATGCAATTAATATGGCTGATACACAATGCTGATACTTGTGAGATATATATATATATATATATCTATATATATATATATATATATATATATATTATATATATTATATTATATATATATATATATATATATATATATAAATTTTTTCTTGTCTTTTCTTTGTTGTTTGTTGTTCTCTCTTAGAGGAAGGGTTGAACAGGGTCTTTCTCTTCTCTTGTGGATTTGTATACCTTACATGTGCTTTACAAATTCGACATTTACACAAATGCATTAAATGATTTACAAACTGCTACGGAAGCCTTAAAACCCTGAAACTATCATACCAAGGAGGACAATGATGATATTTGGAGCCTATTTCAACCTTCAATGTGGTATTTGACTTAGTATTCTAGGCTATTCTTATATTGTACCAACCAATGTTTTAAATATCGACGACATCGGCTGATATATCCCGCGAAATATCTTGTATCCCACCTCCGTGATACGGAATGCATAGGTAGTGCTGATATATTCCACATGTTCGATCGGGTGAGCATTTTCAATATCCGATCCTTTTTTTTTTTTTTTTTGAAATTATGTTAAATCAGTGTCAAATGATTATAAATCTATTGGTTCTTCATGTTTTGCATGAAAAATTATGGAGCTAGATCTTTCATTTTGATATCCATTGGTTCTTCATTTTCTCCATTTTTTTTTTCTTCAAAAATTTCCTTAAACCAGCTGTCTTCAAAAAAAAATAAAAAAAATAAAAAGAGATTAAATTTGAATTATTTAGGAGTATTTGATGAAATGATTATTACATACACTCTGCTTTTGAAATTTAAGTGTAGGTGGTCCGATTTAAGGAAAATTAGGAAAATTTCAAAATTTCTCCAATTTCTCCCAAATTGCTTGAAATGTTGCCCTCCAAACATGAAATCAAGCATGTATGATGGCTGATTTACTGATTCGTCAAGTCCTTATCAATTTTCAAAAAATAAAAATCATTTTTTAATTAAAAATGACTCTCTCTTTTTTTTTTTTTTTTTTTTTCGAAATTCCCTTCAACTAGTTGTCAATTGAGACTAATTTCGAAGTATTTAGGTGTTTGATAAAATGATCATCACATACACTTTAAATGTTATGCATTCAATTTGAATATAGTTGCATTAGTTCAGTCAAACAATGCATAGCTTAGGACCCTATACAAAGGAAACCTGTTATGTGCACTTCTTTTTTGAAATGTTATGATTTAGAAGTGTTTATTAAGGTCTTTTTTAACAATCCCTGAAGTTTCATTGAAAAATTCAACTATTTTCCCAATGTTTCTCTATGTTTCCCAAAAAGTGCGATAAATTTCCAGATACAAATGATACATCCCGTCTGATAATCGATACGTATCTGTATCCCAAGGATGCCATATGTAACGCGATACCGATATTTCAAACACTGGTACCGGCTAATATCTATTACGCAATTCATTTAATAGTTTCTAGTCTGCAGTGTAGTCTTTTGTCACAGGCAATACTAGTATTCTTGTACACTTGTACGCTTATTGTAGTATACATATGATTACAAGTTTAATATGACTCATGTATTTCTCGCTTTCACACTCAAATGCATGTCATTTAGCAATGCTTGATTTACAGACAACTAAATAGCATAAAATACATGATCACTGTAAACTTGAGAACTCAACATTAAAGACTGGATAGTAATCTGCGGCATATGGGCTACTCTTTTATGTTTCATTTTCACCATACCAACTGCTATCCTCACTGTCACTCTTTTTTGTTTCCTGGTTCAGGAAGTAATTGATACGTCTGGAGGGTAGGAGCCTTTTCAGGAACATGCTTTTGTCTGGTTTGAGTGATTTACTCTCTTAACTTGTAGAGTTGCAAGCTCTTATTTATTTATTCCTGATGCAATGAAAATTGTTCTGCTATCAGGTGTGGTGCTAGCTTTGCAATTGAGATTGTATCGGAACAATTTGAGGGGAAGAGGTTACTGGAGAGGCACCGGTTGGTGAATTCCGCTTTGGAAGAGCAGATGAAAAATATCCACGCGCTTTCGATAAAGAAAGCTGTGACCCCAGCCCAGTGGCAACAACAAGCTGAGTCGAACAAATCTCAACCTGCTACTTAGTAAATCTCCCTAATATGTGTTTCTTTGGTTGGCGAGCTTGGCTTGCACCCTAGATCATGGCCTGTTTACCATTGAGCTATGGCTCAAATATTTCAGTGACTGGGATATAGAATATGTGTGGCTCTCTGTGCATGATCTTCTGTAACTAACTGGCACTTATCAGAATGACACGCTTGAATTCCGGTGCTAATAAACACCATAAACTTCATGAAATTGCAACATGTTTCAGCTCTTCTACCTCTACATTGCCTAGACATGTGCACAGTATGCAGGCTCATGTCATGTTCCCAAAGTGCTGATTCTCGGTTCGGTTGGATATTCGACGATGTGAGGGTGTTCAACCATCTTAAAATGTTTCAATAGCAAATGCAAATATGGTACTTGCAATCAGAGGCCAGTTTTGTAGCATATGTGATTATATGTTTGTGGTCCCCTATTGTCTGTTGAAATAAGGGGTTCTAGTTCTACATTCTGTGTATGGGGGTGCAATGTCTCTTTAGATGGGTCCCATGCCTTTAAAAATCATAGTTACAAAATTCCAAAAACTTGACTCACCTCCACCTTAACATTTTAATGTACAACTAAAATGTTTTTGTAGTGGTAATAAATATTTGAAATCGTTGGTGTGTTAAATGTATGAAACAGCCACATGTATATGGATCTTGAGCTGATGGCGCGCTTTTTATTGGTGAGTGTTTCCCCTTATGAAGGTCATGACAGTTTCCGTGGCGTTATTCAGTTTCATAATGTTATTTTCTTTCATAATGTTAGGCTATCGATAGAGTGAGTGTCATTATTTTGCTTTTATAACTAATAGGCTGCTGATAGAGCAAGTGCTCTGTTCAAGGCATGCTTAGCTGCATCCACCAGTTTTAGAACTATGGCACTAGGCAAGCTTGTCTGATCCGGTGGGCCACATGTGAATGGGCCATGGGCCAAAGAAATCGATGATTGGACGACGTAACCAGTTACAAGTGGGCCACCATGTGAATGAGCTGAGCCAAAGAAGTAGATCATTGGACAACACTTGACCAGTTGCTGTCTTTTGTTGGTTGAGTGTGGACTTGCCCCAACCATCCTATGTATAGGCCACACATTGGAGGCAACGCGGGTCCAATCCCTTGCTTTTAGGACATGTTATGTAGTAGTCCAGATCAAACAGTCCGGGTTACGACAAGCCTTCCCCACATATCATGGGAAAGCTATGCTGAACTTCCTATGCAAGGAATTGCGCAATAGGACCTGAGCCCTGGAGCTCACCGGATTCAGAGCTCGGAAATTCTGTGAACCTGATAACTGAGTTTGGGGCATGACAGATATCACCTAGAAATTGATGGGGCCAAATGTGTTGTCTTTGACATCCTATTTCAGCAGCCAACGGTGGCAACTCTCTCTCTTTCTCATTGAAGAATTTATGGGCAAACCCCTTTTGGCTTTGTTTATCTCGAGATGCAGTTTTGATTGGTGAAAATCCTTGGAAAAGAAATCAAACTCCCTGATGTCAGAGTTTAGATTAGTTTTTTTTTTTTTCCTGTTGGAGAAAGCAAAATAGATAGGGAAATTGATTTCGTTTTCCTATTTTTTTCCTTTAAAAAAATAAAAAAGAGTATTAAAGAAAACTAGTTAAATTTAGATTTCTAGGATTGTGAGAGAGCTCACGCTGAGATAAATTGAGTAATATGGATTCTTTCTCACACATTTCTTATGCTCAGTTTTTCATGATGGATTTCGCTGTTAGGTTTTCATGAGATGAATGTGTTCCAATATTGCAATGGGATATGTTGGGACTTCCACAATTGGATCAAAGTCTTCTCAATGTTGCAACAACCGTTCACAAAATTGGCTTCACCATGGTGAGAGAGCAAAAATATCTCATATTGAAATGTTTCAGTGCTTCAATTATTCTAAGTTACCATTCATATTCAAAAGAAGAGAGATCAAAGGTTGAAATATCCAGTCCAACAATTTTTATTTATTTATTTTTTATTTTTTATTTTAATAATAATTTTCTGCCATTCCCCATCCAAGGTGAGTACAATCATATAAATGGTTTGGATCATTGAAAGGTGACCCTATATCCAAAGGCTAAATAAAGTCCCCAAGCATTCTATGGCAAATTGGCAATACGTGGGGATTTATTCCAGTAAACCTCTTCTTAAATTTATGATTTTCCGTTTTGATGTTACTAACATTACTAATTTTCATCAAGACTCGGTTGTATTTGATATAATCGCACGAAATATCATGAAAATTTATGATTCATTTCTCTTTCGCATTTTTGGATAAAATTCCATGCATTTTGCTTCTAACTGAAAGAACAACCATCCCTTTTAATGTGGAACTCTTTCTTTAAATAATCTGTCATTGAAAACAATACAAAATATTCCAGCTTCTACGGTTCCAATCTTTCTAGAATGAATGTGTTGCCTTTGTCATCCCTCCCAATCCTCATGGACTCATCAACATATCTAAAACCATACAATCAAGAAACAACAAGCTCTCTTATGCTCCATTTGGGTAGAGGATCCCGCATAATCATGGTTTAAACATTGTTTCCATCTCATTGATCTCTGAACTTCACATCATATGTGCATGGAAAGGCCTTGCTTTCCTCTGCTTAATTACTTCGAGGAAAGCATCGCCTCTGATGCACACTACTCTGACATGGAGGGCATGGGCCCCACTAAACTCGAGATTAAGATCCGTCGAGACCGTCCAATGTCCACCCAAATGATGTTTGTTGATTTCTTAACATTTGAAAGAAACTACTGATGAACTTAATGATAGGAGGAAGTGCTAGTATAGTGATACTTCACTACTATTTTCAAATGGTGATGCACTTATCCTCTGTAAACATTACATGCATGAACGGCAATCCAGGCTGTCCAAATTATGGGCCCCATTGCTGACCATTTTAGTTGTAACTGTCCATTTGTTTGCACCTAAGCGGTTGCTTTGGACCATCCACAGTGGGCCCCAAAATTTGAAGGATCTGGATTGACTTACATGTACAACTCATCGCCACAGTAAAAAAAGTGCATTCTATTTCAAAGAGTAAGAAGGATACGAAATTTCGAGCCAGCCTTCTGGATTGAAAATGGCCAGCAGAATGTCATAGTTCTTCCTGAATATACTCATCAACTGCAAGAAGATTAGCATAATCAGCAGTGGAAGAGAAGAAGCAGTGGTTGAATTCTCATATTTGAACTGAAACTTCAGTACTCAACCGATCAAGAGCAAAGAGCACTACCAGTGCATGTAATGAAATTTTGGAACTCACCTGATCAGGAGCGATTGTTGAATTCTTGTATTCAATATCAACTCTCTGTATGAACTATGAAATTTAGTAAGAAAGATGTAAAAAACCACTTTGTTACTTGTAAATAATTGTGGGTTTTATGCATATCACATGTACTAATGTTCAGAATACTGAAATCAATGATTTAGGATCTGTTTGGACGCACTATCAAATCAAATTGCAATGGTCGAGTAAAGTAGAAAAAACCAAATCGCAATCTCCTTAGAATTATTCCAAATTGCAATTAAATTACTTTCAAGTTGGACTTGAATGAAACATAGCTGCATTTTTGAGGGCTCTGAAGCATCATTAAGGGTCTATTTGGGAAACTCCACTCTTCCCCACAGATGGGATTTGGGCAGCCCAAAATGCAATTGGTTTCATGTCATAGCAGGAAAAGAAAACAGGAAAAGAGGCACCCACTTGATGCATTTTCCATTTTCCATGCCAAACCAAACACACTGCAGATGATCCCACACAAAATCACTGAACTGAAAGTGATTTGGGGTGCATCCAAACAGGCCCTAGATTTTATCATTTCTTCTTGATGAAACTGAACATTTCCAATTTAATTCACTTCGCATCCAAACACAGCCTTATGGAGAGAGATGCTCAACTGATTTGGATGCAATCTTGAAAGAGGCTACAATTGTCAGCTGTCCTGTTAACATCTTCAATCCCCTCACATTGAACTTGATCACATTAACTGCTTTCCTCTGCTTTTTCCATGACAGAACTTGAAAAATAAAATATAAGATTTAAATATAAACCCAATAAATCCATCTGAAAATAAAGGAAAATGAAAAAATCCCAAGGACCCAAAACATGAAGACATTGAAAACAGCTAATCTTGTAAAAACTCTTCAAACATGAATATCTCTTGATCTTGTGTTTCACCAAAGCATCTTATTTTAGTAACGACATAAAAATGGTTTTCTTTTGCTATCAACATAAAATTGGAGATTGTTTGCCATTTGGGTGTCTGGAAATAGTCCATATCGAAATGAAATCCATATGGTATTCGATAGCTCGGACAATATGGAAAATGAAAACTTTTTAGTCAGAAACTTAAATGAAATAAAATAAAAATAAAAAATGCATTCTAAAGCAGATTATCCATTTCAAGTGAAAGCTGCTAATCAGATCATCCATTTCAATAAGCACATTCCTCACCTCAGCAACATCAATGGCCTGTAAGAAATCCCCAAGACTAACAAAATCCCGCAATCCGAGCTTTGTTCTTTTTGCTCCGAGGATTGAAATCGTGCTGTACACAAGCTTCCAGCATCCGTCGACCTTCCAAATATCCACATAGCAATTATCACAACCATAATCTGAAAACCCAATTCAACTCAGTGTCTAGCATGGTCAGAACAACATCACAACTCGGCCAGGTTGACTCAAAGATTCTACTGGGTATTTACATTATACATGAATCAACATATGAATGTTGAACCAAGTGAGGCGTCGCAGCTCCGTTGCACACTGATTTCTGACCTGAATTCGAGCCTGTGGGTTGGTTCATGTGTGTCAGTAATCAGAACCGTTTAAGTGGTAGGTCCCACCATGAATAGGCCACAAGCAATGTGGGTTACTACAAACAATCCTAACTATTTGATTATATGAAACAATCGACCGCCGCCCATTGCCAATCCATTGTGGCAACTGGGTCTTATGATGGCCGACATGGCCCACTTGTGGACTATGGTTTCAGGTCAGTAGTCTGCAAAGCACCTTCCTTTTCCTTAATCAAATACTTCAATTACAAAAAATAAATAAAAAGCCCCATAAAACCTCTACTTCAAGAATAAACCTTTCTTTACTCATTTAAATCAACCAAACTGAGTTGTCATAGTGTTTCAGTGGTATGGCTTGAAATTCAACTCAGTTGAGTCGACTCAGTCGAGTTTTGACTCAACTCCACCAGTCTTAGAACTATAATAAATAAATTAAAAAAACCCAATTTGCATTAAGTTCCACAAATCAAAAGACATGAATAAATATAAAAGATGTCCAGTTGTTTGATACTCTTGCATAGTGTGATGGTTGCAGGCACTCAGACATTGTACACGTGGCATACCTAAGCTCAAATTAGACCGTGCAAATTGAGGGACCCACTGCAGATAAGCTATCTGTCTAAAATCATCTTGATTGAACTATTCTAACATCCGATTACTGATTTTTTTTTTTCTTGGATTTGGAACCGTTGAATATTTCTTGTCTCTACAGTCCATTAAATATCTACCAATCAGCCAATTTAAGAAAATAAATCAAGTGTAATTTTTAATTTGTGATCTATCTAAAGAGGGCCAACAATTTGGACGGCTTTGGTTTGACTTATGAGAATGCCATGTGTACAATTTTCTTAGTGCATGTGTATCAATTATCACACTCTAGATCTTCTTTACCATTTGTAGATTTTCAGTAGGATGAGGAGTTGGATTGTGGGACTCTAGCAGCTTCACCAGCCCTTCTATTTCACTCTTCTTTGCAGATGGCACTCCAAATATTCCTCTATTGATGCCTTCACAACCATTTCTTCACGTTAAAAAGGAGTTGGCACACGTGTGAGAGATCTAAGCCGTCCATCAGATGGTAACCCACTTCTAGATTGCCCGGGCACAATAATCTGGTCGGTGTAGATAGGCCTCAAAACGTACCGTGCAGGGATAAAGAAGCTGTGGCCCACCTGATAACAGATGGGTCCCATCCAATGGACGGCTCTAATCTAATAGATGGTATTGTTACCTTGTATTGATTGATAAAGAGCGGTTTTGATGTCTGCAACGGTCCACCCAATGGACGGCTCTCCTCCACCAAAGGCTGATACTTGTCTACTGCTCCTACAATTCACCAATCCATAGCTTCTTTGCTCTGTGGGCCTCAACCAAGGTGAAAAGCTTCTCGCCCTTGGATTTTTGGCCATCTGGAACTTGGGTTTTCCAGCCAGCAACACGTGGCATCTGGGGGAGATGGGTGGTTGGAGAAGCTCTTTAGTAGGAGCAATCACAGCCATTGATCCAATCACAGTCCCACCAAAGGCTCAGGAGAACTAGTCATACACTCATACTCCTCTTTTCTACCATCTCCAGTATCCAGGGGATGAAGAAGAAGGAACTTCTCAGCAGACAAAGCAGCAACAGCAGGACAGCAAATGAATGGCTGAGATTTAATTAATCAATCTGGTCCCCTCTTAATGGAAGCGGATTGGCTGGTGTGTGTGTACGTATCGTGCGAAGACGAGCGCTGCCGCTTCTCAGCTCCGAGTTGTACGAACGGTTCAAAGGAGATCAAAGTTACATGGCCCCAAAATGATGTATTTATTATATCCACACTGTCCATCCATATTTCAAGATCATTTTCGATCATGACCCAAAAAATGAGGTATATATAAGTCTCAAGTGGACCACACTATACAAAGTAGTGGGGACAATAATACCCACCGTTGAAACCTTCCTATGTCCCACCATTATGTTTATTTTCCATCCAACCTGTTCATAAGGTCACCCAAAACTAGATGAAGGGAAAACACAAATATCAACTTGATCCAAAAGTTCTGTGGACCCCTAGAAGTTTTCCAATGGTAGGTGTTTAATCCCCGCTGCCTTTTGTTGTGTGATCCACTTGAACTTTTTAATCTTCCTCAGTTTTGGGGACATAGCATTAAATGATCTCGAAAAATTGATGGACGGCGTGGATATAACAAATAGATCATGGTGGGCCCCACAAAACTGGGTGATGTCAACACACCTCCAACTTCGGTGATCTGCGGCACGCGCAATCCGCTTCCAAAAATTGCGGGGTACCTGTCGGTTTTTGTGTATGCAATCCCAGCCATCCATCTGGTGGCTTGTTTATTTTGAGATGGATGATTAAAAATAAAATAATTGGGGTTAGGCAAACAAAGAAAAAGGACTGCTTATTTTTGAGATAAGAGAGTTAGTTGATATATATACTCTGGTAGAAGTGATGGTTGATGCTCTGGCGCTCAGAAGATGTACACTTCGTACACAGTACTTGAGTTAAACTGACTAAATTGCCGCAAGTCAGATAGGCTGAACAATCTCAGACACTTGTTTTCTTAGGTTTGGACTGTTGGCTACTTCTCAGTTCTCTTCTTAGCCGTCCAATACAGCTACGAAAATCAAAATTTTCTTTTAAAGTAAATTCATGAAATAATTTGTTTTGACTCATCTGGAGTGGAACTCATCATTTGGACGGATTTATTTGTATTAATTTTGCACAGTTTCTGTAATTTTTGAGTGGCTGCGTATCAATCATCGCGGTCTCCGAGAGTATTAAAGGTTCTGTAAATTTCCTTCGCTAAGCTCACACGCGCGTAAAAGGGATATCGCCTCCGGCCACCACACGTGCCAAAATGGAAGAAAGTTAAATATCCAAACCGTCCAAAAGGCTGGACTGACCTTGAAGATTATCTCACACAAAAATCATAATGGTAAACTTGTAATCAGATCACAATATTTGAAAGGTTTAGAAAACTTCACCCAAATTTTGCCAGCCATACATTGTTCTGTAAAAGGTGGCCCAAATGATAAAAGAACCAGATCGGGGCATTTATATAGTGGGAGTGCCATGATGGATGGATTGGATTTTACAGTAATGTGCCATGTTGGCACATATGGTGGCATGTGTACACGTGTGTGGGCGTCGTCGCAAAGCTGAGTGATAAAATTACACCTCAGTGGATTATTTTGCGGTCGTTGAGAGGATGATTATCGGTTGGAAGGATGTGTGGCCAGGAATCAGTAATCGAACCTGAACCCATTCGACACGGAAACGGATTGGCTACTCCCCCTGCCACTATGATGTATGTGTTTCATCCATGCCGTTCATCCAATTTTTTTTTTTGACTTACCTTACCATGTTCCTTCTAACGGTAAATTTCACCACCTTCGTAAGATTGTTTGTGTGGGTAAATTGCCAAAGGCTACTGCCAATAACCTACCCCATTTACACCAGGCGGCACTATACAATGCTTGAGTGGAACCCATGGTTTAGTGATCCAAATAGTTGATACTATGGGTCTCAACTTAACACCATAAGTTTTTCATAGCTTAGAAATCGACATATGTAATCATTCAAATTGAACTGTCCAAATTATGGTTAGATATACCATAAATCAAATTTGATTTCTTGACTATCAGATCAATTCACATTTATTGATCAGTTAAAAATAAAAAATCAAATGGCCCTATTTTAACAAACAAGTGCCCATGAATTGGATGTTGCAATCGTTCAATCAATCTGATTTTGTGACAATGGATTCCACAGTTTAATCAGTTTTATTTGTGTTAATGCAAACGTGTGTATAATTTCCTAAGGGAAAACATGGGTAGACGAGTATACATTCATGAAATCCACTCTTTCCATCCGGTAGACCACCCCTTGTTTGTTTTTCCATCCCCAAAATCAGGCTGATTCCACCCTCACCGGGTTTAAAATTATACAAAATCTCTAAATTTTCATGGTACAGCCCACCAGTACATCCTACATGGTGGGATTAGAAGAGATCATGAACATGAGTGTGCGTGAGAAAAAAAAAAAGAAGAAGAGAAGAAGATCATGAACAACTGCAAGAGGGTGGATCTGGCGCATCTAGATGCGAACCATCACCTAGTTTACAAACCCAAAAAATGATTGGACTTGTGTCTATCCAGGTCTTGGGACAACTCAAAGACCCAACTGAGTATTTCCTTGGCTTGACTCAGTATTTAATAATTATATATAGAGAGACATTCTCCAGTGCTCTCAGAGCACTGTAAGTTATAGTCTTCCTAGTTGCACTGGAAGCTTAGAGAGTCCAATCCAATAATCTGGACTGTTCATTAGGTCCAACACACATTTCATGAGCTAATGAAAACATCACACTGATGTGAACATATTGACATTTGATCAATTGCCTTTAATATGTAAGATCAAGATTGTTTACATAAATAGATCAAATCAACAATTCGTTCCATCTTATTTGTTAGGGACCACCATGGATTACATACAATTCTAAACAGTCGCTTCTGTTAGCCAATCATAACCATCGCATCCATCACTAGGAAAAAAAAAGGATGGTTGCATAAAATAAGGCCTTATCAAGGATGGGATCATCAGCTCAGTGCAATTTTTGCATGGTCTGCAGTGAAATGTGTTCTGGAATTATGTACAGTTCGGGACAATCAATTGGATTAATAAGTAAATTGATTCAACGAGGAGCACTATAACTTATAATGTTGAGTGATTGCATGCGTGTGGGAAATGTGTTCTGGAATCAATGGACAGTTCAGATCAATTGATTGGACTGTTCAAGTCAACTGACGCATCTAGGAGCACCAATAGTGCTCTGAGAGCGCGCTGTGTGTAAAATACATTTCATCACTGAAACGAACAAATGCATTGGTGAGCTGGTTACACAGGGGTGTGTTTGCATAAAAAAATGCACCTCTAGCTTTTCTTTTCTTGCTTAGTATTCCAAAAAAAAAAAAAAAAAAAGAAGAGGAAAAGAAAAGAAAAGAAATGATGGGTTCTTAAAATTTTCTTTTATTATTATTAGATTGAATCGTAGTAGTCAGGTTAAGAAATAGTTGTGGGAAAAAAAATGTGAGAAAAAGATTATACATGCCATACAACCACATCAGAAAGAATAAATACAAAATTTGAATGAACAAATTTTTTTAATTCAAAATGCTCACATCACAGAAAAGGAAAGGAAAAAAAAATCAAATGAAGAAATTAAATTACTCAGTCATCTGCGCCTTTGACGGGATGGAGATCTGGTTGGCTCTGGTTCCTGATGCCTGCTCGAAGAATCCATTGAACCTTGGAATGAAGAGTAAGCAGCTTTCATATTTTCAGGAACTTCTAATGGTTCCATGAAACAAGCAATGTTCACGCGGGTCCTCTCGAGTTCTGCTTGAAGCAGTTCACTGCTATACTGCTGTGCAAGTGCCTGACAGAACATCATGGAGTTTCATGTGTAAAATAAGAAGAAAATCTACTGATCAAATACATAATGAGACCACCATTAAATGAAAGGAATACTTGTGTTTTGTTCACGAGACAATAAAAAATGGTCATTGCCAGCACAAAAAATTTGATGTATAAAAGCAGGTAGCATCTTTTGCTATGTTTTGAAGCATAAGCCATTGGTGAGCATCATTTCTCAATGTGTTTTAAAATTTAGGTATGAGAAATGCCAAAAGGAGAAACTAAAGAGGAAATGAGATTGGCAGAGCACGTTCCAACATGGCACATGTGTGAGATCTGGGACATTTATCAGGCAGTTCACAATGTGAAGCAGGTGCTGGCCCAAAAACCAGGAAGGTCGATTCATCAGGCGGGCAACATCTGGAACAGTGCAAGGGCAAAATCAGGCAGGAATTCCCATTTGGTCTTATATTGAACATACATGTGGTGGGACGTGAATTGCCTGTAATCAGGGGTTACAGGAATCCCCTGTAATCCCTTATGTGACACAATGAAAAAACGCCATGTGGACATATCATAAGTGGGGCCCACAGTGAAAAGTAGAGATTCCCCTCTAGGAAATGACGATTTTGCTTTTTCACTGCAGGCCCTGCTTCTGATGCATGCATGTGCTACTTTTCCAATGGGCCATGTCAGGGGTCACAGTAATGCCTTAAAGCATTTTGCATCCCATGTGGCGGCCCTAATGAGTGGACCTTGATAGTTTGGCCAGGGCTTGGTCATGGTGGGATGTGTGTTGTGAATCACCTCTTCGATCTCTCGTGTGAATCACCTCAAAACGTCTCATTAGGTAATTCAAAAGTCTATGAAAAATGGAGAAAATTATAAGGTGTAGCCGTGTAGGCAAAGTGATAAGGGTGTAGGATACATCAGACACCATCACTTCAAAAACCCATGCAATGAATGGGAAACTTGTGCTCATATCCAAATCCATATAGAAAATGGTACTCATATGCAGATAAGGAATCTGCATTTCAAACAAGGTATTCCATAATGGTATTGGTGGCCGTAATGGCCACCACCGTTACCGTTATGATAGGGGCCGTAACGGCCATTACAACCTTTTAAAAAAAAAAAAAAAAAAAAAAAAAAAACAGTTTTGGCCCCATTATGGGGCTGTTATGGGCCATTTTTTCTGTCACAGTTATCATGCCCGTTTCGGCCTCATAACACAACGGTTACCACTGTTACTGGCATACCATGATTTCAAATCACTTAGTATGCCAATATTGATGCCATCCTTTTCAAGGACAAAGCATATGTTGCTCTGGGCATTGAATTACGAAACGACGGAAGGTATCACTTTTTTGCTCCCCCGATCTGGAGTTTCATCTTGCAAATGAATCATATTCCTCTGGAATACGTGATTTAAGTACACATATAGGCATCTTACAATTAAGTCATCAGGCGAGGCAGCCATTCCTTGTTGCCTGTCATCTGCAACGATGTCTTCAGCCCCATGAGTTGGACGGCGGAGATGACTTGGATTGTCGACAGACTCAGTCACACATTCAGATGCTTTCTCTAACAATAGTTCTTGTAAAGTCTTCAGAGCTTCACGTGCATAAGGTGTGAAATATGTGTTCAGTATGGTTTCGAAATATTCAAGCTGCAGAAAAGGAGAACCAAAATCAGGAATTCAAACTGTTGAAGCAGAAGCATGACAGAGTCTTTTCAAACAAGGTTACAGGTAGAGAAGATGGCAAAATATCCAAGAGGAACTTCGGGAAGCATAATCGGCTGCATTGCATATTGTCTTAATCAGTAAGGGAAAACCATGTCAAAGAGTGTGAATGCACCTCAAGCATGAGTTGGCAGTAACCATTTCCATCCAGTGACTTTAGATCTGTAGCTTTCTTTTCATGGAACAGGCTGATAAAAGTATCAAACAAGCCCTCCACTAGAATACCCAATGTCTTCTCCAGAAGGGGCTTAGCACCAGCAAAGACCTGCAGTGAGGAATTGTCAAGCAGATAATGATTTGTTAAAGCAAGCGAATAACTTATTATAGCTGCTTGCGTATGTGAGATCTAGCCCAGTTCCAAAACAATCATGAATAGGAAAAGTGGAATCCTCGAAAGACTAAAGGAGCTTTGATAGAGCTATGTGACTGGGTGGTGTGTTTGTAGTCCGCGCGGTTGGCTTTGAAAGAACACAACATGATAATTGGCTGGCTCCATGAATTTTGCTCTTTAAAAGCTCCCTCGCTCTCTCCACATGTGTGGGGTGTAGCGAGGACTACATTTTCTAAAAAGATTCGTGTCCAACACACGTGTCAGGAAAACATCAAGATTTCTATCAGGGAAAACCTTAGGCCCTGTTAACATGAATTCATTATGTATTAGAGATGAAGATCTGCAATACATAATTACTGATAACTAAAATGAGATGAACTCATTTTTAGGCATCTATCAAACTGGCCTTTAGTAAATAATTTATTAATGTATTTTAGCAGTTTGTTGTTTTCATTTTTTTCTATTAGTAATAAAAAATTTATTCAAAGGGGAAAGCCAAAAACAACGAAGGGAAGGCCATAACAGACAACAGTAGCCTCACTAGAGGAGACAAAACATTGAAAACAAGGGCTACATGATACATACTAACAGACAGGAAAATAAAATATATAACTTATCTCATACCCTGAATGGATAAACTAGCCCTCGAAGTGCCCTGTTTTGCGAGATATTCCATTTCAGCATTTGCATCGCTAGGAATACAAGAAAGGATACTGCACGACCATTGCAAATATTCTTCAAAAAATCAGGAAGCAGTCGTGGATAAACAACAACCTATTTGGCCCACCTGATAACATTGGAGGAATCTCTTTCCACTCAAATTCAGCAGTCACTTTAGTGGACTACACTATATCCGCCGCTTCCGCGGAGTTGAAGTCTAATCCCAAGAGGTCGGGAGCACTCTATGATTACTACCTTGCCCCCTCAAGAACACGCAAAGAGGACTTATCCTGAAATGTACGCTTGCTCTGCTCAAGCCAGTTAAAACATAGAAATGGTGTGGACAACCATGCTCCATAGGCACTGCCCATTTGGACCCCATGCCAAGATTGACCACCCATGATCAGCTTCACAACAGTCTCCGGAAACACCCAAGATATGTCAAACTTTGCAGCGACAGCAGCCCAGACCTCTCTAGCATAACTGAATGAATCAAAAGTGACCCACAGACTCTTCATTCACACAGCACAAACAACATCTATTCAGGATTATCCCTCTATTTCTAAGCTGATACACGGGATGTGAGCCAAACAAAAGGACTGTTCTTATATGGCACTGGAGCTTTCCAAAATTTGAGGGAAGGCAAAGATGAGATCGAACTACCTGTTGGCCTAGAATTTGGCCACGTGATGCACGCGTGTAATTTTCAGGCGTGCTAGAAACGATTGCGGTCTGATTCAAACTCAATGTCACCGACCCTTGGCGTCGAGATGGAGCGGGGGAGTTTAATGAGGGTAGACCGATTGTCTATTCTGCTAACCGTCGAGTGCGCTATTAGGCGCTTTACAGAGGATGGGGCTCTTCCTCCAATGGGTTCTTTTTTTTGCCTTGGGAATCAAGGACCTTTGAAAGTGCAACAAATGCTACTTCGAATGGAAAGTCACAACAGAGGTTGGGAACGAGAAGTCTTACTACTAACAGGGATCACTGTTCTGGTTGAGAGTAGCGGGGTGCTTAGTCAAGCAGTGTGCTGACGAGCAAGGGATAGGTAATGTCGGAATTACAGATTAATGTCGACTCAGCGTATGAGCGTAGGCAAACGATTCCTAAAGCTACGGTCTTCCTTCAGATCTCGTGCACGGGGATAGACGGAAGGGAATTACAACTACTGATTGCGACTAAGTCGGTCCTGCTTAGAGTGGGGACGGACAGAAGTACTCCTAGATTCTAAAGGGTCTATGCTGATGAGCGGTGGAGAGGATAAGTGTTCTAAGGGATTGGATAAACAACGTTGCGTTAGAGTTAATTTGTTTGAGTTGTTTGTTGGTTGATTCATTGATTTCTCGCTTGGTGTTCTCCTTTGCTATTTATAGACTTTCTAGAGATGTCGTGAGAATAGCCGCTACTTATGTGGTGACATTATATACTACCAATTGTAAAGTGGTGGTTGCCTTTAATCGTTTGTGCTTTACCCTCGTCGAACGCGTCCTTATCAAGATAGTCGGTTATAGATCGTGCCTTGATGCTGACGTAGCTCTAACGGTTCCTCGTTCTCATTCACGAGTTACCCAAGCGGTACGACTTTTTGACACCTGGTCATTAATGAGCCGTCCTTCGTATATTTGGTGCATGTTATGAAGATTTCGTGCTTGTCACGTGACTGCATATGTATCGTCAAATCTGACATTGCAAATATTGCCCAAACATTACCACCCATTAGCAGCTCCACAATGGATTTAACCAAGAACAACCCACTTGGTCCTGATATCCACATACGCCTATCAGCTCCCTTACATGGGAATATAAATGCTCCTACGAGGGTTCAATTAGCTGTGACTAGTGTTCGAAGTATCAGTATCGCTACAAGTTTCGCTGGCTAGGGATTCGGAAACAATATCGATATTCCCGATAATATCACTGATAACTGGAAATGCGGGGAAACATAGAAAAAACGGTGAAATTTTCAGCAAAACTTTAGGAGATGTTAAAATGTACATATTTAAATATTTAGATAGGAAAAAAATATAGGAAAATCACGATTCAGTATATCGCTGTGGTACGATATTGGCATTAATGTCGCATGGTATCTCCAAATATCGGCAATGTCATAATATATCCCAACATATCGCAAAAAGCCCTTTGCTTTTTTACTTTGTATTGACGACATTGTCAATACTAATATACATATCGGCGGTATTGACAGAAGTAGGACCCCTCTTTCAGGAACTCCCCCCCCCCCCTTCTCTAAAAAAAAAAAACCTCAATTTTTTTTTTTTTTTTTCAAAAATTCCTCTTATCAATCCATTACATGCCTATTTCAAGTTGAGAGAAGAAAATGAAAAAAAAAACCTATGTGATTCTTCCACTTTGATGTTGGACATGGCACAAATACATTCTTAGCATGGTTGGACAAAAAGAAGGCCAAACAAAAGCGGAACTAAGCTGTCAGATTTGGGCCCAATCTTACGTAGGGCATGACGTAATTGGGCTCATCCGGTTCGAAGAAATTCAATCCGGATAGGGAGAAATTGTCATTTGATGTGTGAACCGTAAATCAGCCATAACTTTTGATTCAGGTATCATTATGGGACACACGACCTATCATCAATCTTTACTATAACGGGCCATTCGGGGTCAATTGACCCGCACGGTGGGTCGTGTCGGTCCGTTTCACGAGAAAACAATTCATTTTAGTTCAAAAACTGGATTTTAAGAAAAATTTACTATAGGTAATTTCAATTTTTTTTTTTTTTTTTTTTTTTTTTTTTTTTTTTTTTTTTTTTTTTTTTGAATTCCGATTTTTGTTGTATTTTCTTATTTTTAGGGCCTGTTTGATTTTCACCATTTCACTGGGAAATGGTAAATCCCCTGCAAATGGGCTATTATTACCGTTTCACATGTTTGGATATTGGTGAGGAATTTTATTTCTTGGAAACCGGTTCAAAAGTTTGGGTAGTCATTTTAGGACCTCATCTTGATGTATACGATATATCTGTTCCGTCCAACCATTTTATCACAACATTTTGAGACATGAGAGAAGAAAAATGAGTTAGATCCAACACTCAATTGGTCCAAACCAAACGAAATAATGGCCCAAGAAGAGTTTTTAATGGTAAGTATTTAATTCACATTTTTCTATGGTGTGGCCCACTTGAGCTTTGGATAAGCCTCATTTTTTAGCGTATATCATAAATTCATATGACATAATGGGTGAACGGTGCAGATATATGATATGCATCATAGTGGGACCCACAAATATTTTTCATTTTTACGTTAAAAAAGTAAGCCGTCCAATCGGCTATTGGAAAACGTGCAGCGCTTCACTGCAGTTCCCTGGGAAGTAATAAATGCCAGGGGAATACGCATTTCCAGCGAATTCGCTGAAACAAACAGGCCCTTAAGGTTTTTGATTTCCATCTTTTTTAGAAATTACTTGTAATCATGCTAGGACTCTTCTAGTAAGGTTTATTAGGCTTTAGAAGAGTTTTACTAGAATTAGGACTTCTATTAGGGTTAGATTTTTGCTATTTTCGGTAATTATGAATTAGGTTTTTAACTTTTTCTTTATTAGCAGAGAAATCAGACAAATTACACAATTATTGATTAATATAAATTCTAAATTTCCTTTTTTTTTTCTTGTGAATTGAAGGATAACCTTTTTTTTTTTTTTTAAACGCACGCACACACACCCCACACACTCGCGCTAGTGGAATTTCACCACTTATGGGTACTCGAACCCCTGACCGGGAGTTGAAACTCCTGAGAGTCTACCACCCGAGCAAGAGTAAGGACCCTTCCCTGCGTTATGGATAACCTTATGGATTAAAGGTTTTGCGCACTTGATGTAGATGGTGATATTCCTCATCACACCCTTCCCTGCGTTAATTGGTATTAGAGTGAGGCTTTTACTCGGCTCAACGGTATCTAATTAAGGTTCGGCAACAATCCCATGGACGGTGCACTAGGGGATTATCCTTTGACAACGGTGGCGTTTGAGGCAGCATAATGGGAAAATCAGTGAGTCATGTAAGGAATGTAGGTAGGGATTGGCCGCATGACCAAAGCCTTAGGACAAACCTATGTTCATAATAATGAGCAACATGAGATCGGCGATGGAGTTCGCGGTCATCATGTTCGTAGTGTGATACCGGTGATAAATTGTAGACTATTACCCAATAATGGTGAATCGCAGGCCACAAATCTGATTGTGAGGAAGTTGTTGTACAAGCCAAAAGAAGAGAGATTTATGCCGGCACAACATCTTTCGAATGAGGGGCACCGTGAACCAAAGGGTCTGTAATCCGATTATAGATGGCAGAAGCAACGAGAATTTTGTGTCAAAGATTATGGTGGAAAAGCTACAATTGAAGACAGAAAGGCGCCTCTCTTCATACACGATTGAATGGATTAAGGAGGTTAGCAAAACAAAGGTAACTGATGATGTCATATTCCCTTCTCCCTTGGTAAATATTATAAGGACAAAGTAACGTATGACATGGTCAATATGGAAGCTTGTCCCATGTCACTTGGTTGACCATGATAGTATGATGTTGATGCCACGCATAAAGGCTATGATAATATTTTTATTTTTGTTAAAGATAGTAAAAAGATTATCCTCACCCATATGAGAACGGAGAACCAACCTAAAATTTCTAAAGTTGACGGGTAGTCCCTCGTAACCGAATGGAATTTCATCAAAGAATTTGAGGCAGGGGAGATAAATGCATTAGTTGAAAAGAAACAAAGAAGTAGAACCTATGAACATCCCAGAGAAGTTGAAACCAATATTACAAGAGTCCAAGGGGATTATGCTTGATGAACTTTCTGATGAGTTGCCTCCCATGTGGGATATTGCTCTTGCTCAGGCAGAGTTCGCTTTCAACAACATGCAATATTGATCCATCGACAAGTCCCCATTCAAGGTTTGCATGGTCGTGCTCCCAAACGCACACTCAACCTGGTTCCTTTGCCCAAATTATCGATTATGAGTATTGCTGTAGAAAATATGGCGGACTGAATCATGACAGTGCACAACGATGTCTGGAAAAAGTTACAGGAGTCTAAGGTCAAGTACAAGGAACAGGCTAATAAACATCGGTACCCACAAGGTGTTTGAAGTGGATGATAACAAGCTAGTTCACTTACGCATTGAGAGGTTTTCGATTGTGACGTATAAAAAGTTGAGGAATAAGAAGATAGGCCATGTTTCAATCCTTAGGAAAATCAATAATAACACCTATATTGTTGATCTTCCCAAGGGCATAGAGATCTCACAAACTTTCCATTTGGTATACTAGTTCGAGTATCATGAGCGGAGTTTGTTGGATAATTCGAGGACGAGTTCTTTCCAAGTGGAGGGAACTGATGTAGGATGTGGCACAGATACATTCCTAGCATGGTTGGACCAAAAGAAGGCCAAACGGAAGCGGAAGTAATCTGTCAGATCCGAACCCAATCTTACATAGGGCATGACGTAATTGGGCCCTAGGTGCTTCCAGTTCGAAGAAATTCAATCCGAATAGGGAGAAATTACCGTTTGAAGTGTGAATCGTAAATCAACCGTAACTTTTGATCCGAGTATCGTTACGGGACGCACGACCTATCAATCTTTACTGTAATAGGCCATCCGGGGTCAATCGACCCACTTAGTGGGTTGCGTCGGTCCATTTCACACACACAAAAAAAAACATTTCATCCCAGTTTAAAAATGGTATTTTAAGAAAAAATTACTATTTTTGGTAATTCTAATTTTAGAAAAATTGACTATTTTTAGTCATTCCGTTTTTTGTTGTATTTTGTTATTTTTAAAGTTTTAGATTTCCATCTTTTTTTAGAAATTACTTGTAATCATGTTATGACTCTTCCAGTAAGATTTATTTGGACTTTTTATTTTTGGAAATTAGGCTTTAGAAGGGTTTTAGTAGAATTAGGACTTCTATTAGGGTTAGAATTTTGCCAATTTTGCTAATTATGAAATAGGGTTTTAATTTTTCTTTATTAGTGGTTTAATTGAGAAATCAGACAGATAACACAATTATTGATTAATAAAAATTCCGAATTTCCGTTTTTTCTTGTGGATTCAAGGATAACCTTATGGATTCAAGGTTTTGGACACTTGAGGTAGATGATGATCTTCCTCATCACACCCTTCCCTGTGTTACTCTTCTCCTCTTTCCTCTGTAAAGTCTCTCTCTCTCTCTTCTCTCTCTCTCTCTAGACTCCAAGAGTCTTTTCAAAATAAGGAACACAATAAAGGGCCCTTAATTTTCACACACGTGTCACAATGGTTGGCGATACATGGGTCTGCGACTCAGGTGGGCCCCATCGTGATGTTTATGTGAAATCTGCCTCGACCACTAGGTGTCACGCCATGTTAGGTCCATGGCTAAAATGTCAGCTCCGTTTGTGATTCACGATCGGAAATAGCGTACAGGCAATGCTCACCCTCCAAACTATTTCCTTTGCGTGGCCCATGTGAATCATGGATGGGCCTGACTTTTTTGCCCCATTTTAAAATTTTATTGTAGCATCTAATGGTAGGAGTGGATTTTATATAATCATAACGGTGGGCCCTATAAAAATAAGGGCGAACGTCTCCTTACCAATTATTTCCTTTGGTGTGGCCCACTTGAATCATAGGTCAGCCTGATATTTTGGCCCTGGGACTAAAGTGAAATTACACATCTAATGGTTGGAGTGGATTTCACATACTGCATCACAGTGGGCCTCGAAAAAAATGAAGGGTGGGTGCCCTTAAATTGAGTTAATATGTTTAAAAAAAAAAAAATAAAATAAAAAAATCTTATGGACTGATATTTTTTATGGGGCCCACCTTGATATGTGTTGATCTTGGAGAAGAAGAAAGAATGGAAAAAAGAGAAGAGAGGAAGAAAGAGGAAAACGTGAGAGAGAATTAGGAGCTCTAAACAGCCTTACACACCCCACCTTTTATTTTATTATGCTAGGACTTTCACTTAAGAGGTGAAATTACAAGAATACCCTCATTACGAGAAGCACATTATCAAAGAGTAAAAAGCCCATGTACACACAACCCCAAAGCATAAAAACTAAACGCAATCAAGCTGACTACACATGTGGTCACGACATGTGACCATTCTAACACCCCCCCCTTCAAGCAGGAGCATATATATATATATATATATATTATATATATATATATCTATATATATATATATATATATATATATAATATATATATATATATATATATATATATATAATATATATATATATATATATCATAAATGCCCAACTTGTCAAAATATCTGTCTAAATGAGTTCGACTTAAAGCCTTTGCGAACATGTTGGCAACTTGGTCTTCAAATTAATAAATGGGGTTGATATTTCCTTGTTCACAACTTTCTATGTGATGAAGTGACAATCCACTTCAATATGCTTGGTCCTCTCATGATAAACTAGATTATTGGCAATATGTGATGCAACTTGGTTTTCACAGTAAAGATTCATGGGAGTATCAACCACAAAACCTAACTCACATGTTAACGTCTTCAACCACACAAGTTCACACGTGGTATGGGCTATAGCCCTATACTCTGCTTATGCACTAGAACAAGCAACGACCTGCTACTTCTTGCTTCTCTAGGAACAAGATTACCTCTTGCAAAGGTACATTAACCCGTGGTGGACTGTCTATGTAAAGGAGATCCAACACAGTCTGCATCAGAGAATCCTTCCACTCTAAGATATCCATTTCGCTTATAGCGAATTCCACGGCCTGGGGAGCCCTTCAAATATTTAAGTATGCGAAACATAGCTTCCATATGAGATACACGAGGGACTTGCATAAACTGACTAACTACACTGACTGAAAAAGTAATATCTAGTCATGTAATGGTTAAATAAATCAATTTACCAACCAACTAGCGATATCTGCTAGGATCATCAAACAAGTTCCCTCCATTTGTAATAAATTTAGAGTTTGTGTCAATGGGAGTTGTAACCGGCTTAGCCCTTAGTAAACATGTCTCTTTTAACAAGTCCATAACATATTTCCTTTGCAATAAATTAATCCCCAATAGTGACCGAGCTACATCAATACCCAGAAAGTATCGAAGCTAGCCTAAATCCTTTGTACAAAAGTGTTGTTTCAAGAATTTTTTCAACTCAGATATGCCTTTACCTTCGTTTCCAGCAATGATGATTTCGTCCACGTAAACAACAAGAACCAGAGTGGTAGTCTCACTCTTCCTAACAAAGACTGAGTGATAAACCTGACTACATTTCATCGCAAATTGCATTATCACGTTATTGAACTTGTCAAACCACATGCACGGAGATTACTTTAACCCATAAATTGATTTTCTTAGCCGCCAGACTTTATCAGACTCCCCCTAAGCAACAAAGGCAGGCGGTTGCTCCATGTATACTTCTTCAAGTAAATCACCATTAAGAAACACTTTTTTTTTTAATACCTCCAGTTGATATATGGGCCAATCCAAATTTGCAACAATAGAAATCACCACACAAATTGAATGAAGCCTGGTCACTAGGGAGAAGGTTTCAGACTAGTCAACTCCAAACGTCTGAGTATACCCTTTTGCTACCAACCAGGCCTTTAAATGATCCACAGTGCCATCAAACTTGTACTGCACCGTATACACCCATCTACACCCTACTGCACATTTTCCTGCAGGTAACTTTACCATACTCCCTAGTTTGAATTTGATGAAGTGCAGCCATTTCTTCTTCCATAGCTCTTTTCCACCCATCAGTATGAAGAACCTCCTAAAATGATCTAGGGTCAAACACGGATGGCAAGGACAAAGCAAACTGCTGAAATGAAGGTTATAGACCATTCAAGGAAACAAAATTGGAAATAGGATGTAGAGTACAAGAACATATACCCTTTCAAATAGCAATAGGTTGATCAACTTCATTCAACAAGTCTAGTGGAGACTGAAGTGGGGGATTTTCAGATGGATTGGTAGAATTGGCAAAGGGCACATTTGCTAGGCATTTTAGTACTTCTCTTGGAACGCCTAGAGTAGACCTGCAACGGTGGAGGATTTGGATGTGACTCGATGGCTTGCTTTCCAGGTAAATCTGTGTCCGTCACCATCAGAAGGGTGGTAAAGCTTTTGGAGAATTGCAATGTCTTCCCATTGTCTAAGAAATATGGAATATTTTCAAAGGTGACATCCATGGACACATCGTCTACGGGTGTAATGCCCCGGATTTTTGCCAACCTGGAGTTAGATGTCCTTAGGCAAGGGGTCGATCCTAACCCCTTATGAACCTCTCAAACCTCAAATCCTTTAGAAATTAAACGAGAATTACCTAAGTGTTAAACTAGATTCCATGCGAAATCAACACTAATCACTTTAAATATGATCTGCAAGACCCAAAACTTGTAGAATCATTGACGCTAGGTTACCCTGAAATCTAGGATCAATCTCATTACCCAGTTGCTCTCGGGAGCACATTGAAACTCCGTATCAGATCTGGACCGCACGTCGAAAGTCCGATTACTACGAAATTATAAAATTAAGACCGCCTTGCTGGGCTTGACAACCATCTCGGAAATCAAATCCAGATAGTGTCCCGGGGCTATTCGCTTGAGCCCATAGTGAAGTGTGTGAGAAACGTGGATATTTTAGAAATAAAAATCTAAATTTAAGTAATCTGAGACTTGTCGCTTGCGGGCCAGATATAAGCAATCAGACCGTCAGAATTTGACCCAAATACACCCTCGGATCAGGAGAAATTTCCCATACATGGCAGTGTACTCGTAACCCTGATCGAGTTTCGGTGACCGTTGAATTGAAACTGGTCCGTCACATGCGATTTGGAAATCCGATTGGAACGAAAACTTAACTCGACCTAGATCCAAGGTTAGTGAGCTTAAGTCCGACCTTAGGCTCAAGGGGGGGGGGGGGCTTCGGAAGTGCTCCGTTGAGCTGAAACAGATGCTCTTTGGATATAACCTAAGTATACCTTGGCCCTGGGGCCATTTCCATCAGTTTTAGGCCTATATAAGGACCTTAAACCCTCTCCCATTCACTCCATACGAATTTGAGAAAACTTAGGAGAGAGGAGAGAAGAAAGAGAGAGAAAGAGAGAGATAGTTGAAGTTCATCCCTGGGATTCAATCCCATCCTTCCACGGGCTGAATCAGCTCTTCCGTACCGCTCTACTGGCAATACCGATCCCGTTCTTAGGTAAGAAATTCAACCCCTAATCTGTTCTAGGGTTTCCAATAATTGAAATGATAAAATAGCTAACCTAGTTCATGCTATAGGTTGCCATTCTGCCGGTGACAAAGACTACGTGTTTAAAACGAATCCGTTACGCATTTACCGGCGTAAGGTGCAGACTTTAAACGTATAGGTTATGGTTTTCAAGGCTTTCAATGTCAGTTAATGATATATTACTGACGTGGATGCTATTGCACATGTACAAAGTGCTGTCCGTTTCGTTTTTCAGATATACGTTAACTATGTTGAATATACTGTATTCCTTGTATTTGTAGAAAATACCGTATACGTATGAAATACGGATTTGTGCTTGCCATGATTATTTGCTATCTATGTATGCTAGATGCATGTGTATCAACTTCTGGGTGAACGGATTAGCCTAATACAGGTTATCCCGACATACGTTGTGTATGTTATAACGTGTAGCCTAAGTGTTTGTAGCAATGTTCGAATGAACATGGAACTATGATTTATGCTTGCCATGACTATTGGTCGTGAAGGCATGATCGTGATTCATGTGGCAACTCCTTTGTGAAAGGATTCGCTACGACATATGTTTTTACCTAGCATATTACAGGTATGTTGGAAGGTGTAGTCTAAGTGTTTGTAAAATTGTCTGAATGAGTAAGTAGTTAGTAAATTGCACTGTATAAGGGTGTTGAGATATGATTCTCAACTACTTTAACTATGAGTATGATTTCCTCCATGTACCGTATATTATAGTGTCTGTTTAAATTGTATTCCATGTTTAAGTTGTATTTCCTGCATATGTATAAATTCATGTTTAAGTTGTATTCCATCAAAGGCAACAAAAACAAAGCTGTGAAGGGTGATGAGGGAGTAGTGTAACGATTCCGTGCAACAGCCCTGGCAGCCCTAAAGCGGACAATATCAGACCTTTGATTGTATGATTTGAAATCTTGATCCATTACTGCTTTAACTATCTTCTAGGATATTTTGTTGTAATTGAATGTGATCGGGGCTATTGTATAGTCCAGGCAATCGGTAACAGAGCCTAGATTGGTGAATGATGTTGTTTCGCCACACAGGATGTGTTCGACGAACCCGAGGCGTACTTCAGTTATCGACAGTGGTTAGGCCACACGGAGTGCTTACGCACTTCATGTCGATTCACGTGATGTGCGCTCGGGCTAGTCGAGCTCGTCAAGTAATCCGATTGGCCCTATGTATGTTCACCATGTTTGGACACAACTGCTTGAACCTAAGGTACCAAACTCACCAGTGGACACCCCGTTAACCTTGGTACCTCGTTCCGCTAAGACTCATGAGTGGGACATGGTGGTATGGGACACCGTGGTCGAGCTGTTGGTCTACGCTGGGGCGACGAGCCTCCCCGTAGTGACCAGTGAGCAACCCAGACTCGTGAGCCGAATACGGTGGTATGGGACACTGTATTTGAGCTGTCGGCCTACATTGTTTTGGTGATGAAGCCGTGATGGGTGATGGGGGAGTGATGTAACGATTCCGTGCAACAGCCCTGGCAGCCCTAGACGTGCCCTTTGTAGTGATTGCGAGCATACTCTAAGACTACGTTGAGGCGACGAGTATAAGCTAGGCCTACCCCATCGCAGCCTGGTTGTGGTCCCCAGTCGGGTCGATGACGTGCCTTCGAAAATAGACCGCCAGTTGGTAGGGTGTTGGTGGTAGTGACCTAGAACCGCAACTTCGTATTAGATTTACTAGGATTGACGACCCTAGAATGGATCATTGTTTGGGTATTGATATAAGGGAGGTACTTTAGTTTTCCAACCCTGCTGTATGAAAAGGACTAATAAGAACTTGGTAATCATATGCATGCACCGCATTACGCGTGCGTTCAGGCGTAGCAGGTCAAGCACTGAGGCAGTGTTGTTCATGCGCGAACGTGAGATGAAGTCGCTGAGGGAGCGTAGGCGAGGGCATGCATCATACATTCATACCATTATTGCATTAACAATAGTACTTAGGGATGTGTGATTTACTGCTTTATCATTACTGCTTGATTGAATTGATAACATGCTAACCTTTGCTTTATTGTTCCACTGAGTTGATCACTCACTCCCACGTTACGGGACGGTGTTTTAAACACCAACCAGACTCTGTCTTGATTTTAGATGACGGCGTGACCCCTGAGGCGGTGCCTGATTACTACGATGATCAGGACGAGTTCTCTTATATGCAGTTCTCCGGTGGCTTCGCTTAGGCTATCTGGATCGTCGGGGCTACAGGGATTATCATTGTAGTTGTACTGTTTTGACATTTTGATTTTTGAGACTAATACATGTATATGGTGACTCAGTGATGTATTCATACTCTGGAGACCGATCGTGACCTTTTGACTTATATATGTTTATTTATGTCTTTTAGTCTTCCGCTTGCGTTTTACAACTTGATCTGGAGTATGAAGTACTGTTTTGGTATAATCCCACTCATGATTAATGCACTAACACAGACAACATTTAATTATAAGCATATATGTTGCATAAGTGATGTTTTGGAACTCGGGAGTTGAGTTGCTACTCGACCCCCGATTTTCAGGGCGTTACAATGGGTGATAGGGTTATAGCATTTGTAGCCACGTTGAGTATTTGAGTACCCCAAAAACACACACTTTACCACTTTGGGTACAAAATTATTTGACACATGATCAAATTGATATACAAAACACACACACGCAAAAAATTTAAGAGGAGAAAAAGAAGGATGCTAGGAATACAAGACAGAAAAAATGAGTTTTACCTCCTAATACTAATGAGGGCATCCGATTTATAAGATAACATGTAGATAAAACAACATCACCCAAAAAACTTTTTTGAACCTTCATGTCTAATAATAATGCCCTAGCCAGTTCGAGCAAATGAGGGTTTTTACACTCAACAACTCCATTTTGTTGCAGTGTATGTGGACAAGATGTTTGATGAATGATGCCACGAGATAAGAGATAGGAGTGAAAAATGTTTGATCTGTTGTTGGAGACAAAAAATGTAAAATGTATGAGAACAAAGTGTGAAAAGAGCCCTGTTGCGCGACCGCACAACAAGGATGGGTTGTGCAACCACGCATAGGCAATAGTGATGCCACAATAAGCAGTTTGGGGGACAGGTTGCCCAGATCAGGCATGAAACTTGTTGCGCGATCGCGCAACAGGAACATGATACGTGGCCGCGCAACAGTAACAAGTTGCACAAATTTGGTTCTTCACACGTGTGGAAGCCTATAAATACTCCCTTCCCTCTCATTTGAGACAGTCAGGTATCTCGTGGCGTGGCACAGGAGAAGTGAAAATGGAGATATAGAAAGTAGAAGCCTATATATATATATATATATATATATAGGCGATTGTGCCTTCCCGCGAGACTTGGAATCTCCCGCGAGTCGGTCTCTTATGCATGTATTTTACATGCATTGGCGTAAAGCAAGGGTTATGAACCCGCACAACTCTTTTGTCATTTCGGCGAATGC